>CM038229.1:105915258-106515258 GCA_021442155.1 Cymbidium sinense
AATGATCAACAACAACGAAAGATCACAAGCACTACGAAATAATCTATCCTTGACCTAAGAATAGAAAGAACTCATAACATAGTGCAATGTGGTTCTACTTAAGTCCAAGACATAAGAGAGAAAGAAAAATCTACTAAGGGATAGAGTATGAACCTTCCATTATGGAAGCAAGTTTAAGTCATCCACAAGGGAGGAAAGGTAAAATCTGCTGAGGGATTAAAAAGATTTGCATCCTACTGGGGAGAAGCAAAGGAATTGGTTTAGATTGATTAATTATTTTTATTTGTTTGGTTTTGAATTTGTTTAATTTAGTTTCGTTGGGAAAGATGGTTGAATTTGTTTCATTTGTTTGACTCCACTGAGGGAGGTTGGTTGATTTATTTTGTTTTTTTTTTAATTTTTGATATTTTGGATTGGATCCTATTGGTTTAGGATGGGATGTACTGAGTAGGGACCATAATGTCCTTGATCTAGCTCAAATTTATAAATCCAAAGGGGTAGTCCAAAGTAGGGCTATCCAACCAAAGGAATGCCTTTGGTGTATAATGATTTTAGGGAAGAAATAGACTCATCTTCCACTATGAGAAAGACATTTGGGGTCACACATTAGCAAGTTAACGTGTCTACCCAACCTAGGGTTGACCATTGAGTGAATGCCTTTAGGGGACTTAAATCAGCTTAAGGATAGTCAAGATTAATTTCATTTTTAATTTTGATTATTTTTGATGATTCAGGGACCATGGTGGCCTTAATCTAGCTCAGATTTACCAATCCAAAGGGGTAGTCTACCAACCACATAGTAGGACTATCCGACCAAAGGTGATGCCTTTCAGTTTACAATGATCAATTTAGGGGAAGAAAGCTCAATGACTCACATCTTTTTCTACAAAAGACCATTAGAGTGATCGATTGCTTTGGGTAACAAATCAAACTCGACCTAGGGCTGACTACTGAGTGAATGTTGTTGGGGACTTAAACCAACTCAAAGATAGTCAAGAAAGATTTCATTTTTTTAATGGATTCTGTTGGTTTATTTTGATGGATTCTGTTGGTTTTGGCTTATTTTGATGGATTCAGCAGAGAAGGAGCTCATATCGATAGACCTATCTCAATTCTTGAACCAAAGGGAGTAGCTTCGACGATGGGAAAACTATCTGACCACAGGAGTGCCTTTCGATTTGCAACGATCAATTTAATGGAAGAAAGATGGGGACTCACATCTTCTGCAATAAAAGACCAATGGGGTGATCAATTGCATTGGGAAATAAATCGAACCTGACCTAAGGTTGCCCGTCAGTTTACAACAGTCATGCTAGAAAGAATGCATCATAGTCTTATATCTTCCAAAGAAAAATAACTCTCGATGTAACCTGCTTGTGGCAAAACAGATTGAACCCAAGGGGTATGAGTAAAGTATTGACCAGGATTTATCTCAACTCGTAGTCGCAATTCTATAGGGAGTTCTCGACACGCCTAAAGATAGGATGCTTTCTTGGGGAAATTGAGGGCTTGAATTCCTAATCCATAAGCAAAAATTTTTTATTTGTTTATTTTAGTCTAGTTTAGTTTAGTTTAATGTGGATCTTATTAGTTTGTGAGGGATCAAACTGAGAAGGAGCTTATATCAGCCTATACTATCTCAGATTTACTAAAGCAAGGGAGAATCTATGCATCCGTTAAACAAATTCTTTAACCACATGGGTGGCTACTAGGAAAGGGGGACTGTCTAATCCATGAATAACCTAGGTAGTGTCTAAATGGGTTGCAAAGGACGTGATCCAATTAGAATGCCCATAGGGGATAGGGCCACTAAAGTCTTGATCCAACACCCTGGAGAGAATGACAGGGCTAGTCATATATCACATAGTGTCCAAATCAAGGAGAAAGCATGGGAACTCACATCTGCCAAGAGTGGTATACTCACCGGGTGAGTCGCTATCAGCGTAGTGAACATCAACCAACCTACGGTGCCCATCGGTTTGTAATAATCACTAGAAGAAAAATCGAGGACATCCTCTATATGGGGAATTGTGGATAGTCTATCTTATTTCGGCGGTGCCATCCAACCTAGAGCGACTACTGAGTGAATATGAAGGGACTTATAACTCAAAGATAGTCAAGAGGAAAGGAGCATCTGGGGGACTTATCCTAAACCTCAAATATACTCAACCTAGTTAGTGCATGATGGCTAGTTCAAGAAGAAAGCTCAGGAACTCACATCTTCTTAAACAAAGTCAACATGAGGTGGCTTACTAGTTGGGCAGTGAAGCCTACCAAACTAACAAGATGCTTATTGGTTTACAATGATTAAGTTAAGAAGAAAGTGCGAGGACTCACATCTTCAAAATAAGTGACCACTCGGGTGACATACTAGCGAGGTAGCATGTAGACCCAACCTAGAGCAACTAATGAGTGAGTGCCACAGGGGGCTTGCTCTCACATCAAAATAGCCTGAGGTAAAAGATTTGTATTTGTTTTTGTGCATGTGATGAAGGAATAGGAAGCCTCTCAGGTTCTCTCACACTTGAGAATTTATAATGGAATGATGCCAAGGGTGGCAACGGGGACTCCCACCAAGAAAGGATGTCTCTTGGGTTCTCTCACACCTAACTTAGTTGTGCTAATCAAAATATGTTGCCTCTTTGGTTTTCTCACACCTATTCTAATAGCGCTTGGGGATGTGTTAGTGTTGTGAAGAAGGACATGATACCTCTGGGGACTCTTACACCTAACTTAAATATGTCATGGTGGATTCACAAAATAAGCATACAACACTTCAGAAGAAGGGAAGATTTGAATGAAATGGAATCAAATTTTATTCTTTTGATTGATAGATTTTGTTTTCTAAATATGATTTTTATGGGTAATATTTCTTTAGATAAATCCCATTAATTGAAGCATGGTGTTCCCCTTACAATCAATAAGGCGATATGATCCTCCTTGGTAGGCCTTCTCTAGCATAGGGGCCTTCCCAAGTGGGTTCAAACTTGCCTCCCATCTTTTGATGGGCAAAAATTGGTCTCCTTAGGACTAACATCCTACTTGGAAACACCTAGGACCCGCTTGTGAGCTTGAATCATTTTGGCTTTGTACAACTTGAGATTTTGGGCAGCAGGCATCTCTTCTTTAAATGTTATTATCCTTAGTAATGGAAGCTAAACTTCTAATGATAGAACAGCTTCAGACCCATAAACTGAGGAAAATGGAGTAGATCGAGTAAGAGTCTTGTATGTAGTGTGGTAGGCTCACAAGGCTTCAACCAACTGCTCATGCCACTATATTTTATTATCATCCAATGTCTTCTTCAGGATCTAGATGAGAGTTTTTTGAAAAGGCTTCGCTAAAGCCATTAGCTCTAGTAGATGGTGGAGTATCTCAAATCTATACTGTCTTCTTGGCTATTAATCTTCATGCTTTTGAATGCATTACCATTATCGGATATAATTTGTTGACCCCAACCTATATGATATTGTTCCTTGAAGCACATCTTGTATGACCTCTCTGGGATTGCTTTCACCCACTTGGAAAAGTAGTCGATGCGACTAAGATGAAGACCCTTTAAGAAGGAGGATCGATCGGGCCCACAATGTTGGTATCCCAACACTCAAATGGTCAGGAGGCTAATGTTGGATGAAGAATGTTGGGTAGTTGGTGGAGGACCACACAGTGCACTTGACACTGATGGCATCTCCTAGCTACATCCATGCAATCTGTGATCATCGAAGGTCAGTAGTATCCTAGTCTCTTGATCTTTGCTTTCATCTTTGGTAGATTGATGTACTTCGTATAGTCCTAAATGTACCTCAATTATGATGCCACAGGCTTCATTTTTGTATAAATAACATAACCACATTAGGTCAAAGGATCGGCGGTACAGGGTTCCATCCATGAGAGCATAGGAGAGAGCTCTCTGCTTCACTTGATGGGCTTGTGACTTTTCTTAAGATAGTTTATCTTTAGTTAGGTAATCTATGAATGGTTACCTCCAATCCAACTCCTCATCCTTGTTGGCAATGACAACCTCCCCTTCAAGAGAAAGTCTCTTGATGAGTTCAGTATAAAAAAGGGACAAGACTTGTCTATTTTGGACCCTTATTGAAATGGACTCATCTTTCGGACATGCCAGTTCTTTGGCAAGTTTGGCCAAAGCATCTACTACGTTCTCTGCTCGAGAAACCTTGTAGATGGTGACTTTAGCAATTTGGGCTAACAACTTCATGGTATACTCATAGTAATGATGAAGCTTGGGTTTGAGAACCTTGTAGGACCCGACAATCTGATTGATGACCAACTAAGAATTCCCATAGATGTTAATGCTCTTGACACTGATGGTGATGGCTACCTACAATGAAAGCCTCATACTCAGCTTCATAGTTGGTGCAAGGGTTGGAAAGATAGTATGAGAATCTCATCACATCATGGTTCAGAGTTAGAAGAACTATTTCTACCATTGCCTTTCTTGGGAGAATAGATCATGGTGCTTACCCTTTATGAAAAGAAGTAGCACCATCCAAATACATCTCCCATCGGTGGTTACCGGCCTCCCCTAACTTCATGATTTGTTCATCAGGGAGATCGTCACTAAGCAAAGAATCAGTAAGAAGTGGTGTGCTACTAAGAAATTTGATAGTGCCCATCCTTTTACCGCATAGAGGGGTATGAATGTGGTGTCAAACTATAAGAGTATCATGGACCAATGAGCCAAACATCCAGATATTGTTGGCTGTGTCATGAGGTACTGCAGTGAATTTATTATGGAGAACAAGTTCACCTTATGAGAAAGCATATAATGTTGTGGATTTTGGGAAGCAAAGACCAAAGATAGACAATATTTCTCAATAGGTGGATAGTTCACTTCAATAAGAATCAGATGATAACTGAGGTAGTAGATAGTGTTCTCCTTCCCTTTAGCATTAGCTTGGGCCAACAGAGCACCGAGAGAGTCATCCAATGCAGGAGTGTAGAGGATGAGTGGCCACTGGATAGGGACTCGGCGGCTTCACCAAATATTGCTTGATGTCTTTGAAAATGGGAATTTTTCATCCCACTTGAACTTGGCATCCTTTTTGATAAGTACTGAAATGGCTTGCATCTCCCGATAATGGGAGATAAAGCATCTTAGATATGTCAACCATCCTTGAAAGATCGGTTGAGTTAAACTCTTAGGAGGTGGCATTTCTAAGATAGCTTTAAGATCTATTTCTATTCCTCGATGTGGACAAACCAAGGAATTTCTTTGAAGCTACTCCAAATGCACACTTCAAGGGATTCATTTGAGATTGTATTATCTTAACCATTCAAAAATTACTCTCAAGTCAAAGAGGTGACCTTCCTTTTCTCTACTTTTGACTACTCATCAACATAACACTCAACCCGATGATGGATGAGTTCATTGAAGATCTGTGTCATGGCCCATTGGTATGTGGCACTAGCATTTTAAGGCTAAAGGCATGACCTATAACGAAGATTTTGATCGGGGTTCAAAAAGCAATGTTTCTGTCATCTTCAGGAGACATCTTGATGTGGTTGTAGCCATATGACCCATCCATGAAAAGACTACATGAGATGAGACGAGGTCCACCATTAATTTTGGTATAGGAAGAGGAAACTCATCCTTAGGACATGCCTTATTTAAGTCCTTGAAATCGATGCACATGAAAATTTGGCTATTTTTCTTCTTAATTGGGATGACACTAGTGAACCAGATAGGAAATTTTCTTCCCTAATGAAACCAGCATCGATTAGTTTCTTGACTTCATAAATAACTTATTGTTTAATTTGTAGTCGCATGTATCTAGAAGCTTGCTTAGTAGGGGTAGTGTTAGGGTCTATTGTTAGCTTGTGGACTGCTATGTCAGAAGATAATCTGGGCATTTCTTTTTAATTCCATATGAAGCAATCTTTAAACTCAGTCAATAGGTTAATTAAGTCATTGGTTTCTTCTTCATTCAGCAATGAACTAATGTATGTAGGGTGTGGATTTTCTTATCAGGTTGATTTCTTTAAGCTTGTCAATTGTTGAATGAATCTCCTCTTCAAATTTTGTGCCTCTTTGACTTGGAGATCATCGATCATCTCGAGTTTCTAAACACATTCTCAGTTGGTGTGTGAGGAACTATCGACTCAAATCATTGGTAACAACTAAGCGTAATCTTCATCATTGATTACCTAACAAATCGTCTGCTCTTGATTGTGCTTCTTTATATTGCTCCATAGTTTCTCAGTACTTGCTTGGGCATGTGTGAGGAACTAAACCTTTTCAGTATATGATTTTGAACACAGAGTAAAATTCAAAAGGTAATTCCATTATTAATCCTTAAATGTATCCTCCTCAAGTTCTACATCAACTTGGACTTAAGGATGATGCAAAAAGAACCTCTTCTACTTCATGTGACTGGAAGACTTTAGGACTTCCTTAACTACTAAACCTTCAACTTTCTGAGATGTAAGTGAGGTTAGAGTTAAGGTTCCCAACTGCTGCCTAATAGTTTCACAAAAACCATATTTGAATACTTTGTTTTGCTTGAAGGCCTGGTCTTCATCTCTGTCTAGATCGAAAGTCATCTCCAATGGAACCAGCTTAGAGGGGTTAGCTGGTATACTAATCACATTAAACTCATCCTTTGAGCTGGATTCCAAGTCTATGTGAATATTAGGGGTACTCCTATGAACTAGAACATGACCTCTGTTGGCTGAAAGCAAACTAGGGGTCTCCCACCTCTGGAATTGCCTATATTTCTACCTCTACCTCAACCTGGTGGAGGTTGAGCCATCCTACTCACATGTCCATAAGATGGAATGAACTGTGGGTGGAATGTGATATGCGGCTCTATTTCTTATTCAATTTTCCTTTCTTGTTCACTTGGATTCTCATTTTTTCTTTTCTTTTCTTTTATCTTTTCTTTTGAATTTTAATTTGAATGAGCTTCTCCAAGTTCATGAGAAATGATGTTTTGAGGACGATAGTAGGCCGCATCTTCATAAATCTCAACCTCTCTAACTAAATAAATTTTCATCCCCATTGACACGGTATTCAATCCCATTATTTTTGAACTTGATGCACTGATGTAGGGAGGATGGAATGATCTTATTCTAATGTAAGCAAAGTAGTGAATGAAGTATTAGAATCAATGATGTAAAACTTAGCTTCAATTTTCCAGTCACCTATCTCCAAAGGTAGCACTATGGAACTCAAAGCTTGCTCATCTTGTTCATTAAATCCTCTTAATATCATCTAATCTCCTTAGAGTGGCACTCTAGCTAGTCTGAATCTGCCCATGTCAACTGTGCTGTAGAGGGGACGGTTGTGCTCCATATCCCCCAAAAAAAGGTCTTCATCTATGAAAGTGATCCCCTGGGCTTCTTTTGCATAATGTGCCTCTTCACCAATAGCGATCAGCTGAGCTAAGCATATTTCAATATTTAGTGGAGCCTTGATTAATAATTCCCTCATCTCTTTGGATAAGACAAGGGCATCGTATATGCTTAGCATAGATGGCAACTTTCTTAGATGAGAGAATAAATTGTAGTCCACCTCAGGCTGGTCCTCCACAAGTATATCCAAGGGTGGAGCATCTTGTGGAGGGTCTTTATGATCCTCTGTACCAATGACTTGTTTCCCCCTATCTTGAGTTGTTGTCCTAAGAGGTAGAACCTTGCCACTATGGAGGTTGACTCTGGTGATCTCTTGTGGCAAAGTAATGGAAGGTTCTACACGCACTCTTCTCCTTATGGGACTCTCATAATCAGATGATTCCAAGTCTATCTCAAGAGGTGAACCCATAGTTTTAAAGTAGGAAAATCCAACTATGAATTAGAAAGAGGAAGATCAAAATTGTTATAGTTATTTTGACTTGAAGAGTTATCATTAGGAATAGAAGAAGACAACCCATTAGAAGTGACATGGATGTAATTCAAATTAGCTTTATTCTTCAATTTCTTGGACTTGTTTGGAGGTACAAAGTAGAAGTCAAGTAAAGTGAGTGGGGTAAGGGATTTGATACCCTTATCTGCTGATACAAGAGTTATACTAGTAGAAGAAACATAAGAGCTAGTTGAAATGGAAGAAGTCATCAGTTTGGAAGATGTAACTGAAGGCTGGAGGCGGGACATGATCGGTGGATATGCTAATGGGTTATCCTGGGTTGACACATGTTGTTGTTGTTGAGCTCCCCCTTTCCTAGAGTTGACACTGGCAACTTGCAAACCTTCCTTGATGTTGGAGGATTGAACTGATTCAGGCACCTGTAAGGAAAGCTTCTTGATCTTCTAGATGATCTTCATAGAGATTTTAGATAAAGAAATATCTCAACTTCTTTAGTTTTGGTCGGATCACATGTATTCCCAAGGATTACGCTAATGGAACTAGAAGGTTGTTCCATAAGGTATTCCTTTGGGATAACTATAGTATCGACCTTGAAACTATGTTCAAGCCAGTCCTTGAATGTGAAGCAATCCTCCAAAATGTCTAGCATATATTATGGTATGGGAAAAAGTTTGGATCATGACTTTTGCCTACTTTCTTCGGTCTCCTAAACTCGGGTGGCTAAAATTAGGCTTCTTTATAGATTCTTAAAGATCTTCCTGATTACCTCCCTCTTAAAAGAATAAGGTTTGTTAAGCTTATCTAAAAGAGTGGACCATAACCTGGTATGTGTCTACCGCTTCATGGTATGGTTGAGGCTCGGTGGAGGCTGGTGGAGGGTGGGTTGCCTTGGTGGCAGCAAAAGAGGTGGAGGATACTAGTCATGGTCTCTCAAACTAATCTCTAACTGGCTACTTCCTCTTGTCAACCACTGCTATTATTGCCCCTGTCTTCTTCTCATAGACCTTTTGTGGTTTCTACTAAGATAACTGATCTTGAAAAGGCAACTATTTGGCCTCTCCTTGTAGACTAGCTGCCTTATTGATTTGCTTCTCAAATGTCTTTATAGTGAAGCCCTTAAGCATGAAGATGACTAGGCCATCGATATTCTTCAAAAGAATCTCAATGGCATGCTGCCCAGACAGCTTCAACTCATATTTCATACTCAGGTTGTGCCATCCGAGAATATAATCAATAAGGAACTCATCTGGGTATTATTGTGCTACAACGAGATCACCTACAGTAACCATTTGTTAAGCTCCAGCAAACCTCTTGATGAAGAGTTGCTCCAACTCAACAAATTTCTTTACTGAATCATTGGGTAGTTCAGCATACCAGTCGAATGCTATACCCACTAGGTTACTAACAAAGAGGTAGAAAAGAAAAGCATCACTAGCATTGCATAAGCGGCTCAAATGCAATGTGTTTCTTGGGTTTCCACCATATCAAAGCTTTTGAAGGAAGAAGGCACACCCTTGGGATATTGGATGGCATCAAATTCATGGGTAGGGTCTACCTTTGGAATTGATGATCCTCCTGGGCTTGAGCCAAAGCTTCCTTCACCGTTGCTCAACCATGATTTTATGTCTTTTCTTGTATGGAGGTACTTTCCACTACCTTCTATACATGCTAGTGCTACCTTGCTCAATGGGAGGTAAAGTCTTGGCTAGGTCTAAGACATGCACTCAGGACATTGATGTCTATAGTAGGATGGACTAAAGAGGCTTGCTTTAAAGCACTGACACTACTACTAACAAGTCCTCTAACTATCGTGCCATCCTATCAATTTGCTCATCCTTCTGCCTTAACTGGTGTCGAAGGTGTTGGACTGATGCTGCGATATCTTCCTGATCAACCTCATCACCTTTCATGGCTTGTTGTTCCCTTAGAAGAGATCCTCTAGTATTAACCATGCAGACTCCAATTGAGTCTCCCAGTAAGTCATGTTCGTTGGGATCGAAGCTGACTTTCCCTTCATTGGACCAATCATATCCTAATATTTCCTTCTTTTCCATGAAATAATGAGCCACTATCTCATCTAAAGAATGATCAATCTGAACAGGCATATATGACTTGAGCTGACCGGTGTGATCACTATCATGAACTAAGAGGCACCATACCTCACCTATCACTCGAGAGTCAATCCTATGTGGACTATACTCATTGGATGAGTGACACTCCTGATCACTACTGGCTGTGAGAGGGGTAACAATCCTAGAATGTTCCACTACCACTGGTGCAGCTGGACTGTCATATAGAATGTTTAAAATGACTATCACCATCCACATCTTGTTGTATGGGTAGAGTTGGTGAAGGGATGACCACGATACTTCAATTTGCCACTCCTTCTGTGCCACTACTGGGCAGAAGGTCGAGCAGGAGAGCTCAGCCCTACCACAATAGGTGGTGTAGAAGGGGTAGGATCTCTCAGCCATAGATGGATCACCAATGGGGTGTGCTTTTCCCTGGATGTGTCCTTCATGGCCTTAGACGAAATTAGAGATGCTGTGACCTGGACAGGCGATGGCAGATGAAGGGTAGACCGGTGGGTTGGAGACACCACTAAGTCTCTATGCACAGGAACTACCCTCCTATGGTGACTAATCCCGGTAAAAAGGATATTGTAAGTATGTTGGTGAGAGTAGCGAGCTGGAAAGTCAATAAGAGCAAAGCTTCGGCTAAACCTCCTCTCTCCTTGTAATATGTGATGTATGGACCTCTGCCCTCTCTTGGTGAATATGTTTCCCCATGATGTGGGGATGATGAATCAAAGATCAAGAGTGTCAAACTCGGCGTCACATGCTCGCCTACACAGGTAAGGCGGTGGAGGGTGAACCTCCTCCTCCTTAAAATTGCTGCTGAAAATGCACCACTGGAGGAGGTGATGAATGGATCCTCCTAATATCCTCTCTATTTGATCCAGAGAGTATGGAATTGGTTTTCTGTAACCAGTGGTGAAGTAACAATGGGAAACTCATCCACGGCTGAACGGGCTGCTACCTCCATCTCCTTTGCAATCCTAGTGTGCTACCACTTGATCATGCAATTTTTTGTTCCACTATGTGTACAAGTAGGGGAGAGAGGAGAAGACTATACTCAAATGTGGGCGAGGCAAGCCCTCAGACTAGGGGAGCTTTACCCTTACAGGGTATAGATGAGATGGTGCTAGCCCTCATTGGGGCAACATGAGAAACTCTAGGGCGTACTGCAATTATGGCTGGTATAGCTGGCACTACTAAAATTGCTATAGCTGAAGCTTATGGGACTACCACCGCTTTCCTCATCTGCGATAAGACATCAGAGTGAGAGGGTAAGTCAATCCTGATGATCATCTTATCCGGTCTACTAGTGGAGTGCCCTCACAAGTAATCCTGGCTCCCTCAAATCCAGACCAAAGTGAATCAGATGTGTGTGATCCAGATGGGGGAAGTCTGCTTGATCTGAAGCTAGATCCATACCATTGGGGATGGTTAAAATGAACTTCTGAGAACCAGCCATTTCAACAATAACCAAGCAAGCTACTTATCTGTAAGAATCTGCAATGAGAAATGAGTTTGTATTAGATTTCTATCTTTATAAATTTTTGAATTTTGAATTTGAAAATTTGAACCCACATCCAACAACTTGGAAGTGTTAAGTGGGGTTCAAATGGATTTGAAGAAGATTGAAAGAGGAATTTGGATATGAATTCAACTTCAACAAATTTAGGTATGTTGAAATATGGATTGAAAATTTTTTGAAAAGGATGCTTCCATAGGTTCATGTTTATTTTGAATTTGAATTTTTGATTTTAAGGACCCTTTCCTTTAACAAATTTGGGTATGTTAAAGTAAGGGTCAAATTGATTTTGTTTGATTTTGGAATTTCACATACTTAGCAAATTTGAGTATGCTAAGTGAAGTGTTTGAAAATGATTGTTTCTTTTTTGTGAATTTTTATTTTGATTTTGGAAATTTGGAAATCCCACTTAGCAAATTTAGGTATGCTAAGTGAAGAATCCAAGTGTGTTTTGTTTTATTTTGAAAATAGGATTCTTAGAAAATTTAGGTATGCTAAGAAAATCCTAAGTGTTTCATTTATGTTTTGATTTGATTTAAAGTGGAGCCTTTACTTTATCAAATATGGTATGCTATAGATGAAGTCCCACTTAGTTTTGTGAAAGGAAATTTCACTTAACAAATTTGAGTATGCTAAATGAAATTCCAAATACATGTTTGAAAATTTTTGGAGTTTGGAATTTGGAAACTTCACTTAACAAATTTGGATATGTTAAGTGAGGTTTCAAAAATGTGTTTGACAATGTTTAATTTTGAATTTTGGAAACTTCACTTAGCAAATTCGAGTATGCTAAATGAGGTTCAAATGTGTTTTGAAATTTTTTGGATTTTGGATTTGAAAACTTCACTTAGCAAATTTGGGTATGTTAAATGAAGTTCCAAATATGTGTTTGAAATTTTTTGGATTTTGAATTTGGAGAGTTCACTTAACAAATTTGGGTATGTTAAATGAAGTTCCAAATATGTGTTTGAAAATTTTGATTTTTTAATTTGGAAACTTCACTTAGCAAATTTGAGTATGCTAAATGAGGTTCCAAATATGTTTTGAAATTTTTTGATTTTGGATTTGGAAACTTCACTTAGCAAATTTGGGTATATTAAATGAAGTTCCAAATATGTGTTTGAAAATTTTTGGATTTTGAATTTGGAGACTTCACTTAACAAATTTGGGTATGTTAAATGAAGGTCCAAATGTGTGTTTGAAAATTTTGATTTTTTGGAAACTTCAGGTAGAAAATTTGAGTATGCTAAATGAGGTTCCAAATATGTGTTTTGAAAATTTTGATTTGAAAAATATGATTGTTAAGTTTTGGATTTACGAAAAGGAGACTTCCATCCAACAAATTTGGGTATGTAGGAATGGAAATCAATTATATATTTGAAATATGGAGATTTTATTTTGTGTGTCATTATTGCTTTTTGAAAGAGAGGAATTCCAACTTAATCATATGTGAGATATGTTTTAAGTGGGATTTCCAGATGATATTATTTTTATTTAAGAAGTGAAATATTCATCCAATAAATTTAGGTATATTAAATGGAGATGTTCATATATGCTTTTGAAAGTTTTAATTGAATGAGCAAATGAAACTTGCATTCAATAAGTGAGTATATTGAATGAAAAGGTTCATGTTTGCTTTTAAAAACTTTATGATTGTGATTTTTGGAAAGATGATTGTTTATTTTATTTTGAAAATGAAATCTTTATCAAAGTGAATTGAAGGAAGATGTTCATTTGTGCTTTTGGAAAAAATTATTAGTTTTATTTTTGAAAATTCCTACATGTAACAATTATGAGAATTGTTATATGAAGGTGATAAAATTTTGTGTAAAATATTTTATTAAGTGTATTTTTGGTAAAGGTGTTTTTTGAAAAGCAAAGGTTTTTATGGAAGATTTATTTTATCTTTATTATTTTAGGATGAACCTTTTTGTATCATAAAAATGACAAAAAAGAAGTCTTCAAATGTTTTCTTTTTATTTAGGTCTTTCTATTTTTACTCATTGGAGAACCCAATGGGAGTTTTAAGACCAACATGGAGTGAGGTCCTAAAACCTAAAGATGTTGGCTAACTCAACTTAAGGATGAAATAAGCTAAGTGCCAACAGAAAGGAAGATAGTCTCAGATTCATACCAAAGTACAAATCCACTATCGATACTCAAAGACAACGATCATTTACCAAAAGCGGATTGAGGAACTTTCCTCAGCAGTGTCACCAGAAAAATCTGAAGGTAGAAAATTTCCTATAGAGTTGGAGTCGCCTTTCAAAATCTATTGGGGATATTAAGAAAGACAAGACTATAGAAAATCATCTTTTTAGGACACTAAGTAGATCCATAGATGTGCTTATTCAGGTCATCGGGTACGTCATCAAGAAATAGTGTACTATCTTGAGAGATAGATGTCACTACCCTTTAATGGACCTAATCACCTTAATAAGGACTTCTAAGGATGATGGGTCTGCATATATACCAGAGATTCTTCCCCTACTTTACATAGAAAAGTAAAGTAGAGTTTATTTTAAATTGGTTTTATATAGTTCCTACAAGAGTAAGCCCCCGTAGTTAATTACATCCTAAGGAATGGGGATTCCTTAGAAAAACTCTCGATTAATGTAAGTGATCATTGTCATCAAAGATTTTAATAGAAAAGGACTATCAATCGATTGGTTTATTTTTGAAGATCAAATGAGATTGATCAAAGAGAGGGAGTTATTATCGAAGCCAAAATGGAAGATAAGTAGGAGATGCCCCACGATGCTAGGAAACCTAGTGAATATTTTGAACTATCCTATAGTTGACTTTTATATTTTTGAAATTGATTTAATTTATTTTGAGTTGAATTTTTTATTAGAAATTTAGGACTTATGATTTCATAATAAAAGATTAAGGGAAATGCCTAACAAGTGAGGAATTATGCTTATGGCCCTCAGAGGGGAAAAGCAACCTCCGAATTTAAATCTAGAGAGCTTTGGTGAGGGCCGAATGCACAACCTAAATCTAAGGAAAAAATAAGCATTTGGTTTACCTCCATAAGAGAGGACAAATAGCCTGACTGTTTGGACATACAACCGCTTCGGGGTGACCGCCAACTAACTCCTCCTATGATTTAGGCAAGTCTTTATGCTTATGCAAGATAGCTAGGTTGTTATTAGTTTAGATAGAGACTAAGCCCTTAAACTCACACCTTAAAGAGACTAGATCATGTAGGGGTATGCTTTAAATGACCTAAATCTAATGTAATTCAAATTTTTGTTTATTTTTATTTTTGGATAATTATTTTAACTTAGGCTAATATGTTTCATATGCCTAATGCAAGAGAAATAAAGTTATTGGCCAAAATCAGCGAGAAGGGAGGAGGTGTGTTTCCACTATGACACTCAAAGGTCAAGCTATGTTTCTTTGGTAAAGGTGAAAGCCCACCAATCAAGAGTGAAATAAGATGCATTTGTGCATGATATTATAAAAGAAATACTCATCCAGCTAAGGGGTTGCTAATTCTTTTATCTTGATTTTAAACTAGGCTTTATGGTGATTTTAGTTTTATTGTTGGGTAAAAGATTTATTTTTCCTAAGAGCCTAATCCACATCTAGGCCATACATAAAAGGAAGAAACTAAGAAAAGTATGCCACTTAATGCAAAGCAAAACAAATCATCAATCAATTTATAAAGCTCATCGCAGAAAGAATAAAAAGGCCGTTATGGCCGGGCACCACCGCACAAACTCGAAAAGTCAAATTTAGGTAGCCGAGCTCTACTCTGATACAACTCGGATTACAAATAAATTAAATTACAATTAAGCAAGGAATTCATTGTTATGGGGGTCTTCAAGCTTTCTTTCTTTATTCTTCTTTCTTCTTCTTTTTCTTCTTTCTTCTTTCATCCGTTCTTTTAGATGGTTGGAACGTGGATGCTCCAAGGCTTCACATGGTGCTTAAGATACAATCTTATCACCAGTGCTCATCCTAATCCCCATAACAATCATTCCAAAATCATAATTGCACAAATTTACATGAAAAGGAAAAGAATGGAAATCTAACTAACACCTGCAAAATAGAGATTAGCTAAATAAACCACACAAATCACAATCATATATATTGCACTTATCACCCACACAAGGGTGACTAAGTCTACCTAGCTTATGGATTATGCTTAGGTGTATAAACACCTACAAATAAAAGTATTTATACTTTTATTTATGATAACACATAATATGAAAATAATGTTTAGACTAAGATCACCCTACCATTCATTCTATGAGTATACACCCTAACATCTAGTCTAAAACATATATCACAAAATAAAACAAACACCAAACCATGCACCGCCCGAACCTAAAGCTAGAAGTGGTGACTTGGCCTAATGTGTGTGCTTTAGAGGTTTTTGTGGTATGCTTAGCTATGGCTTTAGGTTCAAATTTTCTAAGTGTGAAAACATGTTCAACTTAGAGGAGGGTTTCATTTAAGTTGCTTAATTGTTTTGGGTTGATTTTATTTCATTTTTTGATTTTGTTTTAAGTGAATCTTAGAATTAATTACTAAGTTATAAAAGAGGGAAAGAGAGAGAACTTCTCTTTCCTTCCCTAACCTAAGTAATTTCTAAGGTAGGTTCACATTTTGTTTTATTTAGTGAATGTTTTGATTAAGTCTTTTAACTAATCCAAATTTAGATAAACTCTAAACAAACCTATTCAAAAGAAAGACATTTAAGATTAAATAAAATGAACTAAATTCACAAAACACACATTACTTCATTTCTTTCCCCAACATATATAACATGCATATGAATGAGTCCTAAGCATATCTATACATACAAATGAGAATATTTAACATACTTTGTGATGCATGATAAGTAATTCATTTAAGGAAATTTGGAAGTTTGATGCATGGCTTTAATTAAGTAGAAAAGAGTTTCTTTATCCAATTTTTCACATACACACATGAAAATAAGAAACACATAAGTGAGTACAGCACCATTGTTAACCAGAGGTGTAAGGTATAAAACTTACTTAGGGCTACTTAAAGCCTCACAACCTCGGGGTTGTACAAACTAATATACCACTTTCCTTAAATATAAACATATAAAAGAAATGAAATGGAAAGAGAATACAAAAGTTGTATTAATTAATTCATTTTATTTATGCAATTTATGCAGCAAGCATGGGTAACCCTTCTTAAGTGATATCATAGGGAATAGATATGATGAAATTAGAAGTGTTAGGTTCTTTTCAAATGAACCATACCTCTTGCCAACTCCTATTCAAAACTATACTAACATAAAAGAGAGGAGAAACCTATACTAAGCACACACCCTTAAATCCTTCACATGCAAGCTTATAATTAGAAAATAAGTAACATACTTTCATATTTGATAACTAATTTATATGTTTTTAAAATAATTTAAATTTAGTAGTGATAATAGCCATTCATATTTCAACTTTAGCCAACATATGCAAATTTGACATAAAGTAAACAATTTCATTTTTGAATTTGAATTTGAAAAATATGAATGTATGAAATCACATGATATACAAATTTAACATGTTGGGGAAAGAATCAAAGTAATGAAAGCATGCAAACATATTCACTTCACTTAAATCCTAAATACATTCTTATGTAATAAGAAAGTTTAAAATAAGTCAAAGTGAATTCAATATGATTTTTGTTTGAGTTTGAGTTTGATTTTAATTTTGAAAAGATGAGTTGAGTTTACTGTTCTTAAACCATTCCCACATGTGTTTGATATTTTATTTAATTTTTAGATGATTAAATTCATTTTTATGTGTTAATTAGGTTAAGGTATAAATTAAGTAACTTAATATTAACCCTCACCTTCACCACCTTAGCATAGTTAACCAAATAATTATGAGCCAATGAGATGACATAAAAAACTCACAAGGAATTTAAATTTTCAATGCACCTAATAAAAAAAGGCCTAATGCAATTTGACTCATGATTAAAGGCTAATTAAGCTAAGGAGTTTAACTTAACTAATTTCAAAACACCCCCTCATACATATGAATTGGGTTTTGATTTCCTTAATTGAACTTAGGTTATTAAACACCTAAGCATCTACCCAAAGTAGATTAATTAAGTTTTGAAACTAAAATTAAATTAATTTATGAGTATACAAACATCTAGTTAAAACATATATCACAAAATAAAATAAAGAAATCATGCAGCTTAATAAAGCTAGAAGTGGTGACTTGGCCTAATGTATTATGTGCTTTATTTTTGTGGTATGCTTATGCTTTTGTTCAAATTTTCTAATGTGAAAACATGTTCAACTTAGGATTTCATTTAAGTTGTAATTATTTTGGGTTGAATTTCATATTTTGATTTGGTTCAAGTGAATCTTAATTAATTACTAAGTTATAAAGAGAGGAAAGAAAAAACTTCTCTTTCCTTCCCTAACCTAAGTAATTTCTAAGGTAGGTTCACATTTTTATTTTATTTAGTGAATGTTTTGATTATGTCTTTCAACTAATCCTGAATTTATATTAACTCTAAACAAACCTATTCAATAAGAAAGATATTTTAAGATTAAATAAAATGAACTAAATTCACAAAACACACATTACTTCATTTCTTTCCCCAACATATATAACATGTATATGAATGAGTCCTATGCATATCTATACATACAAATGAGAATATTTAAAATATTTTGTGATGCATGATAAGTAATTCATTTGAAATTTGGAAGTTTGATGCATTTAATTAAGTAGAAAAGAGTTTCTTTATCTAATTTTTCACATACACACATGAAAATAAGAAAGGCATAAGTGAGTACAGCACCATTGTTAACCGAGTGTGGGTATAAAACCTACTTAGCTACTTAAAGCCTCACAACCTCGGGGTTGTCCATTAATATACTACTTTCCTTAAATATAAACATGTGTATAAAAGAAATGAAATGGAAGAGAATACAAAATTATATAGTTGATTCAATTTTATATATAAATTTATATTAGCATGGGTAATTCTTAAGTGATAGCATAAGGATCAATAGGATGAAATTAGGTAAGTGTTATTCTTTTCAAATGAACTATACATCTTATAACTCTATTCAAGATTATGCTAACATAAAAAGAGGAAAAAATTATACTAAGCACATTATATCCTTCACATGCAAGCATATAATTAGAATATAAGTCATACTTTCAGATTTGATAATTTATTTATATGTTTTAAAAATAATTTGAATTTAGTAGTGATAATAAATATTCATACTTCTACTTTTAACACATGAATTTGACATAAAGTAAACAATTTCACTTTTGAATTTGAATTTGAAAGTATGAATGTATGAAATCACATGACATACAAATTTAACATGTTGGGGAAAGAATCAAAGTAATGAAAGCATGTAAACATATTCACTTCACTTAAATTCTAAAGACGTTCTTATGGAATACGAAATTTTAAAATAAATCAAAGTGAATTCAATATGTTTTTTGTTTGAGTTTGAGTTTGATTTTAATTTTGAAAAGGTGAGTTGAGTTTGCTATTCTTAACCCATTCCCACATGTGTTTGATATTTTTGTTTAATTTTTAGATGATTAAATTCATTTTTATGTGTTAATTAGGTTAAGGTATAAATTAAGTAACTTAATTAACCCTTACCTACACCATCTTAGCATTATTAACCAAATAATCATGAGCCAATGAAATGATATAAAAAAATCACAAGGAATTTAAATTTGCAATGCACATAATAAGAAATAGGCCTAATGCAATTTGGCTCATGATTAAATGTTAATTAAGCTAAGGTTTCAAGTAATTTCAAACACCCCTTCACACATATGAATTGGGTTTTGATTTCCTTAATTGAACTTAGGTTATTAAACACTTAAGCATCTACCCAAAGTAGATTAATTAAGTGCTAAAACTTTTTAAAAATTTTAGAAATTAATTAAGGGGATAATTAATGAGTTGACCCTTAATTAAGAGAAGATTAAAGAAAGAAAAGGGGTTTAGGGAATAGCTTAGGGTACATGCTTTAAAATTATTCCATAAACCTTCTATCTATTGGATCTGACCTTAATCAACTATAATCATGGCTTAAAACCACTAATCACACCTTAATTATCTTTAATTACATAAGGAAGATAATTAGGAAACCCACATACACTTTCTCTAATTGAACCTTCAATAAATCCCAAGAAAATTATGGGAGGCAGAAGTCAACCCCTAAAATATACCTAAGAAGTTTGTGATTAATCAGACTTAATTAAATGGTAATTAGTAAAATAAAGTTTCTAATAAAACATAAAATTAGAGAAAAGTTAAACTCAAAATCCATTGAAATTAAATTTAAAATATTCTAGGTTGAATTATCTTACCATAAAAATTTATTTCATTTTTTTCTGAGATTTATTGAAGGAGATATGAATTTTAGAAGATCTAGATATTAATTAGCATTAATTAAAGCATTTTAACTAATCCTAGGATGATGACCTCTTAAAATTAGGCGTCATGTCATTTATGGGACACCAACGACTGGCTTGATGTGTGAAATGGAAGTGTGGATTAAAATAATATTAAAAAATTGGACGCGTGTTTAAATAATTGAATTAAAATTATATAAAAATATTTTAAATATAGTTTATTATATTTTAAATTATTGTAGAGAGTTTCAAAATTTTAGAGAATGATATTTGAGCTAAAAAGAGAGAATAATAAGATATATTTATTACAGATAATTAAAACTATTACAAATTATAATTAAATTTATAATTTTAGAATTGATAATAAATTTTATTCATTAAAATTATTAAAGTACAATAAAATAAATTACTTAAATTATATATATATATATATATATATATATATATATATATATATATATATATATATATATATATATATATATATATATATATAATTAATTTAATTTTAATTAAATGACTTATTTATTATTATTTTAATATTTATCTATTTAATTTATATATTAATTTTGGTATTATTATAATATCATGTCCATGAGTGTTTTGATTTTAAACATAGAAGTGTCCTTATCATGTCATATTTTCCATGTCTGGTTTTTGGCATCAAGCATAGCTCATGGTGTGATCATCGCGTGAGTATTTACTCACTTAAGTTGTCAAATCCAAAAGGTGGTTGACGGTGGATGCACTTTGATCTCGGTCATCCAATCAAATTGATTGGATAGAGACCTCCCCGCTTTGTAAAATGGATAAAGGATTTTCTAAATATGGGAATTATCTGTCATCCAAAATGCGGGATGGGCGATTTCAAATTCTTCCCCTTGATCAACAGGTCCTTATGATCAAGGGAAGATCAACTCAATTGAGTTCGGATTCAAACCAAATTGAACCCACACCATCTAAAGCCAAGGTGCAGCACATCCAACGGTGGATCTTGCATGACTCAAAGATTTCTTTCACAAAAGATCAACACATATTATGCTTTGGATGAAAGTTTCATACCTCATGATTGAGATCATGAGGTAGCCTAATGGAGATGAAGGGTGAAATTATACCTTGGGATTAAGTGGCTTTCTATGGACCAACACCACTTGGAATCCTTGTAGCTTTGATCCAATACTCTTCTCCTTATGGGAACTCAATGGAAGCTTGGGTGAGCTTCATTGGTCCTTGAAGATGTGGGAGAATGATGGTTTTCATGAGAGAAAGTTCATTGTGCTCCCATCAATGTTCAAACTTGAAGATGAAGTTTGATCTCACTCTAGGAAAGCTAGAGGAATTGCTTCTACTTTTGATTTTGAGGACTCATGGATTTGAATTCAAGTATATCTCCCCTTGAAGGATGGAATATATATGTGCCATTTTATCAATTGATCACATGGGAGGGTTGTTTGATAGTTAGATGCTTTGGTGGTTTAGGCCTTGAGTGGAATGCCAACCTCCATGTGCTTGAAATTTGGAAGAGGTTTGAATTTGCCATTTTGACCCATGGGGTTGGGTTTGGCCTTGGGGCCAATTGGCCTGACTCAAACCCATTGGGTTGGGTTCACCACTCTTCACTAGGTCCCCTTGAGCTATTACGAAAGCATCAAGTTGACATGTAGAGGTTATGACCAAATTAGATTAGGCCAAAATTTGTTATATGGCCTAGTACAATGGTCATTTTGCTAATTTTCAATTTGGATATGTTGGGTATGTGGAGTAACTTGGTTTGGCCAAGTTTCATGAGATTAATTCATTGATAAGGTTTGACTCATGTTGACCCATTTAGGTCAAAATGGGTCAACTTGTCAAGTTAAATGGTCAAATTGGGTCAAACCAAGGGTTGGGTCAAGTTCATATGACCATTTTAAATGTTTTAGTGATTTTAGTTTGACTCAATTTGGTATAGTTTTGAATTTGGCTCGTATGACTTCATTTAGGTCAAATGGGTCAAGTTGTCCTATTTGACCCATTTGATCTATTTAGGTTGGGTCAAGGTAAGTTTAGGTTTGATTAGATATGAGGTATTGGTATCTTTGTTTCCAATCAATTTTGGTTATGTTCAAATTTGGCTCAACATGAACCCTTTGAATATGATTTGTCTAAAATTGATGATAGGTTGGGTCAGTTGGCCATTGAGCTTTGGTCAAGTTCAACAAATGATTTGGAATGAACTTGACCCATTGGTTTTAATCAATTTAGCTTAGATCAAGTTTTAACACATTTTGACTTTTTAGGTCTAGTTGGGTCAACCTGGGTCAAGTGGCTAATTGGGCTAGGTTAGGCTCAATTATTGTCTTGGTCAAGTTTAAATGTAGTTCATGAATGAACTTAGATCAATGGTTTCAATCAATTTGGCCTATGGTGGAATTTAGCTATGTTAGGTTTCATTTTGGGCTAAGTGTTGACTTAGTCAATCCTTAGGTTTGACTTGGTTTGACCTAATTTGGTTGGATCATCCCATGATGATTGTTAATCATGATGAGATGCATAGGTGAGTTTGGTTCAAATTGGTTTGATTATTTGGCTCATGAGGGTAGTTTAGGTCACTTTGGGTCAAGTTACTAAGTGGGTCAAATGGCTTGTCAGCTTGATTTGAGTTTGATTGATCTTGTATATAGATTAAATATAAATCCATTTGCAAGAAGTTTGAAGTCAAATGGGTTTTGATATTGACAATTTCTGAAGGAGTGAACATGAAAGGATTTTGGTTTTGATTTTTTAATTGATTTTGATTTGGTGATTGAAGTTTATTTTATATATGGATTCATGATTGTAGTGATTGAATCATGAAGAAAAATCAAGAGTTTATTGAAGTTGATTTGGCTAACTTCAAGATTTTAACAAACTTAGGTTGGATTTTAAGTTGATTTGTGTTTGATTTTGGAATAGGTTTTGATTGTTTGAATTTATATTTCATTTATATATGTGAATATAAATTAGCATATAAATGGATCATGAGAAAATTTCAAGGATTTGAAGTTGTTTGATCTTGATCTAGGCTAAGTCCATTAAGAAGGATTTAAAAAACTTAGGATAATTTTAGATTTGGAATATGATTTAAGGATTTCATTTGATTGATTTGTATCTATATTTCATTTATATATGAGAATATAAATGAGTTATAAAAAAATCCCATGAGTTTGAATTGATTTGATTATGATTTTGGTTTAGTCCTTAAGGGGAAACTTAAAGGACTTAGAAAAATTTCATAAATTGATTTTGAATTTTTTTGTTTGATTAGTTTTGAATTTATATTTCATTTATATATGTAATATGAGAATATAAATGAACTATGAGAAAATCTCAAAAGATTTGATTTGGCATTGATCATGATTTTGGTTAAGTCCTTAAGAGAAGATTAAGGGCTTAGGAAGATTTGAACTTAGGAATTTTGATGGATTTTGATCATAGGTTTCAATCATGGATTTCAATCATATGGAGTAGTTCATTTGAGTTTGGAGAAAATAAAATAAGATTGATTTGGAGTTTGACTTGAAAGATGGAAAGTGAGGAATGATTCAAGCTAAGGGTAGGCAAACTTTCCTAACACCTCTAAGGCATGACCTATTCCTATGGCTAACTCTTCTAAATCTCTAGGCTAGGTTGAGTGTACTTCATTAGATGTGCATAAGACTAGAAACTCTTAAAATAGAGATCTTATGCCTAAGATGGCAGGGTTGAGAGCTCACTCTAAAAATGAGGTCAATATTTTGATGGTGCATCTTCCTTTCAAAAAGGGGAAGAACCATAGTCTACTTTTCTAGGAAAGGCAGGAGTAGGAATAGTTCTTTTAACTCTAAATTATGATGTGAATGTGATTCTTATACTCTCTCTCTAATCTATGCACCAATAATAAAGCTGAGTATGAGGCTTTGATTACTGGTCTAAATTTAGCCATTATAGTGTGTGTCAAAAGCATCAACATCTGAGATTCTCGTTGTCATCAACATTGCTAGGTCCTATAAGGCTAAAACTAGCTTAAGTCATTACCATGAGTACACATGAAGATGTTGGCCCAAATTCCTAAGGTCACCATCTACAGTCCCTCGAGAGAATAGCAAATGTTTTGGCCAAACATGCCAATTTGTATGGAAGATGAGTCCATTCCAATAAAGTTCCAAAATAGATGAGTCATATCATTTATTAGTGTTGAACTCATCGAGAGACACTCTCTTGAAAGGGAGGTTACAGTTGGTAAAAAAGATAAGAAGTTGGATTGGAGGCAACCATTCATAGATTACTTAAACACAGGCAAACTATCTCAAGAGAAGTCACAAGCCCATCAAATAAAATAGAGAGCTCTCTCCTACGCACTCATGGATGACACTTTATACCGACGATCTTTCGATCAAATGTGATTACGTTGTTAAAAAAAATATGAAGCCTGAAAGATCGTGATCGAGGTACACTCAGGTCTATACGGAGCACATCAATCCAGTCCAAAGATAAGAGCAAAGATCAAATCAGGACATTCGGTCTTCAATGATTAGACTACATGATAGCTAGGAGATGCCATCAATGTCTACATGGTGTGGTCCTATGTCACAATATTCTACACATCTTTGGCTCATGGCCATTTGAGTGTTGGGGTACCATAGTGGGTCCTATTGATCCTCCTTCTTCCAAGGGTCATCAATTTATCAGTCCACCACTACTTTTCCAAGTGGGCAGAGATAATCCCACCCAGAGAGGTCCAGCTCAACATGTGCTCCAATTCATCATGAACCATATCATATATAGGTTCGAGTTTCATCAATGAATTATATTTGATAATGGTACTGCATTCAAGAGTACTAAAATCAACATCTTTGCCAGAACACATGATATAGATTGGAGATACTCCACTATCTACTATCCTAAGGCAAATGGCCTAGCAAAAACATTCAACAAAACCTCATCTAGATACTAAAGAAAACAGTTGACGACAACAAGCAACACTGGCATGAGAAGCTAGTTGAAGCCCTGTGGGCATATCACTCCACATACAGAACTCCAACTTAATCTACCTTATTCTCTTTACTGTATGGGTCTGAAGCTATCCTACCATTAGAAGTTCAACTCCCATTACTAAGGATAGAAATGGGTAGTAAAATCACTATAGAGTAGAATGCCAAGTTACGGTTAAAAGTGCTCGAAGGTTTGGAGGAGAGATGATTATGGGCATGCAAATCTCGAAGTTATACAAAGCCAAGATGATTCAAGCTCACACAAGTTTGGGTCCTAGAGCTTTTCAAGTAGGAGAGCTTGTCTTAGTTCTAAGGATACCAATTGTTGCCCATCGAAAGATAGGAGGCAAGTTTGAACTCACTTGGGAAGGCCCTTTTAACATGAAGAAGGCCTACCAAGGAGAATCTTATAAGCTTATTGATTGTAAAGGGGAGAACCCAATGCTTCTAATTAAAGGGTTATATTTGAAGAAATATTACCTATAAAATTATGTTTGAAAATAATTATCTTCAAAAATTTTATTCTAATTCATCAAAATATTCTCTTCTTTTAAAGCATTATTTGATTGTTTGTGAATTTGCCACAACGTGTTTTAGGATAGGTGTAAGAGAACCCAAGAGGCATCCTATCCTTCTTTCACAACACAAACATAAATTAAACATGATTCCCCAATGCTACTAGAGTAGGTGTAAGAGAACCCAAGAGGCATCCTATTTCAACTAGTACGACTAAGTTAGGTGTCAGAGAACCCAAGCAACATCTTTTCTTGGTGGAATCTCAACTATCATTCGTGGCATCATTTCAAGAACTCTTAAAGCATGTTTAGAGTAGGTCTGAGAGGACCCAAGAGGCATCATATTCCCTCAAACACAAACACAAACATAATAATAAACACATATCTTTTATCTCGAGCTATTTTGATGTAAGAAGCCCCTATGGCACTCATTCATTAGCTGCTCTTGGTCAAGATGACATGCTACCTTCCTAGTATGTCACCCCAGTGATCACTTATCCGATGGATATGACTCCCCATGCTTTCTTCCTGGTTTGACCATTGTAAATTAATGAGCGCCTTGTTAGTTTAATTGACCCCACTACACAGTCAGTAAGCTACCTCATGTTGACTTTGTTTAAGAGGATGTAAGCCTACATGCTTTCTTCTTGAACTAGCTAACATGCACTAACTAAGTTGAGTATATTTGAGGATTAGGAAAAGTCCCCCAGTGGATCCTTTCCTCTTAACTACTTTTGAGTTGATATAAGTCCCCCAGTGGCATTCACTTAGTAGTCTCCCTAGGTCGGATATCACATGTCAACCCGAAGATAAACTATCGCTGCAATCAGTTTCATTGTAGAAGGACGTGAGTCCCCAATGCTTTCTTCCTAGGTTGATTATCGCAAACTAATGGGCACCTTAGGTTAATTAATATTCACTATGCTAATAATGACTCACTCAGTGAATACACCACTCTTGGCAGATATGAGTCCCCAAGCTTTCTCCTTGAGTTGGACACCGAATACCTATAGACATTATCTTCTCCCATTTTGATAATGCCCTTGCCCCCTCCCTACGGGCACTCTATTCGGATCACATCCTTTCGGACCCCATTTAGATACTACTTAGGCTACTCTTAGATTGGACAGTCCCCTTTCCTAATAGCCACCCCTATGGTTGGAGAAATTATTCCACGAATGCACAGATTCTCCCTTGGTTCAGTAAATCTAAGATAGGTCTAGGCTGATATAAACTCCTTCTCATTATGGTCCCTCGCAAACCAGCAGGGTCCATGATAAACAAATAAATAAACAAATAAATTTATTTATATGTGGATTAGAAATTCAAGCCCCCAATGGCCCCTTTTCCCAAGCAGGCATCCTATCTTTAGGGCAGTTTCAGCAGAACTCCCTATAAGAATTGCCTGACTACACTTAAGTTGAGATAAGTCCCTGGGTCGGCACTCTCTCAGTAGTTGCTCTTAGGTTCGGTTCAATTTATTTTGCCATAAACAGGTTGCCCTGTCAGTCATTTTGCTCTGGCAAATGTAAGTCTACAATGCATTCTTTCTAGGACCACTATCGCCTCCCACTCTAGGTCGGTTGACATGTTACCTTGCTAATGCGTCACCCAAGTGGTCTTTTATTTCAGGAAAGATGTGAGTCCCCATGCTTTCTTCCCTGAATTAACCATTGCAAACCAAAAGGCACCCCCTTGGTTGGATAATTCTCCCCTCAGCTGGGAAACTACTCCCTTTGGATTGATAAATCTGAGTTAAGCCAAAGCCGATATGGCCCCTACTCAATTTAGTCTATTGCAAACTGATGGGATCTATCAAATATAATTTTAAAAAATGAAATTAATTTTGACTATCTTTGAGCTGATTTAAGTTCCCCTATCGGCATTCACTCGGTAGTCAGCCTTAGGTTGGGTTCTATTTATTGTGTCGCCAACTAATCACCATAACGATTGATCCCTACTTTGAAAAATGTAAGTCTAGTATGCTTTCTTCCTGGTATAGCTACTGCACACCAAAAGGCAACCCCTTTAGTTGGATAGTCCTATCATGTGACTGGTTAACTACCCTTTTGGATTGGTAAACCTGAGATAGGTCTAGGCTGATATATGCTCATTCTCAGTATGATCCATCAAAAATCGATAAAATCCATCTCAAAATTTTAAATTTTAAAATTTGAAATAAATCCAATCAACTTTCTTAACGTAGTTAAATTAAATAAATAAATCAATCAACTTCTCCTCAATATGAATCTTTCCAATTCCCTCACTAGAATTAATTTAATCTAACTTGAACTTGCTCCCCTAATGGAGGGTTCACACTTTATCCCCAATGGAGAACCAAATCATAAATCATAAATCAAATCAAATTTCTTCACAGCGAGACACATATTAAATCAAACCTCTTATCCCCAGTGGATAACTTGAACCTTTTTCCCTATTGGAAGGCTCACAAACTCAAATCCCTAGTGGATTCCTCGTTCACTCTTTTATGTCTTAGATATAAGAAGAGTTGCGTTGCCCTAAACTCTTGATTCCTTCTACACCTTGGGTTTAGGAGTAGATCATTTATGTTAGTGCTTGCAATCATTCGAACGTAGTTGATCAACTCGATCAACACAAATATGTGCGGTATGCCTTGTCAATCACACCAAACCTATTGGGCGCCCTTTGTTGATCTCACTTTTGGAGTGAGCTTCCAACTTCTCTATCTTAGACAAAGGACTCCTCTAAACACTAAGAGTTCCTTAGTCTTAAGATACTTCTAGTGATTAGCTGAACACTTAACCTAACCCTAGAAGCTTAGAAGAGTTAGCCAAAAAAGTAGGTTATGCCTTAAGAGTATTAGGGAAACTTGCCTATCCTACATCTTGAACCAAATCCTTGCTTCTTTCATTCAAATCAATTCCAAATTTAAATCAATTCTAAATCTCAAATTAATTTCAAATTCAAATTAATTACAAATTCAATTAATTTCAAATTCAAATCAAATCCAAATCTTGAATCAATTCCAACTCAATTGATTTTATCAAATCATAAATCAATTCCAAAATTTAAATTCAAATCAATTCTAAATTAAATGATTAAAACCCATAATTGAATTCAAATCCTAAAATCTTTCTTAAGCCTTTGATTTGATCTTATGGACTTAGCCCAAATTTCAAATCCAAATCAAACTAAAATCCAACTTATACTCTTTCAAGTCAAATCCTTGAACTCCTTCAAACAAATCCAAATCATTCCAAACTCAAAATATTCTCTCATAACACAGTTATATTCTCATTTATATTCATAAATATAAATGAAATATAAATTCAAATAACCAAAATCAATTCAAAACTCAAATCCAAAGCTAACTTACACCTATCAAGTCAAATTCTTGAACTTAGCCAAACCATTCTCAAATCAATCAAACCCTTGGATTTTCTCTTCAAACAATCAATCCTTCAATCACATGCCCAAATATAAACATAAACTACAATCACTAAATCAAAATCAAACTAACCCAAATAAAACCCATGTTCACCCTTTTGACTTGTAATTATCAAATGAACCAAAACCCATTTGACTCCAAATCACTCGCAATTGTATTTATATTTTCATCATAAGTCCATATGTAAGTTCAACCAAACTTGAGTCAAGCCTTGATCAAGTCAATTGACCCGTTTAGGCTCACTTGACCCAAAGACGTAAAGGACCATTTGAGCCAAATTCTAATCCAACCCAAATTGGATTGAACTAAGTCCATCTAAGCCTCACATTGTGAGCAATAATCATCCTAGGATTGGGTCAAACCAAGTCAACACTTAGCCTAAATGAAACCTAAACAAGTTAAAATTCACTATAAGCCAAATTGATTAAAACCATTGATCTAAACCAGCCCATATTCAATGATTGCATATGATCAAGCCATCAATGCAAGCCAGCCTAATTGGCCACATGATCCAAATTGACTCAACTTGACCTAAAAAGCCAAAATGGGTCAAATCTTGATCTAAACCAAATTGACTGCAACTAATGGGTCAAATTCATTCCAAATCACTTGTTGAACTTGACCAAAGCTTTAATTGACCAATTAGACCCAACCTAGCCCAATTAACCATGAACCCAACTTTTAAAAGGTCAAACCAAACCAAAATTGATTGAAACCAAAGCTTGTAATACATTTCAAATGATCATCCAAGCCTAAACCAACCCATGACCTAACCCAATTGGGTCAAATGGGTCAAATTAGTCAACTTGACCCATTTGACCTAAATGAACCTAAATGAACCAAAACTAACTATAAACCATATTGAACCAAACCAATGATACCCATAGGCTCCAAATGATCATTTGAACTTGACCTAACTCATGATTTGACTCAATTTGACCAATTGGTCAAACTAACCCAAATTAACCTAAATATGTCAAATTAAACCAATTCAAACCAAATGAACTCTAAATCTCTTGAAATTTGGCCCAAACCATTTTTGAACTACTTCAAATCTGCCCAAATCAAAATCAAGGCCAAATGACCATTTTACCCTTATATTAAATGGTATCCTATGACCAAATTCACTTGAAATTTGGTCATTCCTTTCTCAGGGCCACTTAGCATCCTCTTAGTGATCCACATAGACACCAAGGAGGGTGGTAAACATGACAATGGACTTGGGTCAGCCTTGACCCAACCAAGACCCCCTCAATGAGAATTGAGCACTTGGATCACCCCATACACTCACCTAGAAAATGGTCACTCACTCTCCTTCCCTCCACTACCTAAAAATGAATCACATGGGATGCCAAATAGCCCAAACTGATCAGCCAATCTCCTCCATTGATCAAAAATAACAAAATTTCTCTTCTCCATTTAATCCAAGGAGGGGGAGATATACTCCTCCTCACTCCCACTCAAACCACAAGCACTGAATTCGATTGAGCTCTAGGAATATAAACCAAGCATTCTTAAGCTTCCCAAGGCCATTTCCAAGCTTCCTTAATTTCTTCTTCTCAATTTTGCTCAAGGTCAAAACAGGGTAGGTGAAGTGAAGATCCAACCCATCCAATTCTCCACCAAACTCAAACTAATCTTGCAAGCACCATCAAGGGGCCTCGTTGAGCTCAACCAAGTTCTTTCCCAAGTCTCCAAGCCATGAGAATCCTCACCTTGATCAAGCCAGATCATAATTGAAAGGGAGCTTAGTTAACCGATTCACTTTAAATCAAAACTTGATACCTTCAACAGGGCTTCATCTCCACTAGACGAAGCTACCTCCTCCATTAGAAGCACTGGTGATAGCTTCCATGAGGTATTACTCAAAATTGATCTTAGGATAAAAATTGCTTGGTCTTTTGTGAATGAAATTGTAATCTCATTAGATCTTGACCATTGGATACCTTTCTTATGCCTCCCCAAAGGTGTGGCATGAGTTTGAACTCCATCCGAGCTTGGGTGAGCTCAGATCGAGTAATGATTGACAGATAGCATCCGTCTCTCACCGCTTGGGAGGAGATAGATCACACAATATCTATTTCGCATGATTGGAATGGACAATTGTGATTAGATCACGCATTAGCCCCTCTAATTTAATCCCAAACTAAGGGATTAATCCTAGTTGTCCAATCTTAGATCGGACAGCCCATGGAGAAAGTGCGTCAATCGCTGGCTGATCCAGTCATGGATGTGACAACTTAAATAACCTATCCGGTCATGCCACATGGAAAGTGCGCCGCATCAGCACGCGCGTTAGCCTCCACATGGCCCAATGGGATTAGGGGGTTAATTAGCTCTAATTAAATAATTTATAATGCTGAAACTTTCAAAATTCATAACTAATTATAGAAAAATTCAAAAAAATACAAACTCAAATTCATTATAAAGATAATTCAGTGAGGAATAATATAAAATTAAGATCAATTGATTTTGAATGGTGAATTTCACTCAATTTGAGTTTTATTGGATACATAATTAGGCTAATTACTTTAAAAATTAATTCTACACTTCCTAGGGTTACTTAGTGGGATGACCTATGCCTCCCATGATTTTCTTGAAATTTATTTTTGAGTTAATTAGGGAAATTATTTATTTCATCTTAATCCCTCTCTTAACTAAATAAATGATTAATTAACCTATTAAATAGTAATAAATTCAATGATTAAGTATATTAATCATTATGAAATAGTGAATGAACTTAGGGAATGAGATTAAGATTTCTTTTCTAATCTTTTCCCCTAAGTTTATTTCATTTTGAAAACACTTAATTAATTTACAAATTACTCAATGACTTAATCACTTTATTAATGGCTTAATTAACCAAACTCAAAACTAAATCACTCTAGGACTTAATCACTTAATTCTTGGATAGATTCTTAGGTGTTCAATAACCTAAGAGGCTTCAAAGAAAATTACAATCAAATTACATGTGTAGCATGGTTATGAAAGTACTTAATTAAATTCTTTAGCTTAATTAATCAATCATTGTGAGCCAATTACATTAGGCCCATTCATTTCTTAGGTGCATTGCTGATTTAAATTCCATGTGGGTGCATATCATTTGTTGGCTCATAATTACTTGAATAATTATGTTAATGTGGTATAGTTAATGGGTAATTAATGGATTAACTCATACCTTAACATAAACAAAATATAAAATCAACCTAATTGTTCTAAAATTAAACTAAATTGATTCATACATGTGGGAAATGGATTAGAACAAGCAAACCCTCTTCATATTTCTTAAGTCAAATCAAATCCAAAAATAAAAAATCTCTTTAAGAATTTTGATTAATTTTATATGATTGTCCTTAAGAAGTAATTAGGGTGAATGAAGTCATGTGCTTACATCCCTTTTTTTTCAAGCATGTTAAATATTGTTTACCATATGAAATCATACATTCATTTCTTTTGAAAAATTAATAAATAAAATATTTTATTTATGTCAAATTGCATGTTTTGGCTAAAGATAAGAATATGAGTGGCTATTATCACTATTAAATCAAAATTTATTTTCAAAACTTATAAATCAAAGATTATGAAGGAAGTGATGCTACTTATAAGTGCTTATAAGCTTGCATGTGATTATAGCATAAGATGTGTATTATGTTATTTTCTTTTCTTCTCTTAACATGGATTTGAATAGGATTTGCAAAGTGTATAGTTCATCTGAAAAGAACACAACACTTGTTTAAATCTATTCTTATGCATTTCTATGTTATGACTTAAGAAGGAACTTCACATTTACACATATAAATTATATAACTAAATCAAACATAAACTTTTGCATTATTCTTCATCCATTTGCTTTCTTTTTATACATTCACATGCATTTAAGAAAAGTGGTATAGTAATCTGGATATCCCAGGGCTGCGAGGCTTTAAGTAGCCTTAAGTAGGTCTTGTATCTTATGCTCCTAGTATAGAAAATAATGGCATTGTACTCACTTATGTCTTTTATACATATTAATGTGCATTTGATTAATGGATACAAGGGTCCCTCTATTTTTTACATAATAAAAATATGCATTTATGAGATATTCAAATTTCCAAATCATATCTCTTAGCATTCATCATCAAAGTGTGCTAAAATTTGTATTGCATGTATAGCTATGCTTATGATCATTTATATGTATGGTATACATGGTTGAAAGAAATGGATGGCTGTGTGTTATGTGATAATAATTCACCGTAATTAATCCTAAGAGGCATTTCTTGTTGAATAGGACAATTTAGATTAAATTTGAACTTAGGGTTAAATAAAATACATAATAAAACATTCACTAAAGGAAAATCATTAATGTATCTACCTTATAAATACTTTAAGGAAGGGATGAAAGAGAGTTCTCCTTTCTTTCTTCTCTTCACAACATTTAGTAACTAAGTATAGGTTTGTTCAAACCAAATTAAACCACCAACTAAAATTGACAAATCAACTAAATCACTTAAACTAAAACCACCATTTAAATTGAATCTTTCACACTTAAACCTTAAAGCCTTGCTAAGACATGCCACACAAGCTTTAAAAGGCAGACACATTAAGTTAAGTCACCATTTCTATCTATATGTTAGGGTGGTGCATAGTTTGAGGCCTGATTTTATTTTATGATGTAATGTTTTAGATTAGATGTTATGGTATATGTGCATAGACATAGATGATTATAGTAATTATATCTTATTGTGTAAGGGTCATTATAATAATAATATGTTAATGTATATATATATATATATATATATATATATATATATATATATATATATATATATATATATATATATATATGCTATGCTTATACCTAAGCATAATTCAAACTAAGACAGGTGGGCTTGGTAACCCATGTGTGGGGTGCTAAGTCTAAATTATTCATGTAATTGCTTGGGTTGTGTGGCATGTTTAGCTAATCTCTATTTTATAAGTTTGGTTAAATTTACATTTCCCATTTTCATGTACATTTTGCAATTAAGATTTGTAATGAATGTTATTGGGGATTAAGGATGAACATTGGTCATAAGACTAAGACTTATATGCCATGTGAAGCCTTGGAGAAAGCTACATCTTAAATCAAGCCAAAAAGAAGAAAGGAAAGAAGCAAATCAAAATAAAGAATGAAGAATGAAGACCCCCATAACATGAATTCTTTTTAATTGTAATTATTTATTTATAATCCGAGTTATATAAGAGTAGAGCTCGGCTACCCATTTTCTTTTCAGGTTTGTGTGATGGAGCACGACCATATCTCTTATTATTTTGCATCAATTTTATAAATTGATTGATATTTTATTATGAATGCGCAATTAAGATGACATAATTTCATACTTTCTTCATTGTTTGATGAATGGCCTGGATGCGATTAGGCACTTAGGGAAAAATAAATTTTCTATCCAATTAATCAAGTCAAAATTAAAATTAAATAACTCATAACCTTACCTAAAACCTAGACATAAATTAAGATAATAAAAGATTTAGCAACCCTTTAGCTAGATGTTATATGTCTCACATCATGCATAAATCATATTGCTTCACTCTTGCTAATGGACAGCTTCCACCTTTGCTAGAGAAAATGGCTTGACCTCTGATAGCCATAGTGGAAACACACCTCCTTCTTTCTGATTTTGGCCCATAAACAATCTTCTCATGCATTAGGCATATGAAATCCCACAACCCGTGTCAAATAAAAATGTCCAAAAATTAAAATAAAACTTAACAAAATTTACATTAAATTAAGTCATTATTCATGCCCTTCATGATCTAGTTTCTTAGGGAGTGTGTTTAATGAGTTAGTATCCTTTCTAAATGAACAACAACTTAGCCATCTTACAAAGCACAAGACTTGCCTACATGTATTTAAAACCATAGGAGGAGTTAGTTGGTGGCCTCCCCAAGTGGTAAGTAAATGGATGGTTTATCTTGTCTTGTGGAGGTAAACCATATACCTAGTTTCACCTTAGATTTAGGTCATGCTCTGGCCCTCACTAAAGCTCCCAAGATTTAAGATCCGAGGTTATTGTTTCACTTTGTGGACTACAAGCATAAATCTTCACCTCTTAGGAATTTCTATAATATTGTATCGTGGAATTATAAGCTCTAGATTTCTAATAAAATTCCAACTCAAATAAATAAATCTCATTAATTTCAAATATATAAACCCAACCATAGGATAGTTTGGGATGCTCACTAAGTTTCCTAATATCATGAGCTCCCCCTACTCATCTCATTTTGGTTCCAAAAATAACTCTTCCCTTTTGCTCAAATCCTACTTGATTTTCTAAAAATAACTAATTGATTGATAGTCCTATCTTTGAAATCTTTGGAGACAATAATCATTTATCTTAAATGAGAGTATTCCTAAGGAATCTCATTCTTTATGATGTAATTAACTCTGGGGCTTGCCTCCATAGGGAACTTAATGAATAAAATAAACCTTATTTTACTTTTCTATGTAAAGTAAGGGAAAGATCTTTGGTACATTCGAAGACCCATTATCTTTAGGAGTCCTTATTAGGTGATTAGGTCCATTGTAGGATGGTGACTTCTGTTTCTCAAGATAGTACATCATTCCTTAATATCGCACTCGATCACCCAAATAAGTACATCTACAGATCTACGTGGTATCAATCTCATCATATACTAAAAATAAACACCATAAGTATAAATCAAGGAGATCATTTTGATGACCTAAGATGGTCTTCAACAGAATTAGGCAGTATGATCTCAAGATGAATCCTCTTAAATGTGCATTTAGGGTTTCATCTGGAAAGTTCTTTCGCTATGTGGTTTAGCATAGAAGAATTCATATCGACTCTAATAAAATTGAAGCAAAAGTGGATATTCCAGTGTCGAAGAATCTTCGTCAGCTTTTTTCTATACAAGGACATTTGGCATTAATCCGACATTTCATATCAAATCTGTCAGACAGGTGTCGACCATTTGCTAAATTGATGAAGAAGAATGCACCATTTAAGTGGGATGATAAATGTCAAGAAGCATTCGATAGCATCAAAAGATACTTATTAAATCCACCAATTCTTACAATGCCAATCTCAGGAAAGACTCTTATGTTTTATATAGTTGCACTAGAAGAATCCCTCAAAGCATTGTTTACACAACATAATGAAAAAGGCAAAGAAAATGGGTTGTACTATATCAGTTAGAGATTGATAGGAGCTGAGGCAATGTACTCTCTGATTGAGAAGCACTATCTTGCACTGATCTTCACTACCAAGAAACTTTGACATTACATGTTGTCATATAAGATAACACTCATCTCAAAGATCGATCTGCTGAAGTTCTTGATAAATAGATTAGCATTGACAGGTCATTTAGTATGACGGGCAGTGCTCCTATTACAGTTTGATATCACATATGTGTCTCAAAAAGCTATAAATATTAGAAGATTTTCTCGCATCCTATCCTAGCATCAATGATGATTCATTCACGATGAATAGATTCTATCCAAAAGAAAAACTATAAATCTAGAAATTATATTTTGATGATGCACTATCTATTAAATCTGCTCAGCCCCCAAATCTACCAAAAGCAAGAGCTGGCATTTGCCTCATCTTCATAATAGTATAAGGTGACATAATGAGGCATTCATACAGGCTGACATAGCCAAGAACCAACAATGAAGCTAAATATATGGCATTGGTGGCATGTCTCGAAGAAGTTGTTGTTATCAGCATCTAAAATTTAAGAGTCTTTGGAGACTCTCAATTGGTGATCAACCAAGTGTTGGGTCTCTATAAGATTAATAAACTTGAATTGGCATACTATCATAGGTGAGTGCTTGAGCTCATGAAGAAAATTCAAAACATTAAACTAGTTTGAGTTTCTCGATCGGAGAATAGTAAAGTAGATTGTCGGCCAATCTAGCAAAAGAAATGGCAAACACGGACAATGATGATGTGTTGATTTAATTTTCCACTCATCAAGTTCTATAACTAGTAAAGGGGACATCAAACTCAAGCCAGTAGGAAGCAATTCAAATTGTTTCTCATTCTCCCAAAGAATAATAAGTACAAGAGATAGAAAAACTTAAAAGTACTATAAATAAATCATGTGAAGCTTTCATAGTAGAAGAGCCTGATGATTGGAGACAACCCTTCATTGATTATTTTAAGGAAAGCAAATTGCCTAGCAATAAATCATTAGTCATGCAAATTATAAAAAGGATCCTACGATATGCCTATGTTAATGATACATTATATCGTAGATCCTTTGAAAAAATGTGGCTATCATGCTTAGAAATGGATGAAGCCAACAAAGTTATGTCCAAAATTCATGACGGACTTTGTGGGTCACATCTCGTCCAAATGGTATGAAAAAAATCAAGAGAATGGGATATTATTGGTCGTTGATGGTGAAAGATTGTATTGATCATGCCAAAAGGTGTCTTGAATGCCAAGTCCATGGGAATCTCATTCATCAACCTTTGAATCCTCTACACCCAATAATAGTGTCCTGGTCATTTAAAAGTTAGGGCACAAATATAATCAGATCAATTAATCCTCCATCATCAGCCGAACATCGGTTCATTTTAGCAGCTACTAACTACTTCTTCGAATGAGTTGAAGCAACTCCATTTAAGGAAGTCACTGTTGATCGAGTCATTGACTTCTTCACTAACAATATTATCTATAGATTCGAGGTTTCATGATGAATCTTTTTAGATAATGGCCCAGCTTTCAAGAGTGCAAAGATATATAGATTCACTAATTGGCATAAAATTGATTGTCGATACTCATTAATCTATAATCCAAAGGACAATGGTTTGGTAGAGGCTTTCAATAAAATCTTTTGAAGTTGCTCAAAAAGATTCTCACAAAGAATAAAAGAGAGTGACACACTAAAATGATAGAAGCACTTTGGGCATATAGAATAACTTACAAAATGCTAACTAAGGCCACTCCTTATCCTCTAATATTTGGAGTTAAAATTATTCTGCCACTAGAAGTTGAGCTACCATCACTTTGAGTAGCTATCCAATTTAATCTTACTCAAGATGAAAATACTCGCCTATGAAAGGAAGAGTTGGATGCACTTGATGGAGTTAGACTCCAAGCTCAACAAAGTTTAGAAATTTATCGAGCATGGATGTCCAAAGCATTCAATAGTTCAGTACCTCCTCGAACATTCTAGAAAGGTGAATTAGTTTTAGTACTTATAAGGCCAATCATCCCTCATCATAGGATCGGTGGTAAATTTGAAGCTAACTTGGAAGGTCCTTACATCATAAAGAAGGTGTATGAAGGAGGAGCTACGGTTTATATAAGAATGGTCAACGACCGATGCCACCAATCAATGATCGATATCTCAAGAAATATCACAACTCACTGTGGATAAGTATATAAATACTTAAATAAATTTTGCACTAATAAGGTTTTCATGTCAAATACACATGTAATGTCACTTGAAGATTCTCTCGTAAAATGAGAACGCATTGTTAAGTTCGTGAAAGCCTCCCATTATTAGGGAGGGTATTTTTATATATTTAGCTTAGTTGAACATCCTTCGAGATCCTCAGATAAATATATATATAATAATCAAAATGAGCTCCGTTTATTTATATTAAAGAAGTTTAAACTTTGTAATATATTTTTGAACTAGTCTTTAATCTCTCTATTAGATATGGGCATTTTTTAGTTTTTATAAATCAAAGATGTTTAATCCTTTCATATGAAATAGAAGATCTTTTTGTATATGCATTCAGGTTGATATCAAACTTTATGCCAAGATCCTTGGATATATCTATGACTGTTATTATTAAAGTTACAGGTCTTACAAGAACAAAAAGAATCTACTTCAATGCACAAAAAGATAGTCATAAATGTCAAAAGTTTCCCTCCATGATTCATTAAATGTCAATGATCAAGTCAGAAGAACTCTAAATTTAAGAAGATTCAATCAACTAAGTTGGAAAAACATCAATATCTACATCTTTAAGTCTAGGACACTGATGGGTTCTAAAGGTTGAACTCAACAATTTTATAAGTGGTTGAGTTCCTAATGCTCTCCTCACTCAATAAGCTATAAGAAAATGTCGTAAAGAAAGAGTCCCCATTTATCTGTTTAATGATAAGACCACAAGCATCATAGCTTAAGTTAAAACTGAGCATGTTCTAAAGTTGGACTCAACAAGCCCAAATGCCTAGTTGCTCTCCTCACTCAACAAGCCATAAGAAAAGGCGCGGTGAAAGAGCCTTCATCGGTCCAATGATAGCTATTCAATCTCAAACTAGATCCAACTTAGTGACTACAAGCAACCAGAATCTAAGAGATCTTTCTACTCGATCGATGGACTAAGATAATCTAAGAAACTCTCAATTCAGAGTTGCCTCAATTCAATCTATATATTACCCGCAAGGTGATATTCCAACCCCTTTTTTAAGTGAGATGATCAAGCACAAACCATAGATCAAAGTCAATTTTCTCATCAAGCCCGTCAATGTAGAAAGCACAGGACTGAGGAAGCATTTCCATAGTTCACACAAAGTCAATGGCTGTATTTCGTGGTTATTAAGCCTATTATTAAGTCTATTAAAGCACACAGTGTTATGCTGATAACTCAACATTGACCAAATATAGGCCATAAGACTGGGTCATTTGTATGTATCCTGTAACGAGTCCATCAAAATAGAAAGCACATGACTTAGGGCATACATACACTTCCTGATAAGTCAATATGCAAATCAAGTCAATCCTTCATCAAGCCTATCAAGTTTAAAGCAAGGATAGAATGAATTCCAAATATCAAAGTAAATAAACTGATTCTTCCATCCAACCCGATCAAGCATGAAGCTAGGGTCGATGGAAATACAAATTTATGAAGACACCAAAGAAAGTGACTTTCAGCGAACCCATCAAAGCAGAGAGTAGATGATGGAAGAAGCTCTTCAGTGAACCCATGGAAGTTGAAAGCTAAACTAATCCAAGACCCATGGCCAGCCCAAAGGGTCAACTAGTTTTCAACAACATGACTCACTCCATGCATGAATCATATTTATTAAGGGGCATTTGTTTACCTCCATGCATGCATCATAAGTCAAGTCGAGCTCAGAAGGTGAATTCGATGAGCTTCAACACATAAATCGAAGCTGAAATACACTTGATGGTGCTAAAAATTAGTCAAAATAATCTTCGATCAACCAACAAACTTCACCATCATGTTTAGAACATCAAAATTGATCAAAATATGTATCTTGCACAATTCGATGATCGACCGATCAAGAAGAGGGGTCATTGAAGCGCTTACGCACCTACCAAGGTTGGGAAGCTATGACATTAACCAAATGACCTTCATTAATAGAATTGATCATGTCATTAGCATCAAAATATTAAAATCTATCAAATGAGACTATATGCACTTAATTCATATGAGTATGCAAGAATATCGAGTAATCGGATACAACATCACGTAAATTGGAGCTAAAATACATTCGATGGCAAAAAAAATCATCTGAAATGACCTCTGATTGATGAACAGAGTCTGCCATCATGTTCAAAATATCAAAATTGAGAATGATCTTGCATAATTTGATGATCGATCAAGAAGGAGGGTCGATGCAGCATGATGCATATTGAGGTCATCACGATGATGCCCAAATGACCTCTGTTCATGAAATTGATTATGCCATTAGCATCAAAATATCAAAAGCTTTCAAATGAGATTGTTTGTACTTAATTTGGATGAGTATGAGTGAATATCGAGCAATAAAAAGTGATGACACATAAATATGAACTTAAATTGTCCCCAATTCGATGCTGACTTGAACCAAATGACCTTCGATCGTGAAATAGACCACGCCATTATGTTCAAAATATCAAAATAATCTAAGATTGATATATATATTGTACATGTAGCAATGTAGGCATAAAGTCTGAATTAGGGTTAATTAAACACTTAAAATAAAATTCCTATAAATACCCCTTCTCATTACCCTAACTCTAATTTTCATTTTCTCCCCAAAAATCCCCTCAACTGACCTCTCGCGTCTATCTCTCGCTACATCCAAAAGAGTCAAGCTCCCACCCGTTGTCCATATGTCGCGACACCATCCGCCCATAAAAACCTCCTTCATCCTTCATCCCACCATTAGCGCCATGATCTCTCACACCACGCTGCGCTTGGCGCAGTGTGCATCCACGATGCGTGCGTGCATCCGCGCCCATCCTTAGGCGCATAGCACATGCATTTAAGCCTGCATCGCGCACATAATTCTCACCAATCATGCCCGCACCAACGCACCAGCGTACATTGGTAGCGTACATGCCCACCGCTCGTTGCCAGCTAGCCAATGCTCCGTGTATGCGTGCTCTAACGTGTTGAATATAAGTACCTGTACATGCCTTTCTTGGTATGGTGGGAAAATTTATACTTGCATGTGGGTGCATAAGTACCCGTACATGTCTTTCATGGCATAGCGAAAAAATCTGTGTTTTCTTTGTAGGTATTTTAGAGCCCCATACATACTTTTCTTGGCATAGAGGGATGGCGCATTCATACCGTAATTTATACCACTCATACATGTCTTTCTTGGCATGGTGAGGGCGCCTAGCATACTTGGAGTAGCCCTACAGGGACGATGTCGGGATGCTGTCGAAAGTTGCCAAACTTCACATCGACAAGAAGGCCTACATAGCTTGACATAAAGCCTTGTCATAATCTAAAATTATTGTTTAAACTAACATTACATATATATAAGTACTCATATATTCCATTCTTGGTGTGATGGAAAATATGTTTTAGCAGGTACCTAAGAGTCTCATACATGCCTTTTGGGCATGGTGGGATGGCGCATTCAAATCATGGCTTATACCACCAATACACGCCTTTCTTGGCATGGTGGGTAAGCTCAGCATATCAGTAGCATCTTATACAGAGATGATATTGGGATGCTACTGAAATGCTATAAAACCTTTATTCTAACAGGAAGCATAAATAGCTTAATAAAAATTTAACTATAAAGCTAAAATTAATATTTTAATTTGACATTGCAAGTATATAAATACATATACATGCCTTTATTGGTGTGACCAGAAAATTTGTATTACATGCAAGTGCTTTAGAGACTCATACATGCCTTTCTTGGTGTGGTGGGATGATGCATTCGGCCGTGGTGTTCACACCACCCATACACACCTTTCTTGGCATGGTGGGCATGCCCAACCCCGTTGTAGCCCCCTTCTGTGGGGATGACACTAGGAGGCAATCAAAATGTTATTAAATGTTTTTCTAAAAATTCTAAAATTGTAATAAAACTCAATCAAAATAGGTAACATTATTCAAATCACATAAACTTAAATCAATATTAAATTGAATAACATGCATGGGCCCCAACACTACGCTGAATGCTTAAATTTAGTGTCTAAGGATGCTACGCGGGTTGATTTTTGATTGGGTCTTAGGACCGAGTTTAAGTTAACAAAACCTAAAAATCAAATAATAATATTATAAGAATTCTAATTAATAAGACATCTGAGAAGCTAATTCTTTCTCATGACATTATATCTAATCCTCTATTATTAAATTAATAGAGTCGATTGGATCTGAAATAATACATCCACCTCGATGATGGCTGTGTTGAATGAAGATGTCAACCGAAAGGGATACTTTCATCAAAATGAGATTATAATTTCAAATTAAATTAATATAAATTCAATATCAATCCAAATGAAAAATCTCATAAATTATTAATCTCAAAATGACTTAATGAAAATGATCAACCTAAAAAACTTAAAGCTAAAACTCAATCCACCTTTCATAATTATTTGTTGAAGGTGACAAATGAAGGAAAACTCTAGCTCATAAAGGGGCTAGTGTCAAATTAAATGTTATACTATGTTCACTCTCAATCAATCTCATGCTAGTAAGGATGTCGTACATGTCCTCTAATTGCATGGCTTGGCCAGCAAGCTCCATATAGGATGTAGTTATGACCAGAGTCCTCTGATCGAGTGATTGCCGCCAAATGACACCATTATATTATAGTCATGACTGAAGTCTCTATGCTCCCCAATGGCTCTGCCCTTTGAGATATGAACCATATGGTACACTTGATAGGGTAAAAAGCTCTCTATTAGCTAAGGTGGACTTAAACTTATCTCATTAGATAAACACCACACTAGGTCTACAAGAATTTCCTGGATGACGCAACCCATGGCTACAACAAGGATCCTTCTGTCAGGTTGGGTTAACTACCTCCTCTGACTAGGTAGATAAGAGACCGAAACAGCTCGAGATGATGGAACCATGGGATCTAGATTGGGAGCATCATCATTCCTCCAACCATCTACTTTAAGTTAAATAATGATGAATTTCATAAATTAAAATTCTAAAACTCCACATGTTGTTACTATATGTTGTGCATTTAGCGATCTAATGACTAGCCTTAATCAAAAGTTCTCTCTCTGCATTGAGAGGGGTAATTAACTATAGGTGCTTGCGCCTATAGGAAACTTGAAACCAGATCTAAAGTCCTTACAAAATAATGGTGAAATATCTGGGTAGTGCTTATCTACTATTCCATCTACCTTCTGAAAATTTTGCCGACCTAAATCATACTCTCTTAATTGAAAAGCCAGTGGCAAAATTTCGGGCCCATGCTTGTTTAATGCTAATCTTATTAATCATATATGTTTTAAAGGCTATTATTATTTAGCTATGCAATTTGATGGTTTTTTAATAATTATACTTTTGTCCATTCTCACAAAATTCTTTATTGAGTTAAACCTTAACAAAATTTATACAATATGAATATTGATGGTTCTATTTTTAATCATAGGGCTGGTTGTGGTGGTCTTATTAGTCACAGATTTTGGAATATTATAATTGCCTTTTTAAGTTCTCTTGAGATGTCCTCAGTTATTTATGTTGAGTTTTTTCACTTTAAATTTTGCTTTAAGCTTTGTCATAATATTAATATTTATAATTTTGGATTGAAGTTGATGTCATATCTATTCTTCATTTTATTCATTCTAATGAAGGTAAAAATGCTGAAATATTTTATAGATTGAGAAAGATTAGAAGCTCATTAAAGAGCCTAGCTAAACTTTACCATATCTCTTATTTGGAGAGAGAGAGAGAGAGTAATTTTGGGCTGACTAGTTAGCTAAAAATGGATAATGTTTAAGTAATTCTATTGAATCCTTCCATCATAGTATCCCTAAGGATTTGCTTGATCTTGTCAATCTAGATAAATCTGATTCACCTTATTCAAGAAGCTGAAAATAAGATTCCTATTGTAGGGAATTGTTTTATGTTTATGCCTACTTGACACCATTTTCTAATTATGTCTAACATAATGATTTTAAAATTTCTTATTTCGTATTTTTGTGGAGAGGGCTGGACCTTAACTATTGATGTCCTCAAATTTGGGGATTATAGATGGTCTATATGGGTTTTTAGTTTATGTATTTTCATATCTTTGTTGCTACAACTCATCATTTGGCCCACTTTCTATTTTGGATCAAGCTTTAGCTCATTTTTTTGATTTTAAGGGTTAGGATGGTGATTATGATTTTGTTTCATTTATTGAGATATGAATATTTAAAGTTGGAGACTAATTGCTTGTTTAGATTCTCTTCTTATTTGAAGTTGGTTAAAACTCAAATTGATCAAGTGGCATTGAGTTGATTTCAGTTAGTCACTCATAAGTGGTAGATTAAGATCTCAAATTCTTAGGGAAAATAACTTAGGTTGTACTAATAATTTATTAAATTATAATTAAATTATATAACTTGAGTTATTTAAATTAATCAATTAAAACCTAGGGTTGATTAAGTGTGTTTGAATTGACCTTGGTGGATTCAATGATGGTCTAGGTGGCATGTTAGGTCTTAGGTTTTCTGAGGTAGACTATCCTAGGTAACATTAGGCTTAATCAATTACACTAATCAAATTAAGTTGATTAAATTAATAAATTAAAAAAATTGGTTTGACTAATTTAAGCTAGATGGATCAACTGCATAGGCTCACCAAAGTGAATCTTACGGAATAGCTTAATTGCTTAGGGATCTTATGTGCCAGGTTAGACTAACTTGGGATATGTTGGACCATGGATCTACATATTGTCTTAGGTTTGGCTAGATTTAGGGTTTATAAAAACAAGGTTAACTTATGGAAAAATGGTTTAACCTAAGGAAAATTAGGTTGATTGCTTAAAGTCTTAGTCATGAGAGTGAGTCTTATATAGAACCTCTGGTGATGTTAAAGTCAAGCTAGGTTGGGAAAAGGTCAACATAAAATTAGGTGGAAGGACCATAGTGTTTGGGTTGACTTAATTTAACCATTAGGTTAAGAACTAAGCTAGGTTGTGTTTTAAAAGTCTAAGATTTATTAGAGTAGTTTATGGACTAACTTAGAGATGATAACTTTACCACATTGTAATCAAGATGGCATAGAACCTAAAATGGCAAAAGGTTGGCTTAAGTTTTAGCCTAACCAACTTATGTTTCTCTAATGTATATTTGGGCTACTATGATAATGAGTAGGCTTAATTTGCATGTGTGAAAGTGTTAAAGATGAATTTATTAGATTATAGGTATGATCAAAGCATGGATATTGAGTCAGACTAAAGAGATGCGATAAAATGTCCTCAGTTGAATAAGTGGAAAGTGTGTATTAATCAAGTTATTGACCCAGCTAAACAAACTCAAGTATGTTCTACACCAATAACAATGTCAACAACAACTCTTCACTCAACAAGTTTTTACACAATACAAAATACCACATACATGAAGTTTACAAACTTGAGAAGCAATGTATCCTAAAATGTCTAAAGATATTATCCTAAAAATTGAACTTTCACTGATATAGTATGAACCAAAATACAATATTTTCCTTTATAAAAGACTTTTTCTAGGAGAATAATTTTAAATTTTGCCCTAAACCATATGATTATATATTTTGAAATAAATTTATTAAAGTTTTTGAAAATATTTAAGGTGATTTACATACATTCCACACAATTCTTATGTATTTATATATCTAGCACCTAAACTTTACTTTTTTACATATATAACACCTCAATCTTAATTATTGCATCAAAAATATGATCATCATTATTCACTTTTTTAAAGTAAAATACATCTTTTCTGGCATTCAAAATTTATTAAATGAGTAAATATTGAACTTTAGGTGTTTGATATATAAATTCATTTGAATTGTGTGGTATGTATGTAAATCTTCCAATTATTTATTTCAATATAAATAATTAAAAACATGTTCAATATTCATAATAAGAATGAATTTAAAGTATTTATTATTATAATATATCCTCATTATTGAGAATATTTTTATTTGTTATAGTGTCTTTGATTACTTTTTTAGCATCAATATATATACACTTTTGTATCAAATATTATTCAATTCAATAATAATTATTACAATTTTAGCTTCTTGACAAAATTATCATTATCCAATCAATATTTGTTCATCCACTCTACAAGTTAGCATAAATATTAACCACTACCTCATTCACATCCTTGTTTTAAGAAACAAGCACTCTCTTTTAAGCCAATGAATTGATTGAGAAAAAGCATCTTTAAAAAGCCTCTCTTCTCCTTCAGTGCTTCTTCTTCCAAAGCTTCCCTCACAAAATCACTCGGTCATGGAGGTCATTTCAGCATATTGTGAATGTTGTGGATGGAAAGAAAAATGCACTCAATAGTACATAAGCTAGGTGAAGGCTAACTTAAATGGGAAATGCATTTTTGGAATCTACTTTGATGTTGTGGATGAAGAGATGAAGAAATTATCACAATTGCACATATCAATAAGATAAGTGGATAGTTGATGCTCAAGAGCCATAAGCTTAACTTTAAAAAATCACTAAGATATAACTCTCCAAAATAAATTAATTTTTCCTTATCAAAAATAGAGAATAAATCACTTGAGTTTAAGTATGTCACACAAATAAGTAACTTAACACTTACTTCAGAGAAATGATTGTTCAATTCTGAAATTGCATTTTAATCATAGTATAGAACAACTCAACAAGATAATAATATTAAATTATTATTATTTTTTACTTCTTCATATAGACCGTCAATGAGTGTTGAAGTTAGAATTATATTGGAACATCAACATAAAAAATATTGCAAAATGAGACACTTTATATATTGAACAATCACACCATTCTCTCTCATCATCTACAATCGGTACTTGCATTAATTTCTTTGCATTCTTAATATTATTTTTGCAGAGGTTATAATAATTCATTTATAATATCTAAATTATTAATCATTAAATATTCTGAATACAAAATTAAAAGAATCTATTACATTGATTAAAATACTAACTTGAACTAATTGTTGATCATATACCTCATTCCTTTTATTATCTCAAGCTCTTCAATTATAGGTACCTGCATTGTCATAAGTCTAATAAAAGTGTGAAAATGTGAGCTTTAATAAGTGTCATTCGTTAGTTGCAAAATAGTTCTTGACTCAAACCACACCTACTATTTAATCTCCGTCTTTAGGTGTGAAAGAATATTTTATGTTGAGTAATTTTCGAGCATCACTTTTTACAAGAAATTTTGGTAGTGTTCAAAATTCTTGAAGCGAACTTAAAACAATATATTACTTTCTAATAGTTTTTTGCTACATCCACTAAGCATAGTGAAAATTAATAAGAAAAATAATAAACTTAAAATGTCTAGAATTATCATTAATAATGAGAATTTTAAAATCATTAAACTCATTCTGCATATTAGATGCCACATCATAGCCATGATCTCATATCTTATGTAGGCTTATTAAATTTATGAAAAATATATATTAAAGAGTTGTCTTGAGTGCATCTATACTTATTGAGAAAACATATTTATATCGTTAAATCTTTTAATAATTTGTCTCTCTTAATCAATATATCTCATTGCAACAACTAACTGCTCATTTGTTGCCACATCACAAGACTAATCCAATATAATAAAAAGTAAGAATCACACTTATTTTTCATAATGAAAATTAAAATATTAGATGTTGTAGAATGAAAAGACTATTTTAATACATTTGGTGAAGTCAACTTTAGCTATGTTTAGCATTTAAATGTAAATTTTTTATTTCTTCATTATATATAAGAAAGTAAAATAGTTTCCAATAATTATCTTAGTTAACTGAAATAGAAGATTCATATGACCACGAAATGATAATACCTATCGCAGAATAAATTGAGCATAATTAAAGTTAAGAGGAAGGTTAGGTTAATTACTAAGTTCACTAGTGAGCTTGAATTGCTTTAATTTGATCCCTTAGAATAGCAACTAGGCCAAGCTATGTTTAAGGGTCTATGATTTATGAGGTTAGTTTGTGGACTAGATTAGAAATGTTAAGTTCATCTCAAAGGATGGTTTAGAATGTAGAATGGCTAAGGTCAATCTACTTGGTCTCTCTAATGAAATGTGGGCTACTATAGCAATGAGCAAGCTTTACATGCATGTTCTAAAATGTCAAATATAGATTGGTTAGAATATGAGTTTGATCAGAAGATGGGTGTTGAGTTAGATCTAGAAGAAGTGGCAAGTTATCATAAGTTGATTACATGGAGAGTGTGTTTATTGATTAAGTTACTGACTTAATCAAATATAACTGAATATATGTTACAAAAAAAATAATGTCAATAATAGCTCTTCCAAGACAAGTGTTTGCTCAATAACACCAATTATCACATACATTAAGTTTAAGAACTAGTGAAGTAATAGGTCCTAAAATGCGTGAAATAATTATCCTAAATAATGTAGTTTCATTGATATAGTATAGGCCAAAAGTATAATATTTGCCTATAAAATGCTTTGTTTATGAAGAAATTTTATACTTTATTCTCTACCATATAACTATAGTATTTTAGGATAAATTTATTAATGCTATTGAAATTATTTATTGCCATCTAATAATAAAAATATTTCAATATTTATAGTGGAATAAATCTAGATTTATTATCATAATATACCCATATTAATGAGGATATTTTCATTTATTATTTTTCCTTTATTACTCTCTTTTGCCTATATATCTATACATATACATACATACATACAATCTTGTATCAAATTTAATAATAGTTATTATAATTTTAGCTTCCTAGAAAATGATCATTATTCAATCAATGCTTGTTCATCCATTTTACATGTTGACATAACTCCTAACCAGCACCTCTTTCACATCATTGTTTTGAAAAATAAGCACACTTCCATAAGCCAAGGAGCTAATTGAGAAATGCATCTTTAAAAAGCCTCTCTTCTTCCTCACTGCATCTTCTTTCAAACATATCCTCACAAACCTGACCCAATTGGGGTGATTAATGAGTGATCATCAATTCGTTATTTAGTTAATCCCGCTTTAAACGCTCATCTCCATAGTCTTCCTCCCCTATTTCTACGGCAATGGTCAAAGCATCACTGTTGATAAGCCAGCCAACTTGCCCGTACTACCCAACATGACCGTTCTTTTTCTCTTATCTCTCTCTCTCTCTCTCTCTCTCTCTCTCTCACCGCACTTGCTCCATTCAATAAAAAATGTTTCAAAATAAGCCTTTATTCTTCCTTTATTCCCTTATCATTGCTTCGAAGAAAGATATCCTCTTTAACCATTATAGTTCTTCTTAGAAAAGCCCAATCTTTAGAAAATGCTCTCTTTCTACTCATATGCTCTGAGTTCACAGTTGTGGTAGTAGTTCTCTAGATTTGGACTTTTGTGGCAAAGTTTTAAATTTTTTTTTTATATTTTTTATATTTATTTGAGATACAAAGAGGTTCATAGTGACATCTGTGAATTTTCTCATGTTTTTTTTATTTGTTCTAGATTTCTTCTATTTTCATACAAATTTTATGTTCATTGCAAGTATGTTAGCAACAATCTTTTTATTTTTTCAGAATTTGTAACTATCATTTATGCCATATTTTTCTTTTTTCCCACTTAATTTGTGTATTTTTTAAAAGGTAAAATTTTAGCTATATTTTTGGCTTATTTATTTTTTTTTTTTAACTCTATGCATTATTTTAAATTTTTTCTGTATGAAAAATTAAGCAAACTAAAAGAAATTAAAATACTGCAAAACGTTAAAAAAATCAAAAAAGTCAGAAAAATAGTTAAAGTCACAGCAAAAATCCTTAAATTACAATAAAACAAAATATGATTACTGCACGGCGGCATTTCATCAATGAACACGAAATTTATAATAAAACAAAATAATTTTAGAATAAATCACGAAAACATGAGAAAAATTCATATAAACAACTATGAAATAAAACATGAAAAATATAAAAATGAATTGAAATTCCACTCCGAAAGATCAGATTTAGAGATCTATTCCCATAACTGTGTACTGAAAGTAGATCCGAGCAGAAAGAGGGCATATCATAGAGATTATGCTCCGCTAAGAGGAACTGTTTCTCTCTTCTGATGCTGTCTCATCTATCTTTAAAGCAACGATCTCTAAACTCTAAAGGAATAAAGGCAGAAGGAAGGCTTGTTCTGGAAAATTATTTTACTGAATGAGGAGAAGAGAGAGAGAGAGAGAGAGAGAGAGAGAGAGAGAGAGAGAGATTGGGCAGCACGAGCAGGCTTGTCGACTTACCGATAGCAATGCACTCTTTTTATGAGCAATGCACTCTTTTATGATTTTATTCACCTACATTTTTTTTCTTACACTCAAACGAAAATATAATAATTTATAATTACTTTAAATAATATGACGGTGCCTTCTATCAATAAAAATATATTAAGGGACAAGATTTAGACTTTTAAATTTGTAAATCTCTTAGTTTAATCTCTAAATCATTTATGAATCTCAATTTCAAACATTTTCTAAAGTTCAATTTATTTTTCAAAAAAATATGAAATTGCCAACCAAGTTTCAGAAAACTTTTGCTATGAGCTTTCTTGATCTTAAAATGATTTCACAACAAGTAGACGAAAATGGTTGGCAATGAGATTCAGCATATCAACAACATAATAACAAAATTGGAAGGGCATACGTTTTGTGCTCAATATTGGTCTTCTTTGCATTATTGCATGAAAGCAGGCCACATGGACTATATCACAGTAACGAGAGAGAGAGAGAGAGAGAGAGAGTAAAATAATAAGAACTTAATCACACTGATAGAGAAATAAAACAAACTACCTATAAAAATTCTACCTCGAAGACTAGGATTCTAAAATTTTAATACATTATTAGTTGGTTGGGAGAGGGGGCAACAGGTTGCTTTAGTTGACTCAATACGCGTAAGTTGAATTGATATAAAAAACTAATAATGCATAATCCTGCACACATCCAGCTAATATTTTAAGGATTCTATTTTTATTTATTGTATATTAATTAGGTGTGATCCTGTCACAATAAACAATGCAGATATCCTCATATTAATTTAGGTTAAATTTTATTTAAAAAGTGTGATATTACATGATACTTTAAACTTAAAAGGGACAACTTTACTAGCATAATTAAATTTTATAAACAAAATAATCGTAGGTTATAGAAATGCACTTACAAATATAGATAGACATGCATGATCAAAGCGGTTAATGAATTTTAATTAAATTCATTTTAATTTCTAAATTTAATAGTCTTATGACATTTATAACCTTTACAATTAGAAGCATAGTCAATGAAGTACGTGGAAGGGGCTTAGGCGATAAATTGTGGAGAAACGTGTTGGAAAAATGGATAACACTTGATTGATGACTCTTGAGTGAGAGTATTGTAGTGGTTTATTATAGAGAAGTTGATAAGGTGATTTGGACTTTGTGATTGGTGATGTTGATCTATTAATGAGGAGACAACTATAAGTAGCACATCAATCCATATGTGATATAGACATTTAGCTTCGATGACAAGAGTTTGAATGATCTTAATAATGTCTATATTTTCATTCAGCTACTCTATTTTATTTAGAAATATAATGACAGCTGAATTGATGAGTAATGTCTTCTTTGTGAAAAGAGATTAGTGAGGGCATTAGTTTTGTATTCTCCTCCACCAAATGAAAGTTTTTGATTGAAGAATTGAATTGATTTTCAAACATTTTGAGAAATTGTAAGATTCAGGTTGTAGTTTAATATTTATTTTTCATTTGAAATACCCATAAATAGTGAGAAAATTCATCGATAATGAAAATATAGTATCTATAAACTTGAGTAGAAAGTACTAGGAATGGAACTAATGCATTATAATATAGTATTTCAAGAGGATGAAAAGTAAAAGTAGTAGACATAGAAAAGGGGTGTTTGTGACATTTTTCCATTTTATAAGATTTATAAGACTCAATAAAAGAAAAAATACATTGAGACTATAGTAATTAGTACCACTTATAATGATAGGATTTGTGATATGGTAATATTTACAAGTTTATTTTATATTCATTAATTTTTTTATGAATTTTTGAGTAAATTTTATATCTGATTTATTCACAAATTTTCATAATCTTGATTTGTTATTTTACTAACATTAACAAAATTCTGTAACATATTTGGATGAAATTTTGCTATATATATTAAAATTGGTGATATTCTATGCTTATATATATATATATATATATATATATATATATATATGTGTAAAAATGAGAAAAAGGTTGAAAAGTTCAGGCGGCTGGAAGACCATATTTCATGTACATTCAAATGAATTTACAAAAATCTATATATCTATAAAATTATTCATTTTATATTTTATATTTCTAAACAAATGTGAACTAGTGTAGTAATAAGTGAAAGTGAAGACATAAGGGCCAAATAAAAATTATGAATAAGTGGATATATAAATGAAAGTATATATATAAGATGTAAAGGAAAACTAAAAATATTCTAAATAAAGAAATGAATGATTATTTCATGTTATTTTACTCATTTTAATATCATATTACTCACACTATTGCTTGACACATGTCAACTATTGACATTAATTCTTATACTAACATATTTGATAGATGCACTTGACCTATTTAGATGTTATTTTAGTTCACTTGAAATACATGTTGTTATCTATAAGATGATATTTTATCATTTATCTTTTTTTTGTCTTTTGTATTAAAACTATAGTAGATTTTGAGTAGATGCTAAGATGTGGTTGCTCACCTTTATTTTATCCACATGTTATTTAGAAAATGATAAGACTTAAGTTGAGTAGAGACTATTAGCTATTGTTGAGAGTCGACCTTATGTATATTACTACTTTAGATTTGTTCTTTTGATAGCCATGATGATATACATGCTTTGTTGGTGGAAAAATTATACTATTATTATTGTGTAAATTATTATAAATATTGCTTGTTGATTTTTTTATTCTATGATATTTTGATGATAGTTACCTTAGTATTTATCAAAGAATAAATTTTTTTCCAAATAGATCAGTATTTAATCATTATTTTGCCACAATGTGATCTGCCATGATATAAAAATTTGTATTGGGTCAGGCTGTGACATACTTAAAGAAGGATATTATTTTACAAATGTGTGCGTGTACACACACACACACACACACACACACACACACACACACACAGAAAGAGAGAGAGAGAGAGAGAGAGAGAGAGTCTTGTTGTTGGGATGTCCAAGACTACTATGCCATTATGGATTATTGAGATTCATATATAATATTCTCGCCCAATTTCCTTCCTCCATAAATGCATAATTGAGAAAGAATTTTATTTTTTTAATTAAGGAAGTCTTGACTCTATTCCATTAAAAAGAAGTTTAAAAGAAAATAATTCTCTCCACCTCACGAATGATTTCAGTTGAAGTTTATTTGATGAAATCTCAACAAAATGGATCTTTTGATTATCCAAAATACAAGTTATATTAGCAATGGCATTTCCTTTTCTCTCTTATATAGCAACTGCAATTGTTCCTTATTGGATGGAAGTATGTGTTGGGAATTTTGAATGTAGGCTCACATATGAATTTAATTATACATTATGCACTATCTTATTTTTAAGCCTATTAATTTTGTGATCAAATAAAGATTAATAATATTTAGGCTTTTGAGGCATCTTATTAATTTTGTATGGAATTAACATGTGTAGAGATCAGACATTTTATTTTATTTTAATGATGGGCTGAAATAAAATGAAATACACTCAAGTATAAATAGGGTTATGGTCTCCATTCTAAAGGGTTGGTTCTTATTTTTTCTCATATCCCATCTTGAGTGAAAAGAAGGCTCAAGAAAGCTTTGAAAGTGGAAGGCCAAAATTCCGAAATCTTTCATGGATCTGGTATGCTTCGATTAAATCTCTTGATGATTTAACATGTGATCAAGTATGATAAATTTATTTTTTTTATCTTCATATGTTTACAAATAGTATGAGATCATGTTGAATTATTGAAGAATCATATTTCTCTTAATCTTTTGTATTGACTATTTGAGAATTTTAGATTAAAGTATGTGATTCAAAAATTTTTTATGCAATTTATTTTATCTTGTGCATATAGAATCGATATATTTTGGATCACTTTCATTCTTGATGTTGAATAAATGGATATAGCAAAATTTTTTATTTTTATTTTTTTCTTCGATCGGAATTGAAACTTTCATATAATCCATATGCTTAGTCTTGCAATTATGACTTATTTTGAGAAATAATATTCATATTTGATTATATGAAATTGATTTCCTCATATTCATTTTCAAACATGATAATATTATTATTCATGTATTAACATTTTAAGAAAATAAAGAAAGTACATTTCTCATATTTTGCCATTAATTGTGCTGATTTATTCAAAAAAATTAAAAAAGGTGAAGCCTATGGTAAATGAAACGATTCATCTCACAAATTAATTATTATTTTATGTTAAAATAACTAGTTTATTTACCGAACGTTAATGTAATAAATTTCATAAGATTGAATACTTCATTTGCGTCATTTCGTCAGTAATTAATTTCAATAGAACTGATGTGATTCTATGCCATTGACTTTTCAGTTTACTCCAATTAATTAACTCATTAATATTGGCATAGTAATTAATTTCAATAGACGTTTTAGTTTACTCAAATTTAAAATCTTAAATGCTTACTGTAGCATCCTATAAAAAGAATGAGTTAATTATTTAATTAATTCATTCGTTTTTTGCTTCATCTAAAGCTCTTATATATCTATCTATCTATCTATATCTATATATATATATATATATATATATATATATATATATATATATATATATATATATATATATATATATATATATATATTATATATATATTTATATTTATATTTTTAAACATGTGATATTATAATTATGTAATAAATGTTTTATGAATGTTTCTAATTATCCAATTGAATGTAAACATTCATGTTATTAAATTTAATACTTCTGTTTGGAATTTGCATTTTATAAAGTTTATGAGTAACTGTTTTAATTAAATTACTCACTAAAGTTTGTATTATGATATTAAATAGATTTAGTTAATATTTATTATTTCAAAATAATTTAAATTGAAATATTATGTCACCAAAGTGACCTCTATTATATCAATTTATTTATTTTTTGAAATATATAAATATTACTTAAGGATTATATTTAAATCTACAAAAATAATCGCCTAAGATTATTTTGGCCGAGAGTTACAAATATGTGATAAATTTATATTAATCACGATAATATATCGATCCAAAGATGGTAATTTCATATATTTGTTGACAAATTATTATTCAAAGACTAAATTATAATGTGTGTTATGTATCTTATATGTTCTACTTTATTAAACATTTCATTTTAAGTATGTATTTTATTGATATTTTATTTACATTATATATAAATGGAAATATATACTTGTGAGTATTATTTTTATTCTTTCGGTTAATGTTTCTTCTATATCACCAATTTGAATAACATTTCAGTAACACTAGCTTTAAGAAATGGAAAGAGCATATCGCATTGTTGGATGTATGGATCATTCTATGCGACCAAACAACGCCCTCCGCTTCACTAGAAAGCACTATTGAACAACAGTTAACTTTGAAAAGTGGGAGCGTTCTAACCACATGAGTCTTATGATCATGAAGCACTCCATTCTAGAAATCATAAGAGGTGCAATGCCTGAAGAGGAATGTGCTGAAAAGTTTCGAAGCCAAATAGCAGGCCATTTCATTAGTTCAAAAAAGGTCGAAGCGAGTACTATCCTTAGTAAACTTGTTTCAATGTTGTATAAAGGTAATGGAAACATAAGGCAGTATATTATGGAGATGTCTAATTTTGTCACTAGACTGAGAGCACTAAAATTAGAGATGTCTAATGATATTCTTGTGCACTTAGTTTTAATCTCTCTTTCTACAAAATTTAATCCTTTTAAGATAAGTTATAATACTCAAAAAATAAAAAGGGACTCTTAATAAGCTCATTGCTTAATGTGTGCAAGAGGAAGAGAGAATGAAACATGACAAAATAAAAAGTGCTCACTTAGTTACTTCCTCTCATGGTTACTTAAAGAAAAAGGTCTTATAAATGCAAAGGTGCTGCAGACAAAGGGACTTCATAAAGAAAGATAAAATAAGATAATGTTGTCACTTATTTTGCAAGAAGGAAGAAGTGGTGAAGAAGGATTGTCCCAAGTATGAAAATTAGTGAAAAGTAAACTTATCAACTTTGTTTATTAATCTACCTTAGTACAAATCACACTTGTGGAAATATAGTGCAACTATATAAGTGTGGTTATCTAAGGAGACTATCAAAATCTAAAGATTCATCATGAGAAATAAATAAAAAAGCTTGTTCAATATGCTTATATAGATTACATCTAGAATTCGATTGTATTTTGAATTTACATGAGACTTTTTATATACCGCCGTTTAGACAAAATTTAATTTATATTTCTTGTTTAGACAAATCCGATTATTCTTATTCATTTAGAAATGAAAATTTTAATCTCGTTAAGTATTCAAATATTATTGGTACTAGTTCTTTGGTTGGTAATCTATATAAATTAGACATTTTTGCTTCACAAATTAATGAAACTTTGCATGCTAGTAATTTTTGAATAAAATAAAAATTAATGAATGAGAATTCTTATATGTTATGGCAGAAGCATTTTGGTCATATTTCTAAACAAAAAATTGAAAGAATTATGTCAGAAAGAATTCTTGATTCCCTTGATTTTAAGATAATAAACTCTATATAGAATGCATCAAGGGAAAACAAACAAATATCAAGAAAACTAGTGCTAACAGGAGTTTAAGCATCTTAGAATTAATTCATACTGATATTTGTGGTTCATTCCCCTTAGCTACTTGGAATGATCAACAATATTTTATTACTTTCATAGATGATTATTATCATTATGGGTACTTATACTTAATTTATGAGAAGTCACAGTCACTGGACGTATTCAAATTTTTAAGGCTGAAGTTAAAAATTAACTTGGAAAGAAAAAAAAAGCTATCAAATCTGACCGTGGTGGTGAATACTATGACAAATATGATGGATCAAGTGAACAATGTCCATGCCCTTTTTCTAATTTTTTTGCAAAATGTGGCATTGTTCCTCAATACACCATGCCAAGGAATCCAAGTCAAAATGGTGTAGCTGATAGACAAAATCGAACTCTTATGGATATGTTTAGAAGTATGATAAATCATTCTTCCTTACTAGAATCAATTTAGGGAGAAGTCTTAAAGATTGCAGTTTGCATACTTAATATAGTTCCAAGTAAAGTAGTAGCTAAAATCCCATATGAATTATGAATAGGGAAGAAGCTTAGTATTAGGCATCTTCATGTCTAGGGATGTCCAGATGAAGCTAGGCCATGTAAGTCTAATGAAAGAAAGTTAGACTCAAGAACTATTAGCTGTTATTTTATTAGCTACTTAGAAAGGTTGAAGGGTTTTAAATTTTATGACTCTTCAAATAAATTTTTTTTCGAGATGGACAATGCTAAATTTATTAAGAAAGTTGAATATAATGGGAGTAATAAACTTAAGAATTTTATATTTGAAGAGCAATTTATTACTCTTCCTTTAGTTACAATAGAAAATGATCATATGATTTTTTATGACCTTTCAAGTTATAAATACATATAATAAAAATATTCTTGAGATAACACTCACTCATAGTGAGGAATCACAATAACCTCAAATTAAAGTGTTATTAAAAAAAAATCCACTAGGGAGAGGAGATCAACAATTTTAGATGATTATGTTGCGTATTTTCAAGAACATGAGTTTAACATTGGATGGAAAAAGTGATCCAATCTCTTTTAGTCAAGTCAAACAAAGTGTCAACTCCCATAAATGGTTAGAAGCCATTGCGGATGAGATATCAATAAAAGACAATAATATTTAGGATCTTATTGAATTGCCTAAATCAATAAAACCCATTGGATGTAAATGGATTTTTTAAATCAAACGAGATTCAAAAGACAATGTCAAAAGATATAAAGCACATCTAATCTCCAAAAGTTTCACTCAAAAGGAAGGCATTGATTATAAAGAGACTTTCTCTCTAGTTTTTTTGAAAGACTCTTTTAAAATCATTATGACACTAGTAGCTCATTATGATTTAGAGTTACATCAGATGGATGCAAAAATTGTATTTCTCAATGGTGACATTGAAGAAACTATATATATGGTGCAACCAAAAAATTTTCAATCTTCAAATTCAAAACACATGGTATGCAAATTAAAAATTTTAATTTATGATTTAAAGCAAGCTTCTTGTCAATGGTATAAGAAATTTGATCAAGTGATTACTTCTTTTGGTTTTAAAGAAAATATTGTTGATCAATGCATTTATCACAAAATTAGTGGGAGTAAATTTATCATTCTAGTACTATATGTTGATGATATTCTACTAGCAAGCAGCGATATAGGCCTTTTGCATGAAATCAAAAAAAAATTTTCAAATAAATTTGAATGAAAGATCTTGGAATGCATCTTTTGTGTTGGGTTTAGAAATTCATCGAGATCGTTCTCGTGATATTATTTGTTTACCATAAAAGGCATATATTGATAAAGTGCTAAGTAGATTTGGCATGAAAGATTGTGCACCAGGAGATACACCCATTGCTAAAGGTAATAAATTTAGTTTGCTTCGATGTCCAAGAAATGAACTTGAAAAGAAAGAGTTAGAAAAGATCCTCTTATGCATATGTAGTAGGGAGTCTTATGTATGCTCGAGTTTTTTAACGTCCGGATATTGCGTACATTATTGGAATGCTTGGCAGATATTTAAGTAACCCAAGAATGGATCATTGGAAAGCAATAAAATGGGTTATGTGGTATCTGAAGTGAACAAAAGACCTTATGCTCACATATTATAAATCAGATCATTTGGAGATTGTACATTCAAATTTTCTGTTGATAGTAAAAAGATCCACTCAAGTTTATTTTCTTAGTGAGGAGCTATATCTTGAAAAGTTTAAGCAATCACTCATAACTTTTTCCCTTAGAAGCATAATTTATACTTGTTATGAGACATCAAAGAATAAGTTGTAAAATTTATGATTAAAATATTTTGATAGAATAGAGATCATTAAAATAAATGATAATAGAGAAAAGTATTAAATAACAAAGAGTTTGTCAAAATCAAAGCATATATGACATAAAGTTTCTTGTTGTAAAGAAAAATTTGAGTTCTCAAGTATTTATTGAACATATTAGTACAAATTTTATGATTGCAAATATATAAAAAATTACCATAAAGTATTTGCTATTTCTTATGAGTGATTTACTTTTGATTTATATTAAAGTTATAAAATTAATGATATTCAATGATTATAAATATATTTTCTATGTAATAAAGTATTGTTATTATCTTATGATGAAAACTGAAATAAAGTTATAATTTCAATAGTATTATAAATATGAACTATATTTATAACTCTTAGTTATAATAGAATAAATTTAATTTACATATATGAATATTATATGAAATCTCATGTAACATCTATATTTTATCTATGTCATTAATCATATTGATTTAATGATAATCTTAATAAAAATTATGTAAAGATCAATTTGACTATATTTAATATTATTATGAATCTATTAAAAAGATATTCTCTTTATTTATCAAAATATTATTTTTTAAAGATTTAATAAATATTGTCAAACAATATAATCTTTGTGATTGTTAAATTTTTAATGTCTCACATATAAATTTAATTATACATTTTTTTTATCTTATTTTCTTTTAATTTTAACAAATAATTATTTATCAAATAAAGATTAATTTTCACATACATAATAAAATCAAGCAATTATCATATTTTATTTTATTTTAAGAAATCTAAATAAATAAAATGCACTCATAAAAGAAATTATTTTAATTAATTATTATTTTTCTCATCTTGATATTAACTCTCTCTCTCTCTCTTTCAAGAACACCTTAAAACCAAAATTCATTAGCTCTATGTTATGATTAATTGATTACAATATATAAAATGATAATTATTTTTTTACTAAGATATCATTAAAGATAATGTGTTAATATATCTAAATAGCTTAACAATAATATAATTATTATTTTATAAAGAAAGATAAACATGCTTTTTAACTATTCAAACATTTATTATACAAAGTGTAAATGTTATATTTTGTACTTTATAGCAAACATAAACAATAAATTTTATACAATTTTTCTACTTTACTTTAAAAAAAATATAAAAATTATATAATATTATTTGATAATAATACCATATTTGCTAATCATGATTATAATGTAATTATGAGAATATGTTTATATGCATTACAAAAAAAATAAATTACTTAACCTTAATATTTCATGAGATCTATCTATCTATCTTGAATATTTTTTTATGAATACATGCAAGACAATTAAAATTTTAAATTAATTATTTCAGTTTAACTAAGTTCATTAACATTAATGAGATAATAAAAGAATGGAAAATGGAAATATGTTACAAAATATATACATAGAATTTGTTTGATTTGTTAAACATGATCTAAACTAATTTTAAAAAAAAACAATGGAAGGAGAAGAAGTCATATTCATCAACTCACTTTTTTCCATTTCTAAATTATCCTCACCACTTATTGTAGAATCCATAGTGAGCAGGAGGAGGAGGAGGACGAGGAGAAGGAGAAGGGTGATGAGATTATCCTTGCAATTAGTCATCATTTTTGATGTGGTAGAACTGATAACTTAGCGTAGTAATTTATATAGAGATTGTCTATGCAGAGGAAAGAAATAATTGACAGCGTTAACATATTTTTGATATCATAAACTGTAATGTTATATATCAAAAATAAAATAAAATAATATGTTTTTATTCTATCGGTCATTCAATGACTACCATTCAACTTCTTTTTTTTTGGCATTTTATGATTTAAGCGGTAGAAATAAAAGTGCAAAAGGGCATGTATAGACTTTTCGAGTCTGAAATCTAAGAATGATATCGATAAGTTAAATATGGAAGTTTCCTGCAACATTATCAACGTTCATTTTCTCTTATTTGACCAAGTGATTGATGAAAAAAATCTCTAACCTCTTTTGAATTCTCACTTTCCCTTAACTAAAAAACAGTATAAAATAATAATAATAATAATAATAATAATAATAATAATAATAATAATAATAATAATAATAATAAATGTTGCGTGCTAGAAAATCGGTTGTGGTAGAATAAAAGTTTATGCCTTAGCTTTATTGTGGAATCCAACGCACAGATATTTAAAGAATTAATAAGGAAACTCCAGAATTTTTACGTGAAAAAATCTCAAAATGAGAGAAAAAACTACGGGGCCTAGCCCAGTAAAATCCTTCCACTATGTATCTGTTTCAGAGTACAAAATTTTCCCGATAACGGGATTACTGAGTTGTATATTAGAAGGGTTGATAATGAGAATTCTAGAATCAGGCAACAATAGCTATATAGCCATTGTTAATGTGACATTCTAGGTTGATGATGGTAAGGGGGGTCGATTATGATGGTCGGCGGGTGATGACATGAGATGGTCGACGATGGTCAATCGGCAACCGAATGATAAGTGGCGACCAACCATAGAGACCGCAACGGTGATTGATGACAATGATGATTGATGGTGAAGGCACGTACCGGCAGCGGGCAGCATGGTTACGATGGTAAACCGCCAGGCAGTCGACGATGGCATAACCAGCGGTCATCGGTGGCACGCGACGTACGGGGATGACCGCGACAATGGTCGGCGGGCGATGAACTACGAATAGGTTGACGCATAGATGGACGGCAGTGGTGCGGCAAAGATTGACGCGGTGGTCGGTGTTGCGGTAGGTGCGGCGGCTGATGGGTTGGCGAACTGCGGCGACCGGCGGTGTGGCATGATTATGGAGGATTTTCAAGCCTCAGAGCTCTCTCTTCTCTTTAGCTTGGCTCCCCTCATGTGAAGAATGAGGGGCTATTTATAGATTAGAGAGAAGGCATTTCCATAAATACATGCAAAATCTAAACCACTCCATGGGATGGCTCACGATGATTCCCTTGATCATCTAATGTATTTTGTGTATTTGAATGATCAAATGAAGTCAAAATCAAGAGATCTTGGGCTTGTTAAATCTGGCTCATCGAGATGCTCGATTTGATCATAAATACTCCATATTTAAGAACTATTTAGGAATTTAATTGATATCCCAATGTCTCAAATGACATTTTAAGTGTTTAATCTCGATTAGTTTCAACTTAGGATTTGCTTACTTTTAACATCAAGGTTCATGCTTCGAGTAGTAGTATTTTTAGTGTCATATCATTTTCCTCCTTATTTTTAAATGATATTATCTCAATCATCCATATATATATATATATATATATATATATATATATATATATATATCAAATATTTGAAAATAGCAAATTCTTCAATGAAATTTCAGTCCATTAACCATACATTTTGAGAGAGTTCTTCATGGGAGCATAAGATTATGATCACTGCGTAAGGTCGCGATGTGTGCGCTGAGCTGCAAAGATGATCATGACCCATGGGAGCGTGGGTGCACTCAGGGCACTACCGTGAAGAAGGGCGCGCATCACTGGCGAGCATGACGCGACTGCGATGAACGAGCCGATGAGGGTTTTTTTATCATTTTCACCCATTTTTTGTGGTTTTTTTGCATTTTTTTGCATTTTTTACCATTTTGCTCCTATAGGGGGTCTATAAAAACCCTCTTAGGGTCAAGTGAGAAAACACAAATCCCATATGCTTTAGTGTTCCTCTGCATTGGATGAGAAATCATCTAGCGGAAGTTCAAGGGCTAGGATAAAAAAATAAAAAGTTTTCTTTCCTTTTGTCAGCGAAGTTCTGACATTTTTCTTAAGAGAATGTCATTCACTTTGCTGATCAAGGCCCATAACTCATACGACGAGGCTTCGATTTTCTCTCGAAAGAGGCATCAACTGTTCTCGTCGTATCGACTGGGTTCAGAGGCGATCACAGCCCGTAGTTCATACGGCGAGGCTCTGATTTTTCCTCAAAAGAGGCGTCAATTGTCCTCGTCAAACTAACCTGGTTTGGAGGCGATCAAGGCCCATAATTGCGAGGCTGCTTTTCCCAAAGAGTCAACTATCCCTGGACAACCGGGTTGAGATCAAGGCTCAGTAGTTCCTACTTCTTCTTGTAAGAAATTGGATTTCTTGAAACTTCAATGGATGGTTCAATAGTTGATAACTGGCAAAATGATAGGGAAGCGTTAATTAGGAACCATCCTTCAAACGACTCAGAAAGTATGGCTGGTAATTTCAAAGTATCATTAGAGAGGAATAACTTTTTTTCACTTGATCTCATATGTATGTGTATTCTTTTCGTCAGATTGTAGGTAAAAAATTTTATCTCAAGCTGTCTGTGAGTGATAAAGTCAGGAAAGGATACGCCCAAGTATTGAGGTGAGTGAGTTGCTTCACAAAATTCTTAGATTTTTGTCATTTCTCTCTCTATCTTTTTATTTATTTATTATATATTTTCACAGGATGATGGTCAAAAAAAAACCCATAGCGTGATAGCTACAGATGATATATTATCCACTATCACAGCAGATAGTTTAATAGTGCTCTACAGAAAATTTCACTTCCCTAATGAGTTGGTGGCTATTGTTGACAAAAAGTCTGATCGAGCTCATTCACCTCCGCCAGGATACTTTACTATTTTTGAGATGATTCTTTGTGCGAAACTGTGATTCCCTTTGGCTCCCGAATTGATTGAGATCTTTAAAATATGCAGTGTAGCTTGTCACAATTTTTATTTCGAGCTTTAGTGATCATCATTGGTTTAACTATCTTATTTAGAGAGCATGGTGTTACTTTGAACATCAAATACTTGTGTCAAATGTGTAGATTCACATGTGATGCTCAAGGACGTGTTTCTTATCGGGCTATAAAGAATTGTATAGAATTTTTAGCGTGGGATCCATCTAGAAATTGGTCTAATGGATTTTTTTTGTGAAAAATGAGTGGGGCCTCCTTGAGAGATGGGGAAGATTGAATGACCTTCCAGATCCATTACTGATTGAAGAGAATGAAATCTTAACAACTCTTAATATTCCTGACGGAGGATGCTTACAACATGAGTTACGTCACATTGGCAAATATATAATTGAAGATAGAATGTTCAAGGTTAACCTTTCCATCCATGCAGGGAGATCTCATGCTCTTCCACTGAAGAGATCAAGTAAAGGTGATGAAAGGTATCCTCATATTCACAGAATTCTTTCAAGAAGCCCATTATGAAATAACAGTGATAGCAATGTTTCTTCTTTAAAGAAAAAGAAGACATGTGTCGAAGTGACTACGTCAAATATCTACGAAGAAGATGTTCGCCCCCAGTTGGCTTCTGAGAGTTTAGCTATCTCAACTCATAATGGGGGAATTCATTTCTTGAAGGTGCATATTCCTTAAGAGGTGTTAAAGTACGTATGCATTGGGCGTCAATGAGCTGACGAATTAGTACGTTGTCTTCTCCTCCTCCTTCTTTTCTCCTTTTTCTTTTTTCTTTGTGTAATATTTATGATAATTTTTTTTGTAGGTAGCTCAAACATTAGGGCTGATGACTCATTTGGGTATTACTCTAGACGAGTGGAATATTGAATTTGTGAAGATAAAATATCAAGTATCTGAAAGAAAGATGATTAAGGCCAAAGAAGTGGGGACTTTGGAGGATCAGCTAACCGGGTGTAGAGCTGAGCTAGCAAATATGTCAACTTCTCTTTCTCTCCAGCATCAGGAGGTGGAACACACTCATGATGAGTTGATTGAGGTGAGGGCAGAGACTCATCAGAAAGAGAAAAGACTCAAGGCACTTATAGCGAAGAAGAAAGCTCTTGAACTGGAGAAGAAAGCATTACAAGATCATCTTTCTAAGAAGGAGATAGTGTCAGAAGCAGAAGAAAATGAAATTTCCTTGAAGGTAGTCGAAGACTTTAAGAATTCTTTGTCTTATCGTAATACTATCGAACAACATGTCCAGGAAGCTCGTAATCATATTCTTGATGTTGAAGTGAAGGACTTAGAGCACCAACATTTAGAGGAAGGCTTCATCCGAGGATTCCTAAAAGTAATCAGCTTAGTACATCACAAAATTGGAGCTAGTATTGAGAATCTATCTCCCAGCCAAGTATTTGAATACCCTTCGCCAGATTCAGGAGATGAAGGGGTCGATAGTGAGTTTAAGGGAGCATCTCCTAGTGGTGAGGAGGACCTTGATATCATATAGTATCACATGATGATGCATTTTTTGTCTATGTATTGTTATTTATTATTATTATTCTATATCATAATTTTGATTCTTTCTTTTAATATTATCATATTAGTGCTATAAATGATACAATTGTTTTTTTGGGTGATATGCTCTCATTTTATTTTTACCTATTTGAGGTGATTAGTCAGAATATTATTCAACGACGTTAACCTGTACGGATGAGGCCGTGAGAAGTCCACTAAGGACCTTTTGGTCTATCTTAGATATTAGTCAAATATTATTTGACATCTTACCTGTATGGAAGAGGTCATGGGATGTCCACCAAAGACCTTTTGACCTATCCTAGGTATTAGCCAAAGTGTTACTTGACTTTTTACCTGTATGGACGAGGTCGCAAAATGTCCACTAAGGACTTTTTGACCTATCCTAGGCATTAGTCAAAGTGTTACTTGACTTCTTACCTATACGGAAGAGGTCCGATCAAGTCCCTTTGGGATTGATCATGCCTCAACTGAGATACAACGTGAGTTACGCATTTCTTAAGTGGGAGGATTAAATAAAGGAGATTGTTTATATGCAACAAGCTCAAAAGAAAATGCTATAAAATCATTATTCTGATAAGATCGATGATACAATCATAAGATGATTTTTAATACATATATGAGTTTGACGAGGAAATGACAAACGAGACAAAATAAAATTTGAAATAATTATATAGTAGGAATTACTGATAATATTTTTGGAGATTCTCAGTGTTCAAAATTCGAGGTAAAGTTTTTCCCTCTGGATCCTTGAGCTTGAATATTCCTGGCTTGACCATAGCTATAACCACATATGGGCCATCCCAAAGAGGTGACGCATGAGGGCATTTGTCGCCGCGAGACTGTAGGACCAAGTCACCGACAGATATGTGATGGGGTTTTACTCTTCTGTTGAAGTGATGAGCTACCCTTTGGTGGTAGGAAGTAGTCCGAAGTAGGGTCATGTCATGAGTTTTAGGGAGTAGGTCCAAGTGCTATCAGGGTTTTTATTTATTACTATCATGATCACATGATTGTACTCTTGGACTTAGAATCCTAATATATACTGGTATAATAGCTTCTGTGCCAAAATACAAGTTATATGGTGTCTCACCAGTCAGAGTTCACAATGTAGTGTGGTAAGCCCAAAGAACATTAGAGAGCTCATCAACCCATTGCCCCCCAACCTTCTCAAGATGTGTTTTTAAACCTTTGAGTATAGTCCTGTTGATAGCTTCAGTCTATCCATTAGTTTGAAGATGTGCTACAGCCGTATACATCAGTTGAATGTGAAGATCTTTACAAAAGGACGTAAAAAACTTTTCCAATAAATTTGGTTCCATTGTCAGTGATGATCTTTGCAGGAAGACCGAATCAACATACTATATTTTTCCAAACAAATTATTAGCATTTGTCTCCATGATTTTAGTGAGTGGTTCGGCTTCCACCCATTTAGTGAAGTAGTCGACAGCTAAAATGATAAACTTTCATTGCCCTGATGCTATTGGAAAAAGTCCTATGATATCAATTCCTCATTCTGCAAAAGGCTCACGGGCTTTGAAGGGATGAGAGCTCTGCATGCAGTGTGTGTGAGAGGTTGGAGTACAACTAACAACTTGCATATTTTTTTGTGAACTCCAAGGAATCTTGCTTCATCGTAGGCTAATAGAACCATTGCCTTATAATTTTAAGGGCTAGCGCCCTTCCTCCTAAATGTTCTCTACACATCCTAGAGTGAACCTCTCTTAATGCATAATCAGCCTCTGATGATGAGAGGCATTTAAGGTATGGTTCAGAGAAAGCTCGTTTATATAGTTCAGCTCCGATAATAATAAAGTTTGAAGCTTGACTTCAGAGACGAGTTGCAGCAATTGGGTCTTCAGGGAGGGTCCCTTCTTATAGAAAAGATAGAATGGGGTCCATCCACGAAAGTTCCTTTATCTCATTAATAGCTTTGTATTACCCATGACCATTGGATACTAGGAAAATAAATTTCTTCAACATGTATTCTCTTAAATAGATCTCTGATAGCAGATGTAGCAAGCTTAGCTAGAGCATCAGCTCTACTATTCTTCTCTTACAGTATATGAATGATTTGATGTGTCTTAAAGTGGGCAAGAAGTGACTTTACCAAGCTGAGGTATTGCTCCAACTGAGGATTATGAGTATTAAAGTTTTCCTCAACATGGGAGGTGACAAGCTGAGAGTCAATGTGGATCCCTAAGTCTTGAGCTTCACAATTGATGGCGAGTCTCAACTCTATGATGAGAGCCTCATATTCAGTCATATTATTGGTTGTAAAAAATTTTAGTTGAAGTCCATACTCTAAGGTATCCTGTTGGGGGAAAATAAGTAAGAATCTTACTCTAGCACCAGTATTTTCTGAAGCTCCATCAACATAGAGGGTCCATTGAGAAGATGAAAGGGGTGTAGTAGATAGCTCATTTGGAGTTGGGGAAGTGCATTCCACTATAAAGTGTGAGTACTTGAGACTTTATATCTGGCCGAGGTAGGAAATGGATATCAAACTCTCTCTATTCTACAGACAATTTAATTAGCCTCCCAGATGCCTCTGGTTTTTGTAAAATGGCCTTTAATGGTAAATGAGTGTAAACACTGATAGTGTGAGCTTGGAAGTATGGATGCAATTTTTGCGTTGAGAAAACTAAAGCCAGAGCTATTTTATCTGCAAGTGGATAACGACTTTCTATATCAGAGAGAATTTTGCTGACATAGTAAATTGGTCGTTGTATCCCATTTTCGTCTCGCACTAAAACTGAGCTTATCGCATGGGAAGAGACTACAAGATATAAGTATAACATATCTCCTTGAATAGTCTTAGATAATAAGGGTGGAGATGATAAATACTCCCTTAGTTGCTCAAAAGTAGACTGACATTCATTAGTCCACTGAAAATTATTATTATTAGCTCCCTTTAGTATTTTAAAGAATGGTAAGCATTTATCCCCAGAACGGGCTAAGAAGGGGATAAGGCAACAATTCATCCATTCAAATGTTGAACTTCTTTGATATTCTTCAGATGAGTCATATCTCTAAGGACTTTAATTTTCTCGGGATTGGCCTCTATCCCACGGTGGGTTACCATAAACCCAAGAAACTTTCCTGACGTAACCCCGAAAGCACACTTAGTCGGGTTAAGTCACATGTTATAACATCGAAGGAGGTTAAAGCATATTTCTAAGTCAGAAATATGTTATGATTCTTCCAAGTTTTTTACTAACATGTCATCCACATATACCTCCATTGTGCGGCCTAAGAGATCTTTAAAACCTTATTCATAAGCCGTTGATAGGTAGCACCAGTATTTTTTAACCCAAACGACATAACTTGATAATAGTAGAAACCTTTATCTGTTTGAAATGTTGTAGCTTCTTCATCCATTGGGTCCATTTATATTTGGTTGTAACCAGAGTAAGCATCCAAAAAATTGAGCATTTGATGTCCGGATGTAGCATCGACCAATTGATCAATTCGAGGGAGAGAAAAATTATTTTTTGGGCAAGTTTTGTTAAGATCAGTGTAGTCAATACACATTCTCCATGTTCCATTTTTTTTCTTAACCATGACAATATTTGCTATCCATGTAGGGTAATGTACTTCTCGTATGAATCTTGCTTCCAAAAATTTGTTAACTTCTTATTCAATAGCTTGGAGGCGATCATGTGTAAAACTCCACTTCTTTTGAATGATAGGTTGAATGTTGGATCAATATTGAGGGAGTGCATAATCACATTGGGGTCGACCCTTGGCACATCCGTCGGACTCCACGCAAAGATGTCTTGATTTTTATATAAGAAGTCTATGTATTTTACCATTTGGTCGTCTGAGAGTAGAGATCCAACTTGCACCATTCATAGAGGTTGGTCATCTAATAATGAAATAGGGAGCAATTCTTCTACAAGAAAAAATTTCTGAGGTACTTCTTCATCTCAAAAATTAAAATTTTTGATGTTGAAGGTCACCGAAGGGTGTGGTTGAGCTTATTTGAGGTAAAATGATAGTGATATATGTTGACTTCCACAAACCACCCCAACTCCAACAGGGCTTGGAAATTTCATCTTAAGATGAGATACTGAAGTGACGGCACCAAAAATTGATTAGAGGGGCCTTCCGAAGATAACGTTATATGCCGAATTTGACTTGACCATCATGAAGTGAATTGAATGAGTCACTTGTCAAGGGAATTCTCCGAGGACAATAGGAAGGGCGATTGTCCCCTCTACTCGGACAGAGTGATTATCAAATTATATAATGGTCCTGTTATGGGCTGAAGCTTTTCCCTAACCAAACCCATGCTAAGAAATGTGGAGTAAAATAAGATATCAACAGAACTCCCATTGTCAATCAAAATTCTCTTAACATTATAGCATTGGTCACCGATCTCTGCGCTGATGACAAGTGAATTTTGATGAGGAACATGGACTCCTTCTAAGTCCGAGTCATTAAAAGTGATGAAATGATCAATACAAGATTTCTTTAACTTTGGTTCTTCAGAGGTGGCAATGAGTACTTGATTAGATAGTAGTGGTCCTCTTGCGATTGTTCCAATTTTCCCAACTATTTGATGACTATTTTATTATTTCTATGATGATTGTCCTGGTTGCCCCCTAGTTGGAGCTATGTTTGTTTGAGTCAATTGATTCTTCATAAATTAACATAGATATCCTTGTTGAATGAGCCTCTCAATTTCTTCTTTGAGTTATTTGCACCGAAGCATGTCCACAGATGAAAGTGATAATATTGCTCGATTTCTTGAATTTGGTTTCAGCGGATGTAGCCTCTTGATGGTTTCTTCATCTCAAATGGCTATCAGGATGTTAACATGAGATGTGTTCAGTGGTGTGTATTCTTTTTCTGGTCATGGTTCACCGTTGATGTGAAGGTCGTGGAGGGAGATCACAACTGCCTTGTTGTTTCTTTTGATGGGATGTGTCGCATTCCAGGCTTTTATTTTTCTTGTAGATTGTTCAAATTATTTGCAATGGGAATTAATAGCTTTATCTACAAAAATTTGTGCTTCCACACGATGAACTAGGTCATCATATGAGCGGACCATATCTCGCATTAGTGATGAGTAAAAAGGCCCAGGACGGAGCCCTCCAAGGAAAACTCCTCTTAATATTTTAGGGTCTACTCCATGTATTTGATGAGCTTCTAAGGAGAATCTTTGGAAGTATTCCTTAAGTGATTCACCCTCATTTTGACGAATGCCTGAAAGATGAGAGGAATCTTTAATGATCCTCCGGTTTGCAATAAACTGTTCTACAAAAATCTTGACGAGTTCATCAAAGGTATGGATGGATCCCCTTGGAAGGGAGTAGAACCAAGTGTGAGCTTGCCCCTAGAGGGTAACGAGAAAGACCTGATAAAGCTGTGTGTCAGGAGCTCATTGGATATGCATGATAGTCTTATAATGGTCGATGTGTTCATATGGGTCAGTTGCCCCATCATAAGGGTCAATGCTTGTAAGCTTGAACCCTACAGGAATGGGATGTTGAAGAATAGCCTCAGTTAGAGGTGAAGACTCCTGATAGCCGTGATGTGAGAGAAGATGATTTCCATCTTTATAATGGAGTTCTTCTCACACCAAGCATTATAATTCTGCACGTATAACGTGATAGGTGGAGTCAATAGGACGAGAACATGTCAAGCTACTAGCAATAATTGGTGGATTAGTAGTCAGTTGATCTGCAAGTGATGGATGAGTAGAACTAGTACTCTCAAGGAGGTCAGCATCACGGTCTGGAAGTGGAGGAACTTGAATGAGAAGGAGATTAGCATTTTGACCTCCCAGATAATGATCGATCTTGGGGAGATGTGTTTGTGGGTTGTGTGTTCTCATAAAATTGGATCATCTCATTTTGAGACACTTTCATTACACGATCTTCTAGAGAGATTCATTGTACCTTCATATAGGGTCATGCCTATCGAGAGAAATAAGGCGAAGATTGGCACCAGGTTCATAGATTGGTTTTGAGTGATGAGTTGGGCGAGAGGTTTAGGTTCTGTATATTGGCCATAATACGGGTGTTCATAGAAATTATGATTGAGGGGTTCTCTTCCCACAGACGGCACCAAAATGTTGAGTGCTAGAAAACCAATTATGGTAGAATAAGAGTTTATGCCTTAAGCTTTGTTGTGGAATCCAGCACACACACGGATGTTTGAAGAATTAATAAGGAAACTTCAGAATTTTATGTGAAAAAACCTCGAAAAGAGGGAAAAAATAACGGGGCCTAGCCCAGTAAAAATCTTTCACTATGTATTTATTTTAGAGTACAAAATTTTCTCGATAACAAGATTACAGAGTTGTATATGAGAAGTGAGGGATTCGAACAACAGCTATAATTAAGTGGTAGTTTGCATGATGGATGAACATGGTAGGTGATGGTGAAATTGTGGCGGTGAAATATGGTGGTTGGCGATAGTGACTGGCGACGGTGATTGATGATAATGATGATTGATGGTGGTAGCTGACGATGGAGGCTAGCGGTGGTCGGTAGTGGCAACCGGCGATGGTGGTCGATGATGGTGACTGGCGATGGTAGTCAGCAGGGTTGACCGGTGACGATGGTTGACGACGATGACCGGCGGTAATGACCGATGATGGTGGTTGACGGCAATGTCCGGCGGTGGCGGCGATAGTGTTATGGTGATGATAGCGGATTGGATGATGAAATTGGCGGTAGCAATGCGGCGGCAGTCTTGGTTGGCGGCAAATGGAGGTCGGCAACCAGTGGTGTCACGATTATGCTTGGAGGATTTTCAAGCCTCAAAGCTCTCTCTTCTCTTTAGCTTAGCTCCCCTCATGTGAAGAATGAGGAACTATTTATATATTAGAGAGAAGACATTTCCGTAAATACATGCAAAATCCAAACCACTCCATTGGATGGCTCAGGATGATTCCCTTGCTCATTTGATGTATTTTGTACATTTGAATGCTCAAATGAAGTTAGAATCAAGAGATCTTGGGCTTGTTAAATCCGGCTCATCAAGACACTCTATTTTATCATAAATACTCCATATTTAAGAACTATTTAGAGATTTAATTGATATCCCAAAGTATCAAATGAAATTTTAAGTGCTTGAACTCAATTAGTTTCAACTTAGGATTAGCTTACTTTTAACATCAAGATTCGTGCTTTGACTAGTAGTATTTTTAGTGTCATATCAATAAAAAAACTTAGATTCCAACAATTTTAATGGCTAAAAAGGTAAGGAAAAAAAGCAAGAATATTGTGGCCCAACTTATATTAGCATAAACTCTAACACATGATACATAATATATTCTCAATAGTTTGGCAATTTATGTCATGTGTCATGAAATATTTAAAAGTACAATTTGTGTCTTAAAATTATATCATATTGTTATATATATATATATATATATATATATATATATATATATATATATATATATATATATATATATAAAATTATAATCAAAATCTTAATCATATGTTATTTAAATATATCATTATTTAAATTCATCATAATAAAAATAGGAGATCTATATATAATATTCTCACCTAATCTCTTCCTTCACAAATGCATAATTGACTAAGACTTGACTTTGCTTAGCCAAAAAGGAGTTTAAAAGCAAAGTGTCATTAAAATTAAATAGAGTAAGACTCTACTTTTCATAATTTTTATGAATGGGGCTACTCTTGTCATTAAAAATATTAAGACTTTTTTGTGATATATTTCAATTAATTAGCCATCTTATTATTAGTAAAGAGAAAAGTTCTTTCATTATCCCTTATTCCATCAATGATAATAGATTGAATTAATTGAAGAAATTGATAGGATTTAAACACCAATCTCTACCTCTTAGATTCGTTGGGATTCTTCTTTATAAGGGCAAAAAGAGATCTTATTTGTTTGATGAATTAATTAAATCAATTAAAAATAAAATTTCTTCTTGAGAATTTAAGCTTCTCTCTTTCGGTTGCCAATTAACTCTTATTAAAAGTGTTCTATGCTCTCTTCCTATTTATCTTCATCAATCCATTAACACCATGGTGTTTGTGTGTAATCGTATTGAAAAGTTTTTTAAACAAAATTGTGTGGGGGTCCATTAATGACTCTAAGAAAGTCCCTTACAGTGACTATTGGCCTTTCATGGATGGTAGCCTAGGTTGCAAATTTTTGGATGACTTTTCTTAGGTTTTCTCTATTAAACTTTGGTGGACTTTTGAAATTAGACATAGTCTTTGGTTCAATTTATGAGAAAAAAATTATTAAAATAAACATCCATCTTATTCTGTCTTTAAAAAAAGGGGACTCTCCTATTTAGAAAAGACTATGTAAAACTAATTGGGTAAGAGAGAAATCAAATCAATGGGGCCTTGGTGAAGGATCTATTTTATTTTTGCAGCATAATTGGACTAGATGGGGCTCCTTAGACTAATATTTTAATACATTTTCTTTGTCTTCTACCAAGGTTAACATTTTCTTTAATCAGAATGGTTGGAATAGCTTGACTCTTAGCAATGTGATCCCTATGAATTTGGTTAATGAAGTTATCAATATTCCTCTTGACCCACTAGCTAAAGTCATTTCTTTTTGCACATTCTTTACATCCGGTATGTTCTCTTGTAAATATGTTTGAAATAATATTAGAACTAAACATGACATTTCAACTTTTTTTTATAAATATGAAAATTCAATTCCCACCTCTATCTCCATCTTATGTTACATTTTGAAAGACTATATCCCTATTGATAATGAATTTAAAAGAAAATGCATAATTATTACATAAAAATTGTCAATGTTATTTTGCCTATAAAATTGTAAATTATGTTTTTTTTTACTAGGCCCTATTATTATTCATGTTTTTGGGCTTTGGTTGATGCTTTATTGGTCTTAACAAAATTGGGAGAGCTAACTCTAAAAAAGATTTCTTAGAGATTTGGATTACTACTGTTAAACTTAGTGGCAAGGGGCATCTTAATGTTATTGTACCTCTTTGTATCTTATGACTAATTTGGATGGATCATTATGATGTTTGTTGCGTGTAGGAAGATTCAGGTTGATAGAGTAGGAAAATTTGATATCTTAGCATTACACAAAAGTTTCGCAAACACAACAAAAGAGTTTAAGAGATCTCAAAATTTTTATGTGGAAAACCCAAGAAGGGAAAAACCATAGGAGGTAGCCCACTTACAAATAATTTCACTATATCAACATTTATTACAATTATTATCCTTTCCCCAAAGTTGGATAATGATAGCTTTAACAGTAAGTTTTGTGACAATTTTCACTGGATTGCTGATGAAGGCCTTGCTTGAGGTGGTAGTCTGATGATCCAACGAAAACTATTGAAAGATGGTCGGGTGGCGGTTCGTAGTAGCTGACAAAGGTGAACGGTGATAACCAACAGTGGTGGTTGGTGGTGATTCTATGAATATCGGGTGGTGGTAGCTAGCGGTGGTGAACAGTGGTGACGGTAAGCATTGACCAGCGGTGGTCGGTTGATGACCCGATTATGCTTTGAGATTCTTCAAGTCTCAGAGCTCTCTCCTTTCTTTAGCTTGGGTCCCCTCATGTGAAGAGTGAGAGGCTATTTATAAATTATGGGAGTGACATTTTTGGAAATACAGGCAAAAGCCAAACTACTCTATCTGACGGCTTAAAATGATTTCTTTGATCATCTGATATATTTTAAGTATTTGAAAGCTCAAATAAAGTCAGAATTAAAAGATCTTAGGCTTGTTAGATCCAGCTCGTCAAGATGCTCGATTTGACTATAAACATTCCATATTTATAAGCTATTTAGGGATTTGATTGATATCCCAAAGTTTTCAATTATATTTTAAGTGTTTGATATGGTTTAGTCTCGACTCAAAATTTGATTGGTTTTGATATCAAAATTCATGCTTCAACTAGGAGAATTTTCAGTGACATATCAATTTCCCTCCTTATTTTTGGATGATATTATCTCTATCATCAAAAAATATATGTCGAGTTGACGAATAATTTTCTAATAATTGATTACAATTTAAGAAAATTATTTAGCTAATAACTTCTTTTATGTTAATGAAATTTATGGGTTCATTAACCTTTGCATCAAATATAATTTGAGATAATAGATCTTCATGGACGCATAAGATTACAATCACAAAAGCGGGCACAAAAGACCAGTTACATATGTGCATGAGGCCACAAATGCGTGGGCAAGCAAAGCGGTGGACATGTGAGGTCGTGTCCAACTTAGTGCAGGTGCACACATACGAACGTGTAGGGTGGGGCCACGAGCGTGTGTGGCCATGGGCACGCCATCATGGAAGGTCGTGAGCATGCGAGGACCCTGGGATGCGGGCACGAATGGTCACGGGCTCACACGAGTGCTAGAGAAAGCAGTACAAGGCCATGGCGCCTGAGCACTCATGGTCGCTCATGACCAGGGTGAGCACCGCGTGAGCACTGTGGCGGGCAGACCGATGCATGCAAGCTCCGCGGGCATGTGAGTCAGGTGGTGAGCACAAATAATGAAAATTTTGAATTCTTTTTATATTTCTTTGATTTTTATCTTATTTTCTTCCTTTTCACTTTTTTTAAAGGAAGAATATATTTTAAGGCAGAATTTAGGAAATCTATCTAAATATTTCCAAATATCTTACCTTTTTACTCCTATTATGGATCTGTAAATACCCTCTCTTGGGGTCAAGTAAAGAGACACAGTTTTCTCCTATATACTCTAATGTTCTCCTACATTGGATGATAAATTATCCAGTAGAAGTTCAAGGGCTAAGGGTAATAAAAATAAATAAATTTTCTTTTTGTCAGCAAGGCTCTAACTTTCTTCTAAAAGAAGGTTATTTGCTTTGTTGATTAAGACTCGTAGTTCATACAGAGAGGCTCCGATTTTCCCTCGAAAGGGGTGTGAATTGTCCTTGTTAGACTGACTGGATTTGGAGGTGATCAAGGCCCGTAGTTCATACGATAAGGCTCTAGTTTTTCATAGAAAGGTGCGTCAATTGTCCTCATCGAATCGACCGGGTTTAGAGGTGATCAAGGCCCTTAGTTCATACAGCGAGGCTCCAATTTTCCCTCAAAAGTGGCGTCAACTGTCCTCATCAAACCGATTGGTTTGGAGGTGATCAAAGCTCATATCTTCTACTTTTTCTTGTAGAAAATCGATTTTCTTGAAACTCCAATGGATTGTTCAATAGTTGACAACTACCAAGGTGGCGGGGCGTTGATTAAGAATCATTCTTCAAGAAACTCAGAAAATCTGGCAGGTAATTTCAGAGTATCATTATGGAGATATAGCTTCTTTTATGAACTCATATGTATACATGTATTTTTCTTCTGATCATATGTGAAATATTATATCCAAAACTATCTGTGAAAAATAAAGTCAAGAGAGGATGTGCCAAAGTATAGAGGTAAGTAAGTTACTTTATACATTTCTCAAATATTTGTCTTTTTCTCCTCTTTTTTGTTTAATATTTATTATGCATTTTCACAGAATGATGGCTGGAAGAAAACTAATAGCATGACAACTATAGATGATATACAATCCACTGTCATAGCAAACACTTTAACAATGCTCCATAGAAAATTTCATTTCCCAAATGAGTTGGTAGCGCTTATTACCAAAATGTCTAATCGGACATGTTTTCTTTTGCAAGGATACATTACTATTTATGAGATGATTCTTTGTGAGAGACTATGATTCCCTTCAGCTCCTGAATTGATTGAGATTTTTAAAATATGCGATGTAGCTTTATCATAATTTTCATTTTGAGCTCTAGTGATCATTATTGGTTTGACTGTCTTCTATAGGGAGCATGGTGTGACTTTGAACATCAAGTACTTATGCAAAATGTGGGTTCACATGTGATGCTCAAGGATGTATTTCATATTGAGATATAAAAAATTAGATAGAATTTTTAGTGCAGGATCCATCTAGAAGTTGGTCTAATGGGTTCTATTTTGTGAAAAATGAGTGGGGTCTCACTGAGAGATGGGAAAAATTGAATGACCTTCCAGATCCATTACTAATTGAAGAGAATAAAATTCTAACAACTCTTAATATTTCTGATGTAGGAAGCTTGCAGCATGAGTTACGTCATATTGGCAAGTATATAATTCAAGATTGAATGTTCAATGTTGGCCTTTTTATTTAGGCAGGGAAATCTCATGCTCTTCCACTAAAGAGATCAAGTAAAAGTAATGAAAGGTCTCCTCATATTCACATAATTCTTTCAAGAATCCCGTTACGAAGTCATGGTGGCAATAATGCTTCTTCTCTAAAAAAATGAATACATGTGTCAGAGTAATTATGTCAAATAATTATGGAGGTTGCGGAGAAGATGTTCTCCCCTAGTTGGCTTCTGAGAGTTTAGCTATCTCAACTCATAATGGGGGGATTCATCTTTGAAGTTGCATATTTTTAAGGATGTGTTAAAGCACGTATGCACTAGACATCAATGAGCAGATGAATTAGTATGTCATCTTCTCTTTCTCTTTCTTTTCTTCCCTCTCTCTCTCTCTCTCTCTTTAAGTCTAATATTTGTGATTTTTTATTGTAGGTAACTCAAATATTAAGGCTTATGGCTCATTTGGGTGTCACTCTAGATGAGTGAAATACTTAATTTGAGAAGATAAAATACTTTTAAGGTGAGTACGAGCGAAGAATGAGTGCTAAGGCCAAAGAAGTGATAGCTCTATAAGACCAACTAACCGGGTGTAGAACTAAGCTGGAAAACATGTCAACTTCTCTTTCTCTCCAGCATCAGGAGGTGGAGCATACTTGTGATGAGCTAATTGAAGTGAGGGCAGAGACTAACCAGAAAGTGAAAAGACTCAAGGCATTTGCAGCAAAGAAGAAGACTCTTAAACTGGAGAAGAAAGCATTACATGATCGTCTTTCTGAGAAGGAGCTGATTATGTCAGAAGTAGAAGAAAATTCCATATCCTTGAAAACAGTGAAAGACTTTATGAACTCCCTAGCTTATCATGATGCTATCGAGGATTATATCCAAGAAGCTCATAATCATATTCTTGATGTTGAAGTGAAGGACTTAGAGAGACAATGTTTAGAGGAAGGCTTTATCTGAGGATTCCTAAAAGGAATTTGCTTAGTACATCGCAAAACTAGAGTTAGTATTGAGAATTTGTCTCCCAACCAAGTATATAAAGACTCTTCACCATATTCAGGAGATGAAGGGGTTGAAAGTGAGTTTAAGGGAGCATCTTCCAACAGTGATGAGGATGTTGATATCATGTAGTATCAATTATGGATACATTTCTTTTCCTTTTATTTTTTATTTTTCTTGTATTTAAAATTTTAATTCTTTCTTATATCATCATATTAGAGCTATCAATGACATTAGTAAACTAAAATTTTGAGTGATTTGCTCTCTCTCTCTCTCTCTCTTGACCTATCTGAGATAATTGATCAGAATATTATTCGACGACACTAACCTGTATGGAAGAGGTCATGGGAAGTCCACCAAAGACTTTTTGACCTATCCTAGGCATTAGTCAAAGTATTATTTGACATCTTACCTATATGGAAGAGGTCATGGGATGTCCACCAAGGACTTTTTTGACCCATCCTAGGTATTAGTCAAAGTGTTAGTTGACTTCTTACCTATATGGAAGAGGTCTGATCAAATCCCCTTGGGATTGACCATGCCCCGACTAAGACATAATATGAGTTGTGCATTTCTCAAGTGAGAAGATTGAATGAAGAAGATTATTTATGTTCCACAAGCTTTGAAAGAAAAAAAAATCATAAACTCATTACTTTGATAAGGTCAAAGATACAATATTAACATAAGATAACTTAACAAGGGGAATGAGAGTTAACAAAAGACATGGGGTGGAGAGAAAATGACAAACAGGACAAAATAAAGGCTATAATATTTATGCAGTAATAATCACTAATAATACTTTTAAAGATTCTTCGTATTTCAAGTTCGAGGCAAGGTTTTCCACTCTGGATTCTTGAGCTTAAATATTCCTGGTTTGACCATAACTATAACTACATAAAGGCCCTCCTAAAGAGATGAGAGCTTATTGAGTTGAGGGCCTTTGCCAGTAGCTTCAAGACTTTATAGGACCAAGTCACCAATGGAGATAGGACACAGTTTCACTCTTCTATTGAAGTGATGAGCTACTCTTTGGTGATAGGAAGCCCAAGGGTGGTCGTCCACGAGTTTCAGTAGGTCTAAGTTATGTCAGAGTTTTTTTCAATGTTATTATGAATGAATGATTGAACTCTTGGAGTTGGAATTTCGACATCTATTAGAATAATAGTCTCTATGCTAAAACACAAATTATATGGTGTCTCACTAGTCAGAGTTTGAGAAATAGTGCAGTAAACTCAAAGAACACTAGAGAGCTCCTCAACCCATTATCCCCTAGCCTTCTCGAGGCGCATTTTTAACCTTTTGAGTATAATCATATTGGTAGCTTCAGTCTGTCCATTAGTTTGAGGATGGGTTACAGCCGTATACAGCAGCTGAATGTGAAGATCTTTACAAAAAGATGTAAAGACTTTTCTAATAAATTGGGTTCCATTATTGGTGTTGATCTTCGCAGGAAGACTGAATCGACATATTATATTCTCCCAAATAAATTATATAGCATTTGCCTCTGTAATTTTAGCGAGTGATTCAGCCTCCACCCATTCGGTGATGAAATAGTCAACTGCTAAAATGATAAACTTTTGTTGCCGTGACGCAACTGAAAAGGTCCCATGTTATCAATTCTCCATTGACCAAAAAGGCTATGGGCTTTGAAGGGATGAGAGCTCTCTAGGTGGTGTATGAGAGAGGTTAGAGTGCAACTGACAACTCATACATTTTTTTTTGTAAAATTCAATGTGTCTTGCCTGATCATACTCCAATAGAACCATTATCTCATAATTTTAAGGGCTAGCACCCTTCCTCCTAGGTGTTCTCCACATATTTCAGAGTGAACCTCCCTTAATGCATAATTAGTTTCTAATAGTGAGAGACATTTAAGGTATGATCCAAAAAAAGCTTGTTTGTGTAGTTCGCCTCCGATAATAATAAAATTTTAAGCTTATCTTCAAAGACAAATTACAGCAATTGGGTCTTCAGGAAGGGTCCCTTCTTGTAGAAAGGATAGGATGGGGTCCATCCATGAAGGTTCCTTTGTCTCATTAATTACTTGTATTACCCATGACCATGGATCCTAGGAAAATATATTTTCTCAATGCACCTTCTCTTAAATAGATCTCCAGTGGTTGAGGTAGCGAGGTTAGCGAGAACATCAGCTCAATTTTTCTTCTCTTGAAGTATGTGAATGATTTGATGTGTTTTGATATGGGCAAGAAGTGACCTCAGTAAGGTTAGATATTGTGCTAGCCGTGGATTATGAGCATTAAAGTCTCCTTCAACCTAGGAGGAAATAAGCTGAGAGTTAGTGTAGATCATTAAGTTTTGAGCTTCATAATTGATGGAAAGCCTTAACCCTACGATGAGAGCCTCATATGCAGGCACATTATTAGTTGCAGAGAATTTTAAGTGAAGTCCATACTCTAAGGTGTCCTAATGGGGGAAATAAGTAAGATTCCTGCTCCAGCACTAGCATTTCTTGAAGCTCCATCAACATAGAGGGTCCATTAAGAAGATGAACGGGATGTAGTAGATAGCTCATTTGGAGTAAGGATGGTGTACTCAACTATAAAGTTTGCGAATACTTGAGACTTTATTTCTGGCCTAGGTAGAAAATGAATATCAAACTCTTCTAATTATATAGACCACTTGATTAACCTTCTAGATGCCTCCGATTTCTATAGAATGACCCTTAGCAGTAAATAGGTATAAGCACTAATGGTGTGAGCTTGGAAGTATGGACGCAATTTTTATAATGAGAAAATTAAAGCCAAAGCCATCTTATCGTATTTTCCTCTCACACTAAAATTGAGCTTATTGTGTGGGAGAAGACTGCGAGATATAAGTATAATATTTCTCATTGGATAGGTTTGTATAGTAATGGTGGAGATGCTAAATATTCCCTTAGTTGCTCAAAAGCAGCTTGGCACTCATCAGTCCGTTGAAAACTATTACTTTTAGCTCCCTTTAATATCTTAAAGAATGATAAGTATTTATCTGAAGAGCGACATAAATTAATTCCATTCAAGCATTGAACATCCTTGATATTTTTTGGAGAGATCTCAGCACTCGATTTTCTGATTACCAATCCATGATAAGTGACCATGAACCCAAGAAATTTTAGCACCAGTGTTCTTTAACCTAAACGACAGAACTTGGTAATAATATAAACCTTTATCTATTTGGAAAGATGTGGGTTCTTCAACTGCTGGGTGCATTTTTATTTGGTTGTAACCTGAGTAAGCATCTAAGAAACTGAGTATTTTATGCCCAGATGTAGTATCAACTAATTGATCAATTTGAGAGAGGGGAAAACTATCTTTCGAGCAAGCTTTATTGAGATTAGTGTAATCAACACACATTTTTCAAGTTTTATTTGCTTTCTTAACCATGACAATATTTGTTAACCATGTAGGGTAATGTACTTCTCGTATGAATCCTACTTCTAAGAGCTTGTTAACTTCTTGTTCAATAGCTTAGATGCGATCAGGTGTAAAACTCTGCTTCTTTTGGATGACCGATTTGAATGTTGGATCAATCTTGAGGGAGTGCATGATTACATGGTCACCCTGTGCATATCTCGGACTCAAGCAAAGATGTTCTGATTCTTGCTCAAGAAGTTTATATATTTTACCCTCTATTTGTCTGGGAGTAGAAATCCTACTTTCACTATTCGTAGAAGTTAGTTATCTGATAATGAAATAGAGAGCAAATCTTCTATAAGCAAAGCCCTCTAAGGTACTTCTTCATCTCAAAAGTTAAAATTTTTAATGTTGAAGGTCATCGAAGAGCGTGGTTGAGCTTATCTTAGGTAACATGATTGTGTTATTTATTGATTGCTACATACCACTCCAATCCCAACCATGGTTGAAATTTTCATCTTAAGATGAGGTACCGAAGTAAAAGTACCGAAGATTGATTGGAGGAGCCTTTTGAAGATAGCGTTGTATGTTAAATCTAACTTGACCACTATGAATTAAATTGAATGAGTCACTTGTTGAGGAAATTCTTTGAGAACAACAGAAAGGGTGATTGCCCCCTCCACTCACACAGGGCGATTATCAAACTCATAGAGTGGTCCTGTAGTGGGTTGGAGCTTTTCCCCAACCAAGCCTATGCTAAGAAAAGTGGAGTAAAATAAAATATCAATAGAACTCCAGTTATCAATCAAAATTCTCTTAATATTATAACATGGGTCACCAATCTCTGCAATAATGATAAGTGGATCTTGATGTGAAACTTGGACTCTTTCTAAGTCTGAGTCATTAAAAGTTATGGAATGATCAATACGAGATTTCTTTAACTCTGACTCTTCAGAGGTGGCAATGAAGACTTGATTAGATAGTAGTGGTCCTCGAATGTTTCAATTTCTAACTATTTGGTGACTATTTTATTATTTATGATGATTGTCCTTTCAGTTGGAGTTATGTTTGTTTGAGTTGACTAATTTTGCATAAATTAACATAGATATCCTTTCCGATTGAGCCTCTCGATCTCTTCTTTGAGTTGTTTGCATGCCTCTATAGTATATCCATGACTTCAATGGAAGTGATAATATTGCTTCTAATTTCCTAAATTTGGTTTCAACAGATGTGGCCACTTAATGGTCTCTTCATCTCGAATGGCCATAAAGGCATTAACATGAGATGTGTTCAGTAGTGTGTAATATTTTTTTTGGTTGTGGTTTAAGTCATTGGTGTGAGGGCTCTGTAGGAATATCATGACTATCTTGTAGCTTCTTTCGAAGGGATTGTTGATCGATGTTTCATGAGGCACTCTTATATTTTCCTATGGATCATTCAAACTATTTTTGATGGGCATTCATAGCCTTATCAGCAAAAATTTATGCTTCCACATGATGAACCAAGTCAGCATATGAGCAGACCATATCACGCATTAATGACGAGTAAAAGGCCCTGGATGGAGCCCTCCAAGGAAAGCTCCTTTTAGTAATTTAGGGTCCACCCCTGGTATTTAGCGAGCTTCTAATGAGAACCTCTAGAAGTACTCCTTAAGTGATTCACTTTTATTTTGACAAATGACTGAGAGATGAGAGGAATCTTTAATGATCCCCTGGTTCGCAATAAAATATTCTACAAAAATCTTGACGAGTCCGTCAAAGGTATGGATATATCCCCTTGGAAGGAAATAAAACTAAGTGCGAGCCTGACCCTTGAGGGTGACTGGAAAGACCTGACAAAGTAGTGTGCTAGGAGCTCGTTGGATGTTCATGATGGTTCTATAATAATTGATGTGTTCATATGGGTCAGTTTCCCTATCACAGGAGTCGATGCTTAGAAGCTTAAAACCTATGGGAATAGGATGTTGAAGAATTATTTTAGCTAAAGGTGAAGACTCCTGTTAACCGTGGTAAGAGGAGAGATGATTTTTATCTTTAAGGTGGAATTCATCTCACATTAAGATTGTAATCCTGCACGTATAATATGATAGATGGAATCAACAGGGAAAGAATGTGTCAAGGCATCGACAAAGATTGGTGGGTTAGCGATCGGTCGAGCCGCAAGTGAGGGATGAGTAGACCTAGTAGTGCCAAGGAGCTCGGCATCATGGTCTGGAAGGAACTTCAGCTTAATGGTGATAAGGTCCCGTGTAAGCATTTTGACCTCCACTAGCTAATAATCGATCTTGGGGGAGATGCATTTGTTGTAGTAGTGGTTATCATGTTTCTCTTAAAAGTTGAATTATCTTATTCTCAGGCTCTTCCATTCTACGAACAAGATCTTCTAGAGAGGTTCATGTTGTACCTTCACCGATAAGGTAATGTCTATTAGGGGGAAATGAGGCAGAAGCTTGACATCCTTGATTTAAGAATTGATCTATGGAGTGATGGGAGTTGGAGCGAGAGGATCCGTTATTGAGAATTGCACCTGTTGGCCATAGTGTAGATGTTCATAGAGATTATTTATGGGATTCCCTTTCCCACATATGGCACCAAACTGTTGCGTGTAGAAAGATTCAGGTAGGTAAAGTAGGAGAATTTGATGTCTTTGCGTTGCACAAAAGTTTCGCACACACAGCAAAAGAGTTTGAGGACCTCAGGATTTTTATGTGAAAAACTCAAAAAGGGAAAAACTACGGGGCATAGCCCATTAAGAAATAATTTCACTATATCAGCTTTTGTTATAATTATTATCTTTTCTTCAAAGTTGGAGAAGGATAGCTTACAAGAGTAAGTTTTTTTTCTTCAGATTATTAGCCATGAAGGCCTTGCTTGAGGTGGTAGTGTGATGATCCAACAAAAACTATTGAAAGATGGTCGGGTGGCGGTTGGTAGATGCGATGGTGAAGCGGTAAAATAGTCATGTGATGATCCGACTATCGGTGGTGGAAGGTGGTGACCGCGGCGGTGGCGTGAATAGTAGTTGCCAATGGCGGTGGTCAGCATTGATCAGCGGTGGTCAACCGGTGGCTCGATTATGCTTTGAGATTCTTCGAGTCTCAGAGCTCCCTCTTTTCTTTAGATTAGGTCCCCTCATGTAAAGAATGAGGGACTATTTATAGATTATGGGAGTGGAATTTCTATAAATATATGCAAAATCCAAACTACTCCATCGGACTGCTCAAAATGATTCCTTCGATCATCTAATGTATTTTAAGTATTTGAATGCTCAAATTAAGTCAAAATTAAGAGATCTTAGGCTTGTTAGATCTGGCTTGTCAAGATGCTCGATTTGACTATAAATATTCCATATTTATAAGCTATTTAGGGATCCAATTGATATCCCAAAGTTTTCAATTATATTTTAAGTATTTGATCTAGGCTAGTCTCGACTCAAAATCAAATTGCTTTCGATATCAAGATTTGTGCTTCAACTAGGAGAGTTTTCAGTGACATATCAATGCTAAACATAACAACATACATGTGAACCATCTTCACATTAGTGCTAAAGTGAATGTTAAGATTAAAGCCTTGTTTAATGTTAATCTTATTAATCATATAAGTTTTAAAGGCTATTATTATTTAGCTATGCAATTTGATATTTTTTTAAATAACGATACTTCTGTCCATTCTCATAAAATTCTTTATTGGGTTAAACCTTAGGAAAATTTATATAATATCAATATTGATAGTTCTATTTTTAATCATAAGACTATTTGTGGTGGTCTTATTAGTCACTGATTTTGGAATGTTATAATTGCTTTTTCAAGTCCTTTTCATATGTCCTCAGTTATTTATGTTGAGCTTTTTTGCTTTAAATTTTGTGTTGAGCTTTGTCATGATCTTAATATTTATAATTTTTGGATTGAAGTTGATTTCATATCTTTTCTTCATTTTATTCATTCTAATGATGATAAAAATGTTGAAATATTTTATAGTCTAAGAAAGATTGGAAGGTCGTTAAAGAGCTTAGCTAAACTTTACTATATCTCATATTTGGAGAGAGAGAGAGAGAGAGAGAGAGAGAGAGAGAGAGAGTAATTTTGTGCTGAGTGGTTAGTTGAAAATGGATGTTGTATAAGTAATTATGTTGAATTCTTCCATGATAGTATCCCTAAGATTTGCTTGATCTTGTCAATCAAGATAAATCAGATTCCCCATATTTAAAAAAGCTAAAAATATGATTTAGCTCTCTCTAGATCCTATTGTAGGAAGCTGTTTTATATTTATGCCTACTTGGCAGTTGATTTACACCATTTTCTAATTATGTCTCATATAATGATTTCAAAATTTCTTATTTCGTATTTTTGTGGAGAGGGCTAGATCTTAACTATTAATATCCTCAAATTTGGGGATTGTAGCTGCTCTATATGGGTTTTCAGTTTATGTATTTGCATATCTTCATTGCTACAACTCATCATTCGACCCAATTTCTATTTTGGATCGAGCTCTAGTTCGTTTGGTGATTTTAAGAGTTAGGTTGGTGATGATGTTTTTTGCTTCAGTTATTGAGATATGAATATTTAAAGTTGGATACTAATTGCTTGTTTAGATGCTCGTTTTATTTGAAGTTGGTTAAAACTCAAATTGACCAAGTGGGTCTGAGTTGATTTAGGTTAGTCACTCCTAAGTGGTAGACTAAGATCTCAAATTCTTAAGGAGGATATTTTAGGTTGTACTAATAAATAATTAAATTACAATTAAATTATATAACCTGAATTAATTAAATTAATCAATTAAAACCCAAGGTTGACAAAGTGTGTTTGAATCGACCATGGTGGATTTGAAGAGGGTCTAGGAGGCATGTTAGGTCTTAGGTTTTCTTAGGTAGATTATCTTTGGTAACATTAGGATAAATCAATTACACTAATCAAGTTAGGTTGATTAGATTAATAAATAAAAAATTGGTTTGACTAAGTTAAGTTAGATGGATCAACTACATAATCTTAAGGAATGGGTTAATTGTGGCTCTTATTGGTTAGACTAACTTAGGATATGTTGGACCATGGATCTACATATTGTCTTAGGTTTGACTAGATTTAGGGTAAAACATAAGGTTAACTTGTCGTAAAATGGTTTAACCTAAGTAAAATTAGGTTGATCGCTTAAAGTCTTAGGTCATGAGAGTGAATCCTATATAGAACCTATCACGATGGTAAAGTCAGGCTAGGTTGGGAAAATGTCAACATAAAATTAGGTGCAAGGACCCTAGTGTTTGGGTTGACTTAATTTAACCATTAGGTTAAGAACTAAGCTAGGTTATGTATAAAAAGTCTAAGATTTATTAGAGTAGTTTATTGATTGACTTAGAGATGATAAGTTTACCACATTGTAATCAAGATGGCATAGAACCTAAAATGGCTAAAGGTTGGATTAAGTTTTAGCCTAACCAACTTATGCTTCTCTAATGTATATTTGGGCTACTATGACAATGAGTACGCTCAATTTGCATGTGTGAAAGTGTCAAAGATGAATTGATTAGATTATAGGTATGATCAAAGCATGGATATTGAGTTAGACAAAAGATATGTGATAAGATGTCCTAAGTTGAATAAGTGGAAAGTGTGTATTAATCAAGTTATTGACCCAATTGAACAAAATCAAGTATGTTCTACACCAAAAACAATGTCAACAATAGCTCTTCACTCAACAAGTTTTTCTACAACAATACTAAATACCACATACATGAAGTTTACAGACTTGAGAAGCAATGTATCCTAAAATGTCTAAAGATATTATCCAAAAAAATGAATTTCCACTAATATAGTATGAACCAAAATACAATATTTGCCTTTATAAAAGACTTTTTCTATCAGAATAATTTTAAATTTTGCCCTAAACCATATGATTATAATATTTTGGAATAATTTTATTAAAGTTTTTGAAATTATTTAGGGTGATTTACATACATTCCACATAATTCTTATGTATTTATATATCTAGCACCTAAACTTTACTTTTTTTACATATATAGCACCTCGATCTTAATTATTAGATCAAAAATATCATCATCATTATTCACTTTTTTAAAGTGAAATGCATCTTTTCTGATATTGAAAATTTATTAAATGAGTAAATATCAAACTTTAGGTGTTAGATATATATAAATTCATTTGAATTGTGTGGTATGTATGTAAATCTTCCAATTATTTATTGACATATAAATAATTAAAAACATTTTTAATATTCATAATAAGAATGAATTTAAAGTATTTATTATTATAATATATTCTCATTATTGAGAATATTTTTATGTATTATAGTGTCTTTAATTACTTTTTTTAGTGCCTATATATACACACACTATTGTATCAAATATTATTCAATTCAATAATAACTACTACAATTTTAGCTTCTTGACAAAATTATCATTATCCAATCAGTATTTGTTCATCCACTCTACAAGTTAGCATAAATACTAACCATTACCTCATCCGCATCCTTGTTTTAAGCAACAAGCACTCTCTTTAAGCCAATAATTGATTGAGAAAAAGCATCTTTAAAAAGCCTCTCTTCTCCTTGAGCGCTTCTTCTTCCAAAGCTTCCCTCACAAAATCACTCGATCATGGAGGTCATTTCAGCATATTGTGAATGCTGTGGATGGAAAGAAAAATGCACTCAAGAATACGTAAGCCAGGTGGAGGCTAACTTTAACGGGAAATGGATTTGTGGAATCTGCTCTGATGCTGTGGATGAAGAGATGAAGAATGGTAGGAACGAAGGAAATGAAAATGTCGAGGATGCTTTGAAGGCGCACATGACATTTTGCAGTGAGTTCAAATCAAAAAATGCAGCTATAGTTAAAGATTGGAATAACACAGCTTCGACGACGAGTTCTTCAACTTCTTCATCATCCGTTGATGAAGAAGAAGTTGGAGAGATCTCCAGCTCTTTCATTTCTCATTGTGACGTTGATGAATAGGAAAAGTTAGCATTTCAAGGGATATAACTTAGAAATCTGAACAAAAAATATTGATGCTAGAAAAAAAGTGCATAATTTTTCTAATATTTGATTTTCATCGACGTGGGAACGCATTGTGGTAATTCATGTATTTTTTTTTAGAGAATGATAATTTTATTTTGCAAGACAAAAGCATATCATCAACATAATTATATTAAGTAAACCAAGGGGTATTGTAAATGAGCGTGCTTGTTGCATGTTTGTGTTTCTCATTCAAAATTTTATTTTTAATGAAGTCAGAGTTATCTTAAAATTTTTTTTTTTTTTTTTTTGTTATCGTTGTCTTCATGCTCAACTTGGTTATGCATTCATACATACACACATAAATATGCATTCACACATAATACATCACTAGAAAATCAGCTCAATCAGACAAGAATGTTGATGCAACTATTAAATTACATTTTTTTTAAATTAAATTAAGGACTTTAAAATTTGATTTTAGCAAACTAGTGTTGAAAGTATTTCTAGGATGAACCTAACTAAGTGATTTGATTTGATTCTAAATGAGCTTAAATCAATAATTTTAAATACAATTAAAAATTTCATACCATTTATTATAGGGCCAAACATTCTTCAGTTTTTTTATACTTATAGTCAAATAGATTGTCTTGATAAGAAGAATCTAATCAGCTTAAAATTGCTCAAATTTGAGATTTTTAATATACTTATGTTGAAAAAATAATTATAAATAAAAGAATCAACATTGATCATCTGATAAAGTACTTTAATTTAGTTTTTTGCTAAAATTATTAAAATATTATTCTCAAAAATTATAAATAGACTCATTTTTACATATGAAGATATACCTTAATCTAAACTTGAAAAGAGTTAAATGATCTATGACATTGTAGACAATTCATGATGCTCAATGTAGACGAGCACCAGTAGTAATGATCGTCGTCTGACAATCATAATTCATTTACCGTATATGAATGCTCTTATCCAATTGACATTAGTACCATCATATGAACACCGTCTTCCAATTCAACTTCGATGGAGGAGCAGTATATGATCCATACTTTATAATCTCATCTTTCTCAATTGGACCAAAAAACTAGATTATTATAGTTATTATTTACATAGTAGATTAATTTAAAAGTGTTGAAAAGATCTGAAATTTTAATTTCTACTACTGAAATCATGATCCCTTCTTTCATCACCTTCTCTTGGAACACGAGAAAAACAAAAATCATTTGATATGTGGGCGATTTCTACTCTCAGAAAGCAAATGATATTTATATTTCATGAATGCAAAGAATTAGTGTTTCATTTAAATTAAACAAAATTGATGACTTCAGTAGCAAGGTACTTCAATTTTCTCATTGTTATTACTCTTGGCTCTTTTTTACAACATTGCCTCGAAAAAATGGTGTTGGGGGTGGGCTCTTGTTATATAGATGTTTTTATAAATTTAGTATTTTTTTTAACATTATGTAAAGTAATAGTTAAAAAATTAATAATAATATATTTTAAGATTTTCTAATTTTATAAGGCTATTTATTTGCTACAATTTTGAAATTTCAAATATTTTAAATGTAATATAAAGCGAAATCATATACCTAAAATACTTATTTGATATTTGATTATTTGTTAAAAAGTCTAGGAGCTTTTTTTTTTTAATTATTTGGTTTCATTCAAAGGATACATAGGCATACGTTGTGCACGTATGAATGCAAGCCCAAAAATAATAAAGAACTATACAGTGTAGGCTACCATCCCCTTAACTCTATTGGGTTCAATGGTGGACTCCATAATTGAGCTTATTAGCTCAATCTCTCTACAACAACCAACACCTACAAAATTATCTCATAATTTAACTTGTATCATAGGCAAAATTTTTAAATGATTAAATAATATAATAATTTAAAAAAAATATGTAATTTAATAATTCAAAAAAAATATAAATAATTAGTAAAATAATTTCAATAAATTTATAAGAAAAAAAATATGAGTGGGTAAGATTATTAAATTTATGAACTTTTATTTTAATTAAGTAGTTATTTGAGAATAATAAGTTTTTTTTTTTTTGAGAGAGATTTATTATATAAAATGTAAATTGAGATTTGAGAGGAGACAAAATAAAATAAAATAAAAACTAATTTTTTAAGAGGAAAAAGAAATTTGAGGATGAGCAACCTAATCACATATGTCACACTTTTGAATTTTTCATTTCAAGTCGAAAAATATTTGATCACAGACTTTTATCATATTTTATAAAAGAATGACTTGAACGAAAGACTTATTACAATTAAGTTTGAATTAATAGGACACTATGTTAAAGATATGAATGGGAATACTATTTATTTAGGGTTGGTCGTCAGATTTTTTAAAGTTAGAATCGGGACAACACTTTGAAAACTTATTGGGTTGAGGTAAAGTTTCATAGTCCACAAGTCTTCCGGAGAAGTCCTTAACAATAAATCAAAAGCACAGTATTCAAAAGAGAATTAGGAAATTATTATAATTAATGATATCTTAATCACACAAAATATCTTAATGTGATACTGCTCCATGATCCACAAATTTCAAGCCTTAATTTAAAAATATTAACTGATGGTGATTACAGTTTGATGATATTTTCATAGCCAAGCATTTTTTTATATATATATATATTTTTATATATATTTATAATATATATATATATATATATATATATATATATATATATATATATAAACAAATTAAAAAATAATAATTCTAAGATTTTAATTTTTCTTTAGACATTTGAGTAGCTTAGCTAGGAGATTCTTGTGGAAGCTTTGATGTCCTTTGTCATCCAAAGGATTAGTACTTGGATTTGAGCCATTGGTCTAATTGAAACTCAATTTGTTTTTTTTTTTTTTATTATTATTATTATTATTATTTATATTTGAGTTAATAAAGTTGATTCAAAATTTAAATGAAGTCGATCCTCGTCTATGTCTTTATATCCGTAGGGATGTAATGAAATATTGGAAGGTGTTTAATTGAGGGCTCACTAGCTATTTATTTTTATTATTATATAAAAATTTAATCATGTTAATGAATAAATAAAAAGTTTATGTAAATTATATTATAATGAAAAAATTATGTTCTATACAAAAAAATGATATCTTCTTTTTCTCCAAAAATAGAAGAGTATTATAGAATTAATTATAAGTATTTTTTCTTATTAATTATTATTATTTTTATTTTTGAGTTGGATGAGTGCTGAAATTCAAAACCTTAAGATTCTACTCATTATTTTTAATCGTATGATTTGATCTAAAGTGGTTATTAATTTGCTTTAATTGTCAAAGTCTTCATAGAAAATTACTCTTAAACTTAGGACTTATGAAGTCTCAAACTTAGACTTGCCTCACTTTAGAAAAATGCTTCATTTTCTAAATAATAATGATGTATTAAAAAATCACTCAAAATTGACGAATTCATAGTACATCAAATTTGAACTTTATAATAAATTTAAAATACATAGAAATTTTATACTATATTTTAAAATTTTCAAATCAAATATAAAAATTCTTAAAACATTTGCACTAAAAATACATTTCTCTCCCAATTCAATAAATCAAAAGCTGAAGTTTATTTGATGAAATCTCATAACAAAATGGATCTTCAATCACTTCAACATGAAGATCCACCGTTTATCACCCTCCATCTCCAACATCACCTTCTTGAGAAAAGCTCCATCCAGCATATAATCATTTTCAGGGAAGAATAAATACCACAAGAACTTGGGTAGTGATCGTGATAGAATACCTTAACTAACAAAGAATTTATTGGAAGGTGGGAATAATTATTTACTAATTTTTCCATTTATATAAGTGTAATGAATATTTGTTTATATTTGCAATTATAAAATATGGAGTTTGGTAGAGAACCATCTCTCTCTGAGGCGCATTCTAAGACATATTAGAGGAAGGATAATGCTTCTTAGGAAAATTTTAAATTTTGGAGGATATAAAAGTAAAATAGAATTAATATTATTGTTAACCTTCACATATGCTACATAAGCCAAGTTGAACCTATAAGATGAATTCGATTGACTTTGGATGTTTCAGAATGCAAATCAGAGTTGAATTACACTAGACATCATCAAAAATTAGCCCAAATGATCTCCGATCAACGAACTGACTTCGTCGTCGCATTCAAAAATGTTGAAACTGGTCAGAATATAAATATTGCCCAACTAATGATCAACCGATCAAGTGATCGACCCATCAATGTGCTGACATGCATATTGGAGTCGGGAGGCTGCGACGATGCCCAAATGACCTCCGATTGATGAACGGACTTCACCGCCGCGTTCAGAATGTCGAAATTGGTCAGAATATAAATATTGTCCAACCTAATGATCAACCGATCAAGAGATCGAGCTAGCAATGTGTCAACACACATACCAGAGATAAAATGCACCATAAATCATTGAAATCAATCGAAACGATCCCCGTTCGACGAACAGACTTCGTCATTGCGTTCAATACATCAAAATTAATCAGAATATACATATTTCATAGTCTAGCAGTCGACCGATCAAGAGATCGAGCTGTCAAAGCGCCTACATATAGATCGAGGTCGGGAGTGCGATGATGTCCGCGATATCATAAAATTGAGCATTTGTTAACATTAAAGTATATCAAATGAGATTGTCTGTGATCGATTCAGACAAGTCAATGCAAACGTCGAGCAGTCGAAAGCGACTACACACATTTTTAAACTAAAATTAGTTCAATTTGGCATCAACTTGAACCAAATGGCATCAGATTGTGAAACGGACTGCGCCGTTACGTCCAAAATATCGGAATAACCTAAGATTGATATATCTATTAACTATATGATTTTCTCAGTATAAAATTTGTATTAAGGTTGGTTAAACACTTAAAAAGGTTAATAATATATATTAATCAGCCCTATCTAGCCCTAACCGATAGGCCCTAATTCCACTGTGCATATTCTAACGACCTGACCCCGAGCGCACGCAAGGCCCTCGGCTACTAATTCCTCCTCACAAGCGTTCGATCCTCCCTCTCCCTGTTTGATCCTTCTTGTAGGCTCCGAAAATTCGCCACCGACCTCTCAACAATTTGAAGTGAGTATGATTTTAAATGTGTCGGTGTAATTTTCAGAAGGCAGATGAAATAGTAGATAAGACACTACCCAAAGATTTCATCATCATTTGGTGAGGACATTAGATCTAGTTCCAGGTTTCCTATAGGCGCAATCACCTATAGTTAAATACCCATCTCAAAGTTGAGAGAGAACTTTCGATTAAGGCTAGTCGTTAGATCGCTAAATGCATAGTGTATAGTAGCATCATGTAGAGTTTAAAATTTAGATTTATGAAATTCACCATCTTAGCTCAAAGCAGATGGTTGGGGGAATGATGACGTTCCTGTTCTAGTTCCCATGGTTTCGTCATCCCGGGTTGTCGTGGTCCTTAGTCTACTTTGTCAGAGGAGGTAGTCGACCCAACCTGATTGAATGATTCTTATTAACAACACATGGGTTACATCGTCCAATAAATTCTTGTAGACCTGGGGTGATGTTTATCTAAGGAGACAAGTTTAATTCCACCTTAGGTGACATAGGGATTTTTTCTCTATCAGGTGTACCCTATGATTCACAACTCAAAAGATAGAGCCATTGGGGAGCATACGGGTTGTGGTCGTGATGGTAATATAATAGAGTACTTACTACACTCAGAGGACTCACGTCATGCATCATCTCAGAACTGTCAAAGCCATGCGGAGGACATAGGCCACATCTTTACTGACATGAGATTGATTGAGAGTGAACATAGCATAACATTTGATTTGACTTTAGCCCCTTTGTGAGTGTTGACCTCACTTTTGGAGTAAGCTTTCAACTTCTTCATCCTAGGCATAAGGACTTCTTTAAACACTAAGAGTTTCTTAGTCTTAAGACATTTTTAGTGATTAGGTGAACACTTAACCTAACCCTAGAGACTTAGAAAAGTTAGCCATATTAATAAGTTATGCCTTAAGGGTATAAGGAAAACTTGTCTACCCTATAGCTTGAACCAAACCCTTACTTCCTTCTTTCAAGTCAAACTTCAAATTCAAATCAATTCCAAATCAAATCTTAAATCAATTTCAACTCAATGGATTTTCTCAGTGAATCAATTCCAAATCAAATGATTGAAACCCATGATTAAATTCCAATCCCAAAAATCTTTCCTAAGCCATTATGATTTCATCTTATGGACTTAGCTCAAATCAAATCCAAATCACTTCAAACTCAAAATATTTTCTCATAACCCATTTATATTCTCATTGATATTCACAAATATAAATAAAATATAAATTCAAATAGTCAAAACTAAATTTAAAACTCAATTCCAAATCTAAAATCTTTCTTAAGCCCTTTTGATTTCATCTTATGGACTTAGCTCAAATCAAATCCAAATCACTTCAAACTCAAAGATTTTCTCATAATTCATTTATATTCTCATTCGTATTCTCAAATATAAATGAAATATAAAATAAAATAATCAAAACCAAATTCAAAACTCAAATCCAAATTTAACCAAAATCCAACTTATGCTCTTTCACGTCAAATCCTTGACCTTAGCCAAATCATTCTCAAATCAATCCAAAACTTTATATTTTCTCTTCAAACAATCGTTCCTTCAATCACATGCACAAATGTAAACATAAACTTCAATCATCAAACTAAAATCAAGTTAACTCAAGTCAAACCCATATACACTCTTTTGACTTGAAATTGTCAAATGAATCAAAACTCATTTGACTCCAAATCACTTGCAATTAGATTTATATTTCAATCATAAGTCCATATATGAGTTCAACCAGACTTGAATCAAGCCTTGATCAAGCCAATTGACCCACTTAGGCTCACTTGACCCCCAAAGTGACCTAAAGCACATTTTTGAACCAAATTCTAATACAACCCAAATTAGATTGAACTAAGCCCATTTAAGCCTCACATTGTGAGCAACAATCATCTTAAGGTGATCAATCACTTAAATTGGGTCAAACCAAATCAAACCTAGCCTTTGAACAAGTCAACATTTAGCCAAAATGAAACCCAAACTAGCCAAATTTCACCATAAGCCAAATTGATTGAAACCATTTATCTAAACCAATCCATAATTAAAGATTGAACTTGACCAAGCGATCAATTGAGCCAAACCAAGCCTAATTGGCCACTTGACCTAAGTTGACCCAAGTTGACCTAAAATGTCAAAATGAGGTAAATCTTGATCTAAGCTAAATTGATTGCAACCATTGGGTCAAACTCATTCTAAAACACTTGTTGAACTAAACCAAGGCTTCAACTAGCCAACTAGACCCAAACTTGCCCAATTGATCATGAACCCAACATGACCTAAAAGGTCAAATCAACTTGAAATCAAACCAAACCAAAATTTATTGAAACCAAAGCTTGCAATATATTTCAAATGATCAACCAAGCCTAAACCAACCCATGACCTAACCCAATTGGGTCAAATGGGTCAAATTGGTCAACTTGACCCATTTGACCTAAATGAACCTAAATGAGCCAAAACCAAATATAAATCAAATTGGACGAAACCAATGATACCCATAGGCTCCAAATGATCATTTGAACTTGTCCTAACCCATGGTTTGACCCAATTTGACAATTTGGTCAACCTAACCCAATTTGACCCAACTTAACCTTAATAGGTCAAATTGAACCAATTCAAACCAAATGAACTCCAAATCACTTGAAATTTGGCCCAACCCATTTTTGAATCATTCCAAATCTGCCCAAATTAAAATCAAGGCTAAATTACTATTTTACCCCTAGTCAAAGAGTATCCTATGGCCAAATTCACTTGGAATTTGGCCAATTCTTTCTCATGGCCACTTGGCATCTTCCTAATGGTCCACATGGACACTAAGAGAGGTGATGAACATGACTCAATGGGCTTGGGTCAGTCATGACCCAACCCAAGGCCAAACTAACCCCTCCAATGAAAATTGGATACTTGAATCACCTCATACACTCACCTAGCACATGGGCACTCCCTCTCCTCCACTCCTCTACCTAAAATGAATCACATGGAGTTCCTAATAGCCTAAACTGATGGATCAATCCAAGCAATTAAGCTAAAATGAAAAAGCTAATCTCGATCATCTTATCCAACAAGGGGGAGATATACTCCCCCTCATTCCCACTCAAACCACAGACATTGAATTTGATTAAGCTTTAGGAATCAAAAGCAAGCTTCTCCAAGCCTTGGCGAGCAGTCCCAAGCTCCCCCCATTTTCTCTTTCTCGATTTTCTTCTAAGCCAAAATAAGGGAGATCCAAATCAACTCCAACTCATCCAATTCTCCACTAAACCCAAATTAAACTTGCAAGCACCATCAAGGCACCTAGTCGAGCTCACTCAAGGTGTTTCCCAAGTCACCAAGCCACGAGAAGGAGGACTTTGATCAAAGTCGATTGACATTGAAGGGAAGCTTAATCAACCGAGCCATCCATTTTAAATCAAGGCTTGATACCTTCAATAGGGCTTCGTCTCTACTAGACGAAGCTACCTCCTCCGTTGGAAGTGCTAGGGATATCCTCTAGCGAGATATTGCTCAAAACTGTAGACATAGGAATTTTTGTTTAGTCCTTTATGAAGGGAATTGTAATCCCATTAGTCATTGGATCTTTTGCTTATGCTCCTCTGAAGGTGTGGGTTGAGTTTGAACTCCATCCGAGCTCGGGTGATCTCAGATCGAGCGATGATCGATGAATGGCATCTGTCTCTCACCGCTCGGGAGGAGATAAATCATACACTATCCGTTCCAGGTGTTTGGAACAGACGAAAGTAATTTAATCATGTTAGATTTCCTTTAATTTAAGCCTACACTGGGGGATTAATCGCAGTCGTCCGATCTTAGATTAGATGGCCTGTGGAGAAAGAACGTCCACCGTCAACTGATGTGTTGCATGATGTGATAACTTAAATAATCAATCCCATCATGCCACGTGAAATGCGTACCGTGTTAGCAGTCCATGTGGCATCGATGATATTAGTTAATTAATTAGGCTATTTTAAAAATCCATTAATCACAAAAACTTCATAAAATCATAACTAATTGTAAAAAAATCCAAAAAATATAAACTCAAGTTCATTTTAAAGAAAATTCAGTGAGGAATAATATAAAATTAAACTTAATGGATTTTGAACAATGACTTTCACTCAATTTAAGTTTTATTAGAAATCTAATTAGGATAATTACTCCTTAATTACTTCAGTAATTAATTCCAAACATCCTAGGGTTAATTAGTGGGATGATTTTTGCCTCTCATGATTTTCTTGGAATTTATTACTAGATTAATTAGGGTAATTGCTTATTTCATCTCTAATCACTTCCTTAATCAATTAAATGATTAATTAACTCATAAAATGGTGATAAATTCACTAATTAAGCTTGTTAATCATCTTAAAATAGTGAATGGTCTTAGGGAATGAGATTATGATTTCTTTTCCAAACCTTTTCCCTTAAGTTTATTTCATTTGGATAAAGAGTTAAATAATTTACAAATTGATTAATGATTTAATCACTTCATTAAATAGCTTAATTAACTAAACTAAAATAAATTGATTATGAGCCAATCAATTGCTTTTGAATTGATTTAGATGGGATTTTTGCTAAGTTCATGAAATTGATTCAAAGGACTTATGAAGGATTTCAAGTTTGGATTTGATCATGGGCATCAATCATTTGGTTCAGAATTTGGATTTGGATTTGGTATTTGAATTGAATTTAAGTTTTGATTTTAGAAGGTGAACAGTGATTGGGTTTTGGCTATAGGGTAGATGGATCTCCCTGAGTCTTAAGGCATAGCCTAATCTTATGATTAACCCTTCTAAGTCTCTAGGCTCAGGTTAAGTGTTCACCTAAGTGCCAAACGTGTCTTATGACTAAGGAAGTCATAATGTCTAGAAGACTCCTAATTCTAAGAAGAGGGGATGAGAGCTCACTCCAAAAGTGAGGTAAACAAGGTATCATTAAAATTATTTTATTTATTAAGATTTTTAAAATGAATAAATTTGAATCTTGAAATTCGTAACTCTAAAAAATATAAAAAAAATATTTATTAAATAAAATGTCATGTCTAAACACACTAGTAAATATGGTTTACAAAATGGATGCCTGATGTTTTAGAAATCTACTTTTACAAGATGTCTTAATTTATTAGGGAAGACAAATCCAATATAAAACATTTTATTTTCTTACTTATGATACTCATAAAAATAAATAATTAATTAAATATAAAATAATTATATATATATATATATATATATATATATATATATATATATATATATATATATATATATATATATATATATATATATATATATATATATATATATATATAATATTAAGAGTGCTCCACAATATAATAAAGATAAATTGTGAATTGAATAAAAAATAGATCTAAATAAATTAATTGAATACAGCAAAGTAAATTTCAATATACCGAAATCTCATCCAAATCAAGACTATGAAAATTTATGAGTAAATCAGATATAAAATTTACTCCAAAATTCATAAAAAAATTAGTGAACAAAAAATAAACCTATAAATATTACCATATCACAAATCTGATCATTATAAGTGGATCTAATTGCTATAGAACTAATTGTCCCGATGTATTTATTTAAGAGTCTTATAAATATTATAAAATTGAAAAATGTCACAAACACCCCTTTTCTAAGTCTACTACTTTTACTTTTCATCCTCTTGAAATTCTATGTTCTAATGTATGTGTTCCTTTTCTAATACTTTCAACTCAAGTTTATAGATACTATATTTTCATTATTGATGAATTTTCTCACTATTCATGGGTATTTCCAATGAAAAATAAATATAGATCTACAACCCAAATCTTACAATTTCTCAAAATGTTTGAAAATCAATTCAATTCTTCAATCAAAAACATTCATTTCAAGAGTCTTATAAATCTTATAAAATTGAAAAATGTCACAAAGGCCCCTTTTCTAAGTCTACTACTTTTACTTTTCATCCTCTTGAAATTCTATATTCTAATGTATGTGTTCCTTTCCTAGTACTTTCTACTCAAGTTTATAGATACTATATTTTCATTATCAAAGATGTTTCTCACTATTCATGGGTATTTTCAATGAAAAATAAAAATAAATCTACAACTCAAATCTTACAATTTCTCAAAATGTTTGAAAATCAATTCACTTCTTCAATCGAAAACATTCATTTCAATGGTGGAGGAGAATACAAAACTAATGCTCTCACTAATCTCTTTCACAAATAAGACATTACTCATCAATTCAACTATTATTATGCTTCCAAATAAAATGGAGTAGCTGAGCGAAAATATAGACATATTATTAAGATCATTCAAACACTTCTCATCAAAGCTAAATGTCTATATCAAATATGAATTAATGTGCTACTTATAGTTGTCTCCTCATTAATAGATCAACATCACCAATCACAAAGTCCAAATCACTTTATCAACTTCTCTATGATAAACCACCATAATACTCTCACTTGAGAGTCATTAGTAGCAAGTGTTATCCATTTTTCCAACACCTTTCTCCACAATTTATCCTCTAAACCCCTTTAACTTACTTCATTGACTATGCTTCTAATTATAAAGGTTATAAAAGTTATAAGCTTAATTTAGGTAAAGTATTCATCTCGAGGCATGCCAGGTTTAATGAATCTAACATTTTTACAAAGTTAAAAAAATTCTACTACTAAACCAACTTCATCGTAGTCCTTACATCCACTAACTCTTGATCCACTGTCTACCAAATCACCCATCAATTCATGTTACCTCATCTCCATTCTGTCCATCTCTCAAGCCTATAATTTCCATCTCCACTACATCAATCTCGAATACACATTCCTCTTGTCCTAAATTAACAAGAAACCTCACTAACCTTATACATAACCCCTCATCATCAAATAGTGACATAATTATACGTAAACAAACTTTTAATCTTTTTCATGACTTAGATATATCTTCTCCCTCATGCTATTTCATTGCATGCAACCATCCTCAATGTCATAAAGCCATGTCAGATCTACAATCGCAAGGGTCATGGACTCTTGTCTCCCTAAATCCTAATTAGATTTTTCATAAGTGCAAAGTTCACACTATTTATTATTAGGATATTTACATATAAAACACATAATTCTTATATATTTACATATCTAATATTTAAAATTTTATATTTACATATTTGATACTTAAACTTTTATATTTATATAATTAGCACACAAATATTTAAAATTATATCAAACTAACACCATTATTAATTATTAAGTCAAATAAATATTTTCAGGCATAAGAAGTATTATATTTGTAAATATTAAACTTTATGTTTTAAGTAACTAAGAATTATATGCTATGTATGTAAATTTTCCTTAATTATATCTAGGACAAAGAGCCTTAAAATATTTTTGATGATGGATGTTCTTACAAGGCATTCGCAGGAGGATGTACCTTGGTGAACGCTTTTGTTGATGGCATTCTTCATGTTGATATGACTAGGGTGAGAGTCCAAGTGAAACTTGAATTATGGAGGTTAACCTTATAGCCTAAAATTTTTGTTTAAGTAGGTATAAAATTTAATACATGAAGTGTGATTTTAGTTATAGAAGTTCTAGTGGTGTTGTTGTGACATTGGGTGATCAAGTCATTAAAAAGGGTGAACGTTTCAGAAATCTCGGGTCTATTGTTCAAAATGATGGTGAAATAGATGGGGATGTTTCAAGTTGGATGGTTGAAGTTGAGAAATGCATCTAGCCTGCTGTGTGATAGAAAAGTACCCGTTAGATTAAAGGAAAAAAATTTTATAAGATGATGGGAAGACCTGCAATGATTTATAGTGCAAAATATTAGCCAGTGAAAGAGAAGCATAAAAATAAGTTAAGTGTTGCAGAGATGAGGATGTTCAAGTGGATGAGTGGCTTTACTCTTAGAGATAAAATGTGAAATGAATAAATTCATGAAAAGGTTGGAGTAGCACCAATGTCAGATAAGATCAGATAGAGTCGCCTTAGATGGTTTAGTCACATAAAGTGTTGGATGTCCAATGACTCAATTAGGAGAGTAGATGTATTAATTAGATTCATTTTATGTTAAGAAAGATAGAGGTAGACCTAAAAAGACTTGGTTAGAATGTATAAAAAAAGTCTTTAATTTATTAAATTTAAATGAGAATTTGACAGTTAATATGACACAAGAAAAAAAAGGATTCATGTAGTCGACCCCATATAGTGGAATAAAGGCTTCTACATCATCATCTTCTTTTTCTTCTTCTTGTATTATTTATTTTTCTTACCCTATTCCTATAAAAAATTGCTCAAATAGCTAGTCATTGTGCAATGAATATTACATTCAATCATATAACTGTCAGCACAGGAATGAGCTCATGCAACATAAATATTCTATTTTAAAGCTGAATATGTAAGGAAACGTCATAAAGTGGCTTAAATATATAAGTCTTATAGCCTCTAAAGAATTAGTGCTCACCCAATAATAAAAATTAGGGCTCTATAAGAAATAATGCTAGTCTCAAATCTAAATATAAAGTGAGACTAAATTGCAAAAAAAAAAGACTATAACTGATGATTTTTATTTCATCAATTACATAGTAAAATTTGTTAGTTTATTATATCTTCGATAGATTTTATGATGGGCATCAAATCATGCTAGTGAAGTTATTATAAATTATTGAATATAAATCAAAATAATTGTCAAGCATAAATTAAATTTAGAAAATGTCAAGCAAATCTTTAGGGATACTATCATGGAAGAATTCAACAAAATTACTTATACAACATGCCTTTCTACTAACCAATCAACACAAAATTACCCTCACTCTCTCTCTCTCTCTCTCTCTCTCTCTCTCTCTCTCTCTCTCTCTCTCTCTCTCTCTCTCTCCAAATATGAGATATAGTAAAGTTTAGCTAGTCTCTTTAACGAGCCTCTAATCTTTCTCAGATTATAAAAAATTTCAGCATTTTTATCATCATTAGAATGAATAAAATGAAGAATAGATATGACATCAACTTCAATCCAAAAATTAGAAATATTAAGATTATGGTAAAGCTCAAAGCTTGATTTAAAGCAAAAAAGCTCAACATAAATAACTAAGGACATTTGATGAGGACTTGAAAAAGCAGTTATAACATTCCAAAATTAGTGACTAATAAGACCACCACGACCAATCCTCCGATTAAAAATAAAACTATCAATATTAATATTGTATAAATTTTTCTAAGGTTCAACCCAATAAAGAATTTTATGAGACTGGACAGAAGTATCATTATTTGAAAAACATCAAATTGCATAGCTAAATAATAATAGTCTTTAAAACTTATATGATTAATAAGATTAACATTAAACAAGGCTTTAATCTTAACATTCACTTTAGCACTAATGTGAATATGGCTCATTGGTATGTTGATACGTTTAGCATCATAATGATCGATCCAAATAAATCATAAAATACAAAGAGGTAGAATAACACTAATATGCCCCTTGCCACTAAGTTTAACAATAGTAATCTAAATCTCCAAGAAATCATTTTTAGAGTTAGCTCTCTCAATTATGTTATGACCAAATAAAGCATCAACCAAAGCCCAAAAACATGAATAATAATAGGTCCTAGTAAAAAAGCGTAATTTACAATTTTAAAGGAAAAATAATATTGACATTTATATGTAATAATTATGCATTTTCTTTTAAATTCATTATCAACAAGGATATAGCCATTCAAAATGTAACATAAGATGGAGATAGAGGTGGGAATTGAATTGTGCCAAATAAAAAAAAGATGAAATATCATGTTTAGTTCTAATATTATTCCAAACATATTTACAAGAGAGCATACTGGATGTAAAGAATGTGCAAAAATGAAGGACTTTAGCTAGTTGGTCAAGAGGAATCTTGACAACTTCATTAACCAAATTCATAGGGATCACATTGCTAAGAATCAAGCTATTCCAACCATTATGATTAAAGAAAATGTTAACCTTGGTAGAAGACAATGAAAATGTATTAAAGTATGAGTCTAAGGAGCCCCATCTAGTCCAATTATCTTGCAAAAAGAAAATAGATCCTTCACCAAGGCCCCATTGAATCGATTTCTCTCTTACTCATTTAGTTATACATAGTCTTCTCTAAATAGGGGAGTCACCTTTTTTAAAGACATGACAAGATGGATGTTTATTTCAATAATTTTTTTTCTTAAATTGAACCAAAAGACTATGTTTAATTTCGAAAGTCCACCAAATTTTAATAGAGAAAACTTAAGAAAAGTTATCCAAAAATTTGCAACTTAGGCTACCATCCATGAAAGGCCACAATAGTCACTCCAGGAGGCCCAATGGACCTTCTTAGAGTCTTTAGTGGACCCCAAAAATTTTGTTTAAAAAATTTTCAATGTGATTACACACAAACACCATTGTGTTAATGGATTGAAGAAGATAAATAGCAAGAGAGCTTAAAACACTTTTAATAAAAGTTAACTTACAATCGAAAGAGAGAAGCTTAAATTTTCAAGAAGAAATTTTATTTTTAATTGATTGAGTTAATTCATTAAACAAACAATATCTCTTTTTGCCCTTATAAAGAGGAATCCCAAGGAATTTAAGAGGTAGAGATTGGTGTTTAAATCTTATTAAAATTTTCAATTGATTTAGTCTATTATCATTGATGGCATAAGGGAAAATGGAAAAAAATTTCTCTTTACTAATAATAAGGTGGCATATGATAAATTTTTTTTCATAATTGACTGATATATATCACAAAAAAATTCTTAATATTTTTAAAGACAAGAGTAGCCCCACTCATAAAAATTATGAAAAAGTCAAGTCTTTCTCTATTATTTTTAATAGCACTTTGCTTTTAGATTCCTTTATGGCTAAGCAAAGTCAAGTCTTCCTCTATTATGCATTTGTGAAGGAAGAGATTAGGTGAGAATATTTTATATAGATCTCCTATTTTTATTACGATGAATTTAAATGATGATATATTTTAATAGCATATGATTAAGATTTTGATTATAATATCTACTTGAAAATAAAAAAAAAATTAAGATATATATGTATATATATTCTTGAAGTTATTTAATATGAAAACTATGACAATATGATATAATTTTAAGACTCAAATTGTGGTTTTTAAATATTTCATGACACATGACATAAATTGCCAAACTATTGAGAATATATTTTGTATCATGTGTTCAAATTTTAGAGTTTATGCTACTATAAATTGGGCCACAATATTCTTGTTTTTTTCCTTACTTTTTTAGCCATTAAAATTGTTGGAATCGAAGGTTTTTTTTTTTTTTTTTGGAAAGTGAGAATTCAAAAGAGGTTATAGATTTTTTCATCAATCATTCGATCAAATAAGAGAAAACTAAAGTTGATAATGTTATAGGAAACTTCCATATTTAACTTATCGATATCATTCTTAGATTTCAGACTCGAAAAGTCTATACATGCCCTTCTACACTTTTCTTTTCTGCCGCTTAAATCGTAGTCATTGATTGACCGATAGATTAAAAATGTATTATTTTATTTTATTTTTGGTATATAACATAAGTTAATGATGTTAAAAATATATTAACGCTGCCAATAATTTCTTTCCTCTGCATAGACAATCTCTATATAAATTAATGCACTATGTTATCAATTCTAACACATCAAAAATGGCGACTAATTGCAAGGATAATCTCATCACCCTTCTCCTTCTCCTCGTCCTCCTCCTCCTCCTGCACACTATGGATTCTACAGTAAGTGGTGAGGATAATTCACAAATGGAAAAAAGTGAGTTGATGAATATGTCTTCTTCTCCTTCCATTGTTTTTGTTTAGAAATGGGAAATCGGAGTTAGAAGTTTAGATCCCTGGTCTTTAACAAATCAAACAAATTGCTATGTATATAATTTGTAACATATTTCCATTCTTATCATCACCAAACCTTTCATTAGCACTCATATCTCAAATGTTAATGAACTTAGTCAAACTGAAATAATTAATTTAAAATTTTAATTGTCTTGCAGAATGCACTCATAAAAAATATATTCAAGATTGATAGATCTCATGACTGAAAGTTTGGATACTTGATCTTATATTCATGGATAGATCGATTAAAAGGTCAAATATCTTTTATCTCCCGTGATTTGTATGTGTGTGTATATAAACATATTCTCATTCTTAATTATCCTCATCATCAACATCTTTGATTAGTACTTCTTATCTCAATTGTTAGTAATCTGAATTTATCAAACTGAAAAAACTAATAATATAAATTATTTCTGTTACTTGCAGGAGGCATTTATAGTGATCAAAGTAGTGGAAATTGTAGTGACAATCGGAGTGACAATTGGAGTGACAATTGGAGTAACACAGATGAAAATACTGGAGTTACACCACGTTTCGATCCTTGTGAAAATTGTATTAAGATGCCATACTGTATACCATGCCCTTGTAGTCGTTAAGTTCTTGCAGTTTCAAAATCTTTAATCTTTTTGCATTGCTATCTTTTAAAGCTAATATTACATAATTAAGATTGTTATGATATGTGATTTCATCATTAACTTAAGGTTTGAATATTTGAGTTTCTGTTTTTGTATGGAAGGTTTGAGAACATACTAATGGTATAAATAGTCAACAATAATGTATCTTAAATTTTTATATAATTTAATTCCTTTTTTAAAGTAGTCATGTAGATAAGCATTGTCGATGTCTTGTTGTTTGAACGATTTACTTATGGAGAGAGAGCGGAATTCAGAAACTACTGATGAACATTTTTATATAATTTAATTCCATCCAATAAGGTTTTGGTTGGTGTAATGAAAATTCTAGTATTTTTTTGGGATTAGGTCATAATTAGGAATCATTAGAGAAATTTTTAGCAAGATTAGTGATAACAGGCATGTGAGAGAAGCTTATTTCCTTTTCTTACTTTTCTAAAGTTTTTAACTTTCTGTATATATAGAAAAATTAATAAATAATTAAATAGAGATTTGAAGGCCTACAGTGCGAACTAGCTAGTCAGCTCTCATGCATTTTGAGGGAGGAACAATTGAAGCAGTTGCTATGTGGAAAGAGAGAAAAAGAAATGCCATTGCTAGTAATAAACTTGTATTTTGGATAATCGAAAGATCCATTTTGTTTTGAGATTTCATCAAATAAACTTCAGTTGAAATCATTCGTGAGGTGGAGAGAATTATTTGCTTTTAAATTCTTTTTTAAGGGAACAGAGTCATGTCTTGCTTAATTAAAAAAATAAGTCTTTCTCAATTATGCATTTGTGGAGGAAGAAAATTGGGCGAGAATATTATATATGGATCTCAATTATCCATAATGGCATAGTAGTCTTGGACATCCCAACAACAAGACTCTCTCTCTCTCTCTCTCTCTCTCTCTCTCTCTCTCTCTCACCCCACGAGCTTGTAATATATCACATCATGCTAAAATTGTAACAGTCGATTAAATACTTAAGATTTATTTGGAAAAAAACAATTATTTTTTAAATTCATAAATACAGAGATAGCTATCATCAAATTAGAATAAAATAAAAATAGTCAATATCAGATCATATCATAATTATATAATCAAAATAATTTACACAACAATAATAATATAATTCTTCAACTAACAAAACATGCATATCATCATGACTATCGAAAGAATAAATCTAACGTAGTAATATACTTAAGATCTAGCTCTAAAATAAACAATTGTTTCTACTAAACTTAAGTCTTATCTTTTTCTGAAATAACATGTGCGAATAAAACAAAGGTGAGCAACTACAACTCAAATTACTACTCAAAATCTACTATAATTTTCAATACAAAAAATACAAAAATAAATAATTGCTAAAATATCATTTTATAGATAATAAAATATATTTCAAGTAAACTAAAATAACACCTCAACAGGTCACATGCAATGCCTAATCAAGCATAGTGTTAGTATAAGAATTAACATTAGTAGGCATATGTAAGCAGTGAGTGATATGATATTAAAATTAAGTAAAATAACATGAAATAATAATTTATTTTTTTATTTAGAATATTTTATAGTTTTTTCCCTACACACCTTATATATATACTTTCATTTATATATCCACTTATTCATATTTCCCAATTGTCGCTTATGTCTTCACTTTTATTTATATTTACACTAGTTCACATCTATTTAGACATATAAAATGCAAAAATGGATAATTTTATAGATGCACAGGCTCTTATAAATTTATTTGAATGTACAAAAAATATAATCTTGTAGCCACGCACTTTTCAACTTTTCTCTCATTTTCTCACATATACTTTTAGATATATATAAATAATTTTAGTATATATAAATATCATCAAATATGTTACAGAATTTTATAAATGCTAGTAACTATAACAAATAATAGAAATTACAAGTAAATTTACATGCATACATCAATAATCACAATTTATAAAATTATTTATAAGCAATATTCATAATAATATTTCAATATTTTTATTATTTATAATAAATTTTATTAGGCTTAATATACTAATTAAAATACACAAAATATTATAGAACATCAAATACCTAGTAAAATTTTATTTTTCTATACTAATATGTACAACATAATTTATCCTACAATATATCAAAAGTTATATGGTGAAAAATTTGTAATTAATCTATGTAGATCTGAGTTTGAACAAAATCTAACTAAGTAAAATTTAAAAAAAAATACACAAATGATGAAATTGAAATCTTGAGAAGAAAAACAACTACCTATTTAGAGTCAAACAATTTTTTCGACTAGCCAAATAAACAAAATCATTTTTATGACTCCTGAATCGCACTTTCTCTCTCTTAAACTCTCTTTTTCTCTCTCTAACCTGTTCATGGGAAATGAAAAAAAATGGGGAAAGTGAATCTTGGGTAATGGAGTAAGATATTTATATATTAAAATATTTATTTTTTATAAATATACAAAAAGAATATAATGGGTATTATTAAAATTTTAATATAAATCAATTTGAATCTTGAAATTCGTAACTCTAAAATTTACGAAAAAATAGTTATTAAAGAAATTATCATGTTTAAAACACATGGTAAATACAGTTTGCAAAATGGATACCAAATGTTCTAGAAACACACTTTTACAAAGACATTAATTACTTAAGGTTGACAAATCCACTAAGATACATTTTATTTTCTTACCTATGATGCTCATAAAAATAGATAAAAATATGCATAAAATAAAATTAAGAGCCATCTACGTTATAATAAAGATAGTTTATGAATTGAACATAAAACACATCTAAATAAATTAATTAATTACAGTAAGATAAATTTCAATGTGCCAAAATTTTGTCTAAATCAAGACTATGAAAATTTAAAAATAAATCAAATATAAAATGTACTCTAAAATTAAAAAAATATATAGTGAACATAAAATAAATATATAAGTATTACCAGATCATAAATCTTATCATTATAAGTGGATCTAATTATTATAGAACTAATTGCCACAATGTATTTCTTCTTTTATAGAGTCTTATAAATCTTATAAAATGGCAAAAAGTCACAAACACCCTTTGTCTTAGTCTATTACTTTTACTTTTCATCCTCTTGAAATACTATATTCTAATGTGTGAGTTCATTTCATAGCACTTTCTACTCAAGTTTATAGATATTATATTTGAATTATCAATGTATTATCTCACTATTCATAGATATTTCCATTGAAAAATAAATCTAAAACTACAACCCAAATCTTACAATTTCTCAAAATATTTGAAAAGCAATTCAATTCTTCAATCAAAATCATTCATTCCAATGGTGGGGGAGAATATAAAACTATTGCCCTCACTAATCTCTTTTCATAAAAAAAGGCATTACTCATCAATTCATCTGCCATTATACTTCTAAGAAAAATGGAGCAACTTAATTAAAACACATCATTCAAACTCTTCTCATCAAAGCTAAATGTTTATATCACATATGGATTGATGTGCTACTTATAATTGTCTCCTCATTAATAGATTAACATCACCAATCACAAAGTCCAAATCACCATATCGATTTCTCTATAATAAACAACCACAATACTCTCACTTGCGAGTCATTAGTAGCAAGTGTTATCCATTATTCCAACACATTCCTCCACACAATTTATCCTCTAAACCCCTTCCTTGTACTTCGTTGACTATGCTTCAAATTATAAAGGTTATCATTGTTATAAACCTACTTCAGGTAGAGTATTCATCTGGAGGCATGCCAGGTTTAATGAATCCAACTTTTTTTACAAAGTTCCAAAATTCTAGTACTAAACCAACTTCCTCTTAGTCCTTAAATCTACTAACTCTTGATATAGTGTATACCAAATCACAACATCATACTTCCCATCAACCCATCTCTACCTCCATTAATCATATTAGCTCATCTCCATTCCTTCCATCTCTAAGCATATAATTTTCACCTCCACTACATCACTCTCCAATACAAATTCCTCTTGTCCTAAATAACACCAAAATCTAGGCCCTCAACCTCACACATAGTCCCTTATCATCAAATGGTGACACAATTAAACATAAACAAACTTTTAATCTCTTACATGACCTAGATATATCTTCTTCCTCATGTTATTCCATTGCAAGCAACCATCCTCAATGGCGTAAAGCCATGTCAGATGAATTTCATGCTCTATAAAATCAAGGGACATGGACCCTTGTCTCCCCAAATCCTAATCAGATGTTTCATAAGTGTAAAGTTCACACTATTTATTATTGGGGCATTTACATATATAACATGTAATTCTTATATATTTACATACCTAATATTTAAACTTTTATATTTACATATCTGATACCTAAACTTTTATATTTATATAATTAGCACACAAATATTTAATATTATATCAAAATAACACCATATTAATTTTTTCAAGTGAAATAAATATTTTGAAGCATAAGGAGTATTTTATTTATAAATATCAAATTTTAGTGTTAAATAACTTAGAATTGTGTGCTATGTATGTAAATTTTTCTTAATTATATCTAGGACAAAGAGCTTGAAAATATTCCTGATTAAGGATGTTGTCGATGGCATTCTTCTTGTTGATAAGATTAGAGAGGGAGTCCAAGAGAAACTTGAATTAAGGAGTTCAACCTTAGAGTTTAAAAGTTTTTGTTTGAGTAGATTTAAAACTGAATATATGGATTGTGATTTTAGTTATAAAAGTTCTAGTAGTGTTGTTGTGACATTCGGTGATCAAGTCATTAAAAAGAGTGAACATTTTAAATGTCTCTAGTCTATTGTTCAAAATGATGGTGAAATAGATGAGGATGTTTCAAGTTGGATGATTGAAGTGGAGGAATGCATCTGGCCTATTGTGTGATAGAAAAGTACCACTTAGACTTAAAGGACAAATTTATAAGATGGTGGTAAGACTTACAATAATTTAATGTGTAGAATATTGGCTAGTAAAAGAGAAGCATAAAATTAAGTGTTGTAGAGATGAGGATGCTCAGGTGGATGAGTGGCTTTACTCTTAGAGATAAAATACAAAATGAATAAATTTGTGAAAATGTTGGTGTAGCACCAATGTCAGATAAGATTAGATAGAGTCACCTTAGATGATTTGGTCACATAAAGTGTCGATCGTCTGATGACTCAATTTAAGAAGTAGATGTTTTAAATAGATTCATCTTATGTTAAAAAAGATAGAGGTGGACCTAATAAGACTTGGTTATGATGCATAAAAAAGACCTTATTTTATTAGATTTAAATGAAAATTTGACACTTAATAGGACACAATAAAGAAGAAGGATTCATGTAGCCGACCCCACATAGTGGGATAAAGGCTTTTGTTGTTGTATTTACTTTTCTCATCCTATTCAAATTAAAAATTGCAAGTAGTTACTCATTATGCAATGAATATTACATTCAAGCATATAATTGTCAACACAGGAATGAGCTCAATCAAAATAAATATTCTATGTTAAAGCTAAATATGTAAGGAAACGTCATCAAGTGGCTTAAATATAAGTATTATAGCCTCTAAAGAATTAGTGCTCACTCAATAATAAAAATTAGGACTCTATAAGAAATAATGCTTGTCTCAAATCTAAATATAAAGAGACACTAAATTGCAAAAACAAAAAATAACTAATAAATAAATTTATCAAGGCTTTGGGTCCACAAATTTTTTTAATTATGTGATAAGCCATGGTCATTAATATATATGCTCTAACTTAAAAGAAGAGTGTTAGGAATACAATATAATTTTAGGAAAATTTTATATTTATTGTTAGTGGACTACATTTATGTTATTGTGACTCTGAAAATTATATTCAATTTTTTTTTCCTTCAACAATGTCTAAACACAAAATAAACAATCATCTGTGAAGAACCAAAAAATTTTCAATTATTGTAAGAATACATCAACAATCATTATTAAATTAATGCCTTTTTTGAGATTACTTGTCAATATACTTGCAAAAAGACATTAAGATTGAGACACCTAGTATACGCTACTAAAAAAAGACATTTTCAACAACTGAGAACTCAATCAAAATATTATTAAAATAGAATGACAAAAAGGAACATTTGTACAGCCGACTGGACTAGTGAGACAACTGTAATTTTGATGACATTCAGAAACAAGATAGATAACATAAAGTAAAAAAATACAAATGAGAAAAATATCTATAGACATTACAGCTTTTCAAATAAAAGTTCACTTAAAATGAAATTTTCACTAATTAGTTTACCAGTTTCCATCAGTACATTGACTGCTTTCTTGAATTACTTCCTCCTTGGCAAATTCCTCCAGTAATTCTCGTTGGCGTTCATTAACTGATCTGAAAGAAATAAACAGTGAAGTAGTTTTAGTTACAGGCAGTTAAGGAATGTAACAATGTAATTCGGGCCTAACATCCAAGAATTTAACCAAGGAAAACATGAAATATGAAAATATCTTGGGGAGCAGATAATTTTTAATGAGAAAAATTTTCAACAGTAATTCCAGGTGACGAAAATACCATTAGTATAGATTAATGCTAAATGTTTGGGTTAGCTTTTAGTTCTTCTTACACTAGAGTTTCATTTAGTGATAGTTTTACTTTAGGCAACAGTGTTTCAAACTGCTAAACATGGTAATTTTGCATTTAACTTTTTTTTCTTCCCTGATCTTTTTTCCCTGAACTATTAACAGTAATCATAGCTCCTGCCTACGTTTCTTTCCCATCTCCATTAAGAAATAACACGCTATCACAACCTACTGTGATACCCTAACCTCATTAGTTGTTTTCACTATGCTTTCTCAAATGTTGATACATTACTTTTTTTTTCTAAATTTTCCAATTTTTCATAAGTTCTTATTCTCCTGAGGTTTTCATATTTTAAGTCCAAGGTTTGGATCCAAAAAGTATAGACCTTTACTGAAATAAATAAAAATTACTTGACATGCGTGACTTTATATCCTACCATCATGAGTTTACAACAACAACAACAACAACAACACAAGCCTTAATCCCACTAGGTGGGGTCAGCTACATGAATCCTTCGTCTCCATTGTGTCCTATCATGTGTCAAATTCTCATTTAATTCAAGTATACTAAGATCATTTTTTACATACATCTTAACCAAGTCTTTTAGGTCTACCTCTACCTTTCTTAACATAAAGCAAATCTACATCTACTCTCCTAATTGGGTCATGGACGACGCTTTATGTGGCCAAAACATCTAAGGCGACTCTCCCTAATCTTATCTACCACTGAAGCTACTCCAACTTTTTTCCCAACATACTCATTTTGCATTCTATCTCTAAGGGTAAAGTCACTCATCCACCTGAGCATCCTCATCTCTGTAACACTTAACTTAGTCTTATGTTTCTCTTTTATTAGCCAACATCATTAGGTCTTACCACCATCTTATAAAATTTTCCCTTAAGTTTAAGTGGAACTTTTCTATCACAGATGCATTCCTCCACTTCAACCATCCAACTTGAATTCTACTAATAATATCTCCATCTATTTCACCATCATTTTGAACAATAGAGCCTAAATATCTGAAACGCTCACTCTTATTAATGACTTGATCACCTAAAGTCACAACACTACCACTAAAACTTCTACAACTAAAATTACACTCCATATATTCAGTTTTAGATCTACTTAAACGAAAACCTTTAGACTCTAAAGTTGACCTCCATAATTCAAGTTTCGTTGGACTCCTCTCTAGTCTTATCAACAAGAAGAATGTCATCGCAAAAGCATACACCAAGGTACATCTTCTTGTAAATGCCTCGTAAGAACATCCATAACTAAAGTAAAAAGATAAGGGCTTAATGTTGATCCTTGATGTAATCCAATTGAAATAGGAAAATAGTTTGTCAATCCTCCTTGTGTTTGGACACAAGTGACTCTAGTATACATATCCTTAATGACTTGAATATAACCAATATTAACTTCTTTCGTTCTAGAACTCTCCAAAGAACATCTCTTGAGACTTTATCATAAGCTTTCTCTAAATCAATAAATATCATATGTAGATCCTTTTTATTTTCTCTATGCTTCTCCATCAAACCATCATGAGTTTATCAAAGTAAATTTCCACCAAGATTATGAAATTATTTTTTATGAATGATAAACACCATTTATCTGAAGTTCCATTTTTCTACTAAAATGCTTTTGCTACACATAAATGTCCATTTTCTCCTAGAAGTTCCTTTTTTTCTACTAAATTCTTGTTATCATCAACCACATTCATTATGACTTTTAATGAACATGTTAAATATTGATTCATTGTTGTCGTTTCTCCCTGGAATTGGGAAGAAACTTTTGATTGCCTTAGCTTGTGGCTATTGAAAACAAGTGTGTCAGTCACCAGGGAAAAAATATTGGCTTGCTGGTCTCCAAAGGCCAAAAATCTTAGCCTGATATAACTGGTAAGCAACCATATTTGGTAAAACAGCTGCTCATTAACTAAGCAATGCTTTATGGTAGGGAGGATATAGATTGGTGACTTGACTACTTTGGCTAGTGCAAATTTGATAGACAACACTTTTTTTGTGATGTCTATTATTTTACTCCTAGATAGAAACCCTTAGTTGAAGAGTAGATAAAATCTCTTGGAGAAAAAAAGAAAGAAATAATAGAAGTTATTCAAAAACCCACCCAAGGATGTCATCCATGTGGGATGTACAAGAGTACTTCGAAATATCGATCTAATAGATCCACTGAGAAAAATAAGTATGATTGGTTGCAAAATGATTCACCAAAACTTATATAATCAGCTATTCTAAAACCTTTGTTCCTATGATGAAATTTTAATTGGAAACTTTACCAATTGTGGGATCGAAAAATTCGCCACCAACCTCTTTTGAAAAAGAAAAGAATTATTTTAGTGTCGGTGAAAATTTCAAAGGCAAATGAATACTAGATAAAACACTACCCAGAGATTTCGTCCTCATTTGGTGAGAACTTTTTATATATGGTTCTAGGTTTCCTATAAGCAGCCTATAGTTAATTACCCTCCCAATCGAGAGCACATTCGATTAAGGCTATTCAATGAATCGTTAAATAACGTATTTAATTTGCATGAGTGGAGTTTAGAATTTATGAAATTTATTTTAATTTAAACCTTTTGTGGGGAATGATGGCCTCTAGATCCCATGGTTCCATCATCCGGTCGGTCCGCTAGTCGAGGTAGTCAACGTAGAAGGATCCTTGTCAGCAACACATGGGTTACGTCATCCAAGGTGTCCTTATAGACCTGGGGTGGAGTTTGTCTAATGAGACAAATATAAGCCAACCTTAGCTAACATAGGGCTTTTTACTCGATCGTCTATGCTTAAATTAAAGTCAACAAGGTCTATAAGGTGGCTAATTTTCAAGTTGATGATAAACCTGATCCTCTGGTAACAACCAAACAGAGTTGACAAAGTCTAAAGTCATAAAACAAAAATTAATTAAACTAAAATGATGATGAGTTGAATGGAGATTTCAACTATAGGGGTTATCATCATCAAAATGTGTCTAAAATTCCTAATCAAATTAATTCAAGTCAAATATCCATACAAATACAAAGATTTGATGAATCGCTAAATTTAAATGCTTAAATAAAAATTATCATCTAAAAATTCAAAGCAAAAATCCATCCAACTTCCGCAACTGTTTGTCTAGAGTGGTAAATTAAGGAAATTCTAACTCACAAAAAAGCAATTTTCAAGTCAACCGTATTTCTATATTCACTCTAAAATAATCTCACGCTAACAAGGTGACTCGTGTCCTTTGTTCATGTGGTTTGGCAAGTAAACTCTACATATGATGCAGTTTAGAGTCCTCTGACCAGGTGGTTCATCGTCAAATGACAACCACCAAATAGCACTTACTAAATATAAATTTCTAAACTTCACTAATATATAACAAAGAAAATATATTTCTAAACCTCGATTAAGGCAAATCTATACAACAAGCCTTTATCCCAGTATGTGGGATCGACTACATGAATCCTTTTTCTCCATTGTGTTCTATTAACTGTCAAATTCTCATTTAGTTCTAATAAACTAAAGTCTTCTTTTATACATCATAACCAAATCTTTTAGATCTGCCTCTACCTTTCTTAACATGAGGTGCATACAATACTTGTACTCTCCTAACTAAGACATCGGACGACTGACGCTTCATGTGGCTAAACCATCTAAAGAGACTCTCTCTGATCTTATATGTCACTAAAGCTACTCCAACCTTATCACATTTTATCTCTATGAGTAAAACCACTCATCCACCAGAGCATCCTCATCTCTACATCACCTAGCTTAATTTTATGCTTCTCTTTTACTAGCTAACATTCTGTGCCATAAATTATTGCAGGTCTTATGACCATCTTATAAAATTTTCTCTTAAGACAAAGTAGTACTTTTCTATCACACAATAGACCAGAGGCATTCCTCCACTTCAACCATCCAACTTGAATTCCACTAATCAACATCCTCATCTTTTTAACTATCATTTTGAATAATAGACCCAAAATATCTAAAACATTTACTCTTTTAAATGACTTGATCAATGTCACCCCACACCCCCATTACAATTTCTACAACCAAAATTACAATCCATATATTCAGTTTTAAATCTACTTAAATGAAAAGCTTTAGACTCTAAGGTTGACTTCTATAATTTAAGTTTCTCTTGAACTCCCTCTCTAGTCTTATCAATAAGAGGATATCATCGATACACCGGGCAAATCTATAGATCAAAATAAAATACTTCAAACTATTAAATTTTATTTCAGCCAGCCGTTCTTTAGACTTACTAAAACTATGTACTCAACAAAGCATTCCATCATTTTTAGCATTATCAATTTCACCTTTTTAGCTATAGCAACATTTGGATTTGTAGAAAATATTGACTAAGAGCGATTTCAGAAACTAGTTCATTGAAAAGTTAATAAGATGATACCACTGAGGAACCCTCAAATGAAGAAGTAAATAGGCTTGCCAACTTACGTATGTTAAATGCTTACCTATGTGAAACTAATATTGGCATCCACATATATGTCAGCACCATCTCTATGGAAAATAGGATTTTTTGCTACCTATGAAAAAAATAAATAGTGAAAATAAATATCAAAAAAATGAGACAAGGAAACTGAAAAGCTGTATAAAAAATAGAACACATTTAGATCAATTTACATATCTTCAAATGATTTTTAATAATCTCAAGAAGAAGATTTATGACCACAAAACATGAAAAACATGAAAATTGATTCGGACACTGATAAAGGGGGAGAGAAATAAATTCACTTACACAACATAAGGTGATCCACAGATACAACTTGGATCTTATGAAGACTCAATTGATCACACAAATAATCACATTTTGGTTATCCTTGATCAACATTATTCAATAACACATCATGAATGCATATACAAAAAAAAGTTATAAGGATAAGGTTAAACATTGAAATGCAAATCGAATTCTATATGATAAACATTCAAATTTAAACCTATTGTTATCCAAAAGAAGATACAATTTATTAAAACAATTCAAACTAAAAAATATAAAAAACTGCAAATAAAAATGGCCCTTTAAAATCTTGAAAATGGGCCCGATTCAAATATGTTATGATCTGACTCATGAATCACTCTATTGAGTTAACCCTAATATATCCTAGTACACCCTAAAACTCTACTTGGTTTAACTTGGCTTCATGAGTCCATGTGGCCCAAAGTTACTTTGATGACTTCTACATTGACTTGCCCACCAAACCCTAAACTTCCCTAGATGAATCGACAAGTCCAACTTTAACCTAGAGTTGACAAGAGTTAAACTGTAGTGTTTTTTTTTAATAATCCTAATTTTGTAACTAGCCAGTGAAAAAGATCCATGAACTTGCAATTACATGAGATTGTCATCATAAGGGAAAAAATTTTAAACATTAAATTAAGATAACATAAATCATAACAAGTAATGTACATGAAGAGGGAGATGCAAGTAGACAATCAAACACTAGCAAAGTCCAAAATACTGAAAATATTAATAGAGTTTTTACACTAACATAAAATCTAGTGAATATAGAAGAAAGGAGAAAGAGTTTTTTTTTTTATTAGCGCCCAAACAAGTTACCTATCAAGCCATGTTTATAAATGTGGTTAATCCTAGATTAGTTTTTGCTCAACTTGATCCTCATTCACTAAATGCTCAACCTGAGTCAAACTTTGACTTGACAGATAAATCTTGACACAATAAACTCTAGTCCACATAATAAGCTTGACCTATGAGCTAGCAACCTACCTAGACCTTGGACTACATTACCTTGACCTAGTGGATTCCCTAATAGGGCCCACACTAACTCATGTGGTTAACACAATTTAAAATTGCGCAAACAAGCATTAATCCATTTTTATCCTTGAGATGAGGTGTAGTCTCAAGACGATGTTTTGAGGTGTAAGCCTAAGAATTAAAGTATTAAATTAATAAAAAATAAGAAATATTAACATACTAACATCAATAAAGATATCAAAGTAAAATATTAACATGTCAATGTAAGATCATAACAATAAGTCTCTCTTACTCACAATTCAACATAAACAAGCAAATTAAGTAACTGAGATTATAATTTATGAATTCAACTTCATTTTCATCATCCATAAATTATTCATCATATAATAATAGCACAATATTACGAATTAGTGGATATTCATCATCCTCTAAAATTATTTTCTTCAAATGTTTATCTTTCAATCTCTTGTTGTACATATTATAAATCAATGAGTTCATTCGTAACATAGACAAATGATTTCTCCTTTATTATGAACTTAGTTATATGTACACCACTTTCATTCACATTCTAATAACATGTAAGACCTAATCCTTCAATTTCAAATCTTCCATCTCCAAATTGAATTCACCACTCAATTTGAAAAAAATTAGCATAGCATATAAATTTTGTTAAACTTAACTAATAAATAGTTAAGTTGCCTAAGAAACATTTTGTTGCATGTTAAATTTTGAATTTTGTGGAACTTAACCCTAATTTGTGAAGCTAACACCTCTTGTAGATTGCACAAAGCATGCCTTCAGATGCACCTTAACCTCGTTGCGGGATACATCTCATCAAGCCAAGATGAGTGTATTCCTCAAAGTTAAAATGTTATATTTATTTTTATAGATTCATATGTGAAAGGATAGTTGATTGGTTCTTGGCATGTTGAACTCAATGATCTAGAGAATACTTAATTACTTGAGGCATGACCACTAGGAGCGTGCTTATATGAAAGGTTGGCTACTTAATCAAAACCTTCAGCATGAGCCATACAATACAATATTTCTACCATTTAAAAGAAAAAGATTTAGTGACTTAGCATATTCAAAATTATCAACTCCTACTTTATTAAAACATTCTTATTAGAAAAATAATTTATCATATGGTTAATAAATGCCAAGTCATATGGACTTAGTGGTTATTTGTATGCTTTTCTTTCCCTTAAACAAAAAAGCTTGATAAAGGAAGAGGATTTTTAGGGGCGCATTACAACAATAAAATCACAACCTAAAAAAGTGGTGCTATGGCTAGCACAATAGTAAAACAACAAGATAAACACCTTTTTCTCACCAAAAGAAAGGGTCTCTTTCAATCTCATTAAAGGAAAAGATAGATCTAACTAACTATCAAGCTAAATTTGAAAAGAAAATTATTATCACTTTGTATTTAAAAATGTGATGCTTACAACGTTGCTTTTTACTATCCTTTATAAGCTTATATATCAAGAATAATATGAAAAGACATGCTAATATACCAAGAGTCAAAAAGACAAAAAAGGAACATCCAAAGTTCATGATTGGCTACATAATTATATGAAATATGACATGTTTTTATTTACTTTTTCATATCCCACATCAAGAGTTTTCATAAGAAAATATATTTTGTGTACGACCCAAATCATCAAAGAGAAACTACACCAAGATTATACAAAATCTTCAAGAAAAATAACTACATTATCATACTCTCACTCTAAGATAAGTCTAAATTTTACCCATTAGAAGATTGACACAAGCAAGGATGCATAATAGTACTAAATTCCTAAGCAAAATAGATAAATTCTCATGCAATGGGGCATACATATTTTTATTCTCACTTTGTTTTTCATAATTATGCAAAAATTGCTTTTTCACTTCTCATGGAGTCAAAATAAAGCTACATGTGTTGTATGATCTTCATTGAGTAAAGAAGAAGTTCAAATAAGAATAAATTAAATGGAAAGTGTAAAAACAAGACTAATTAATTATGGCCATTCATGATACTCAAAATGACTAGGGATAACACATATTAGTTGACATTGCTTGCCTGCACAGATATCTGCAATATGGTGAATATAGACAATATGAAGCCATTGGATAATGTTGGTGGCAAGGTGGAGGAAGTTCTACCTCATCTCAATAACTTATTGCTAAATAGAGAGGATCAACTAAAAAAGAACTATTAGTAAAGAAAATCACAATGACACCCCACAACACTATGGTGCTCTATAAAATTAGCAAAAAATGGTAGATGAAGTCCAAGCTAAATAACATACTTGAGAGAGAGAGAGAGAGGCAACATTATTCTCTTAAATTCAACTTAATTCAAAAGAGTGTATCTTCTTCTAAAGAAGATGCATATGATTAGAAGATCACTTAATTTATTAAAAAGATGCACGAAGGATAAGCAAAAAGGCTTAGGAAGCTGAAGATAAGAATCCTAGGAGACTTTTAGTATTATCAAGAGAATCTTCAGAGTTCTTATAAACCATCAAGAAGGAGAACAGGACACATCAAAGTTGAAAAAGATTGACACGGCTAAAATGAACTTAAGAAAGTTCTTCAAAATATTTTAATATGATGGTTAAGCAACTTCATGGAATAGAAGATTATTGTGGAGCTATTATATATTTACTAGCTTAGCTATAATTGCCCATAAAATTGGAGCTTCATTTTTATAACTTTATAAGTGTAATAATGATTTTCTTTAATAAATTCAAAATCAAAATTGACACCATATCTTTAGAGCTCTCACTCTTTTATTAGCAGCCAATATTATTATTTATATAAAGGGATGTTATATAAGGATTATAGGGATTGGATTCAAGGAGGTTTCTTTGTTTTTCTTTGTATTTGCGTGGCTTCCCATAATAATAAAACATTAATTTCTTACATTCAAAATGAGAATATTATTTACCGCCATGTTGGCTAATCTTTGCAAGTGTTTCAGATCAATATTACTTCTAATTTTTCTTTAACATAAAGGACTAATCACTTCCAACCAAAAGAGTAGTTTTAAGTTAATTAACAATTAATTACTATAATTAGTTGCTTATATAATATTTTAATCTTTAGATTACTCCCAAACATCTCTCTTAATTAATTTATATATCTTTGGTATATTTTATAGATTAAATTAATATATAAATTAATATAAAACTTTAGGTATTAAATATAAAGATCTGAACAAATTAAGTGATATTATATAAATGATTATAATGCTCACTCCAATGTGAGTAATGCATACAAGAAAGGAATATACTGAGTTAATAAACTTGATAAACAATTCAAACAATTCAAACTTGAAGTTAGCAATCAAATATGTTTGAACATTTTATAAAATAAAAAAATAGATTAAATTATTTATGTTCATCAACAAATAATTTATTAAAAACTTGATATAAATATGATGATGGCTCTTATATTATTTAATTAAAAATTGGTCAAATGTAATATATTTATTTATCATATCTTAATTATATAAATATCAAAATTATATTAATTAGTTCAAATATAATTTTTTGTTTTTTTATTTATTAATGTTACTATTCTTTTAAGAATGTTGAAGTTCATAATTGCTATAAAAATATTTAATTTCAAGATATTGCTAACGTTTTTACAAATATTTAATAAACTAAATTAAATATAAAAATATTTTAAAATATTTTAAATAAATATATTTTAAAAAATAGCATAAAAATAAAAACTAAAAAAAATAAAATTGATCCCAAACAACCCCTTAGAATTTCAGACACATATATAATTTATTTGCCCAGAAAAATAGTTGGCATGATTTAACCTAAATCTTGAATAAATCTCAATTAAATCTTAATAAGAACAAGAAATAGACAACATAAGTGCAACTAATGTACATTATATGGATGTTAGAAAGCTTATTAATAACTTATAAATTATATTATTTAATAATATCAAGTTGTTAAATGCTAATTTAATTCATCTATATTTATTAATATGAGAATTCAAGTATTTATTTAAAATTTTAATTAATTTATTAGCTTATTTAAATACACAAGTTTAAATCAAATATAAATAGCATATTCATTGGGGCATTCATAATTCTATATTTATCTTTCTAACATCTAAATTTTTTATATAAATAACATCTTAACTTTTAATATTACATAAAAAATAACTCCATCATTAAATTTTTAAAAGTGTAAATCTTTTTATGCATAAAAAAAGTATCATTTTCATAAATATCAAAATTTTGATGTTAAATATATAAATTTTAAAGGATTATATGCTATGTATTATAAATTTTCTTAATTTTTAATATAACTAAATTAAATCTCAGCTTGGCTCAAATTATAAGAAATTATTAATATACACATGATATATATATATATATATATATATATATATATATATATATATATATATATATATATATATATAATAATAATAATAATAATAATAATAATAATAATAATTTGGATCAACTGAACTAACTGTAAATGTAATAATTTCTCTTACATAATTTATCTTTTGTATTTTTTGGCTCAATTAATTGGTTGAAATTTTGCTTTGTTTTGAAGATTTTGAAATCAAATCTTTAAAAATATATAAATATATAAATTTATCATATAAATAATTCAAATGATCCAAAAATAATAATAATTACTCTTTAATTGCAGCCTACACTAGCACACTAGTGGTAACACAGTTCACTAACTGTACCTGCACAACGTGCTCAGAGCCCATTATTCGTGTCATCCCCAGCCATGATCCGCACTCCAGTTCCAACAGCCAAAGATCTTTCCGACTCCCGCCGCCGCCGCCGTTTTCCCCTTCAACTACATCACCCGAAACCCCTCGGCTGCCACCGCGAACGACGACGAACACGAGGCCGCTGTCGATACACAGATCCCAACCATCGATTTCTCCTTGCTTTCGAGCAGGAACCCAGATAATCGTACGCAGATCGTCCGGGAACTCCGTCGTGCTTGCGAGGAATGGGGATTCTTCACTGTAAGTTGAACTATTAAGAAAATAGCAGCCATGAAGGGAAAGGGTAGGGTTTGTGATGCTATGTGGTGCTGATTTAGCTAATTTTGTTCCATGATCGGTCTAGGTTGTGAACCACGGCGTGCCAGCGGAGTTGCGGACGGCGATGATGAACGCTTGTGCAGCGTTCTTCGATCTGACAGCGGAGGAGAAGGAGGAGTATATGGGGCGGCACGTCATGGATCCGATACGTTGCGGGACGAGCTTCAATTCGACGGTGGAGGATGTGCAGTACTGGAGGGATTTTCTTAAGGTTTTCGTGCATCCAGCATTCCACAACCCCCCGAAGCCTACCGTTTTCAAGTAAATTTGGAATCTTTTTATCGCTTGCCTTCTGGTTTTGGTCTGCAAAGTCGCCAAGGTGAAAGTTATTATGAATTAGGCACCTCGACAATAACTTTCAAAGCATTTATCAATAGCATTATTTACCAGCCGTATTATTTAGAACTTGGAAGCCACTATTGCATCTTGGCGGTTAATCGAACTGAACCAAAATTATGAATCTCAAATCTACACCGAATCATCTAAAGAGAAACCAAACTGACTGAACTGTTCCGAATGATTTGGTTAGAAGTTAATAATGATTGTTTAATTTGAGTTCGAGCTAAGGTAGTTTCTAGCGATCAACTGGCTTACAATGTGAAAAGCCACTCATGTTATTGCAATTATCTATTAAAGAGCTAAAGTTACCCTCATTCTACATATTTTTCATTCTTCCAACGTAAATGTATGCTATAAATTGAAATAAAAAAATTGCTTGTTCAAATGAATCCAATTCACCATCTTGTTCTACTTTCTTAGATACACCTTTATCTATTAAGTCATAATCTATTCAATATTAGCTTGTCTGCCCATAGGGCAATTGTTCGTTTATGGGCAATTAAGATATGAAAGGCTATGAATTTTCTGAGGAATGGCTAAGTTTTATTTCAGTATATATGTTCAAAATTGGTTCAGTTAAGTATTTTTTTCCGTTTAGAAAAATGCTCAAATCTGAACCAAAACAAAATTATTGATTTGCTCGGTTTCTTGAACAAATTAATCCTAACTCTAACTAAATGGAACTGATTTTGTTTTCTTTTTGAATTTGATTGGTTTTTCAGTTCATTCAGTTTTTATGTCACCTCTAGTGATTTTGGCATGGGATACTGATATGATCCCAAATCCTCTAATTGCTAAATTAGAACATACAACAATAAGAATTACAAGGATAACAAACTTTGTACAGGAAGGAAGACCAAATACGCACAAATGATCGTAAACTCATTATACGTATATCAACACGATAATGAGAAGAAAATATTACAAGATTACTAAATCGAAAGCATAAAACAACTACGAATATTACGTAATATAAATACAACATGTCCAGAATCAAAGAACTAACCAAAACCGTAGTAATTAATACCGCACAAAAACCCCAAAGTACACCACGTATGATACATACCGAATACGATATTCCATTCAAGAAAATCTGCAAAATTAAGAACAATGAAATTGAAAGCCTGGCCACATCAAGATAATACACACAAAAAGACAGAACCAATGAATCTAATAAATCAAGGTGAGGTAGCTCTCCAAGAGAAAGAAAACTATAAATAAAGACGGAAACAGAGGGGATCAAGATTTTAAGAAAGAACTTATCTCCCTCCTTCTTCCTCTCTCTTCCTCCCCAGATATCTTCTAGGTTTTCCTCAGGAAACGCTTCCATCTGAGAAACCTCTTTCTCCATCCCCGCACCTAATGAGCCCTCGACAACACCAAAACAACAAAAAAGAGTATAAAGTTACGTTATCGCTAAAGAGTCATCCCACGGCCAAGAAGCAAGACAAACACAAGCAACTGCTCATCCACGGATCAAGCCGCAAAGTGTATTCCACTAATTGTAAGAATCGAACCGCATCAAAGATCAGCGGTGACGAAGCAATCAGCAGTTATCAATTCAAGACTCAATCAAGTGATTAGATCCAACGACCGAGTAAAAGATGCGAATAAACGGATCGAAAGCACCATAACTCTTCCCCATAATAACTCTTCGACTCGAACGAATCAACTCACGTGAATAACTCAAGCCGGATCGATTCAATTCGGGAATTAGTCATTGGTGCTCGTTGATTCACACTACAATGGCATACAACACAAAATACAATGCCAAAACACTTCAAGAATGTGTTACCGAAACAAAAAGAAGAGCAAACATTACCACAGATTGAATTGAAATATCAAAAGATTGATATAAAAGCATTGGAAAAACAACCTCAAAGGGTATGTGATGATTCCCTTCAAAATCCTATTCCCCAAACATACAAACACACCCATGATACCTCTTAAAATAGATATGCGATTTAATGGAGAAGACCAGAGGATGGCTCTTTAAAGTGAGCAATTTTTTCAAGATATAACTCCTAGAGGGAAATTTTTAATATCCTATATATACATGGACCGCTGGTGAAATGGATGAGTAAATAAACAATTGTATTCTACCACGCTCAAAGAATAAATTATGCAAAGATTTGGCCCTTCCTCTACAGATTTAGAGGAGAACTATTTCAACAAAGAAACCACAAAACATTTTTATAATGAATTTGAAGACTATAACCAAATTTCGACATTCCATGAATTGCTACAAAGTCGCTTCTTTGAATCAACTGAAATTAAAAGGGAAGTAAGAGCTACATCCTTCTTCCTCAGAAGATTTCAATTAGCTAATGGAAGATGATTGTCATCTAAATGAATAGTAGAAATCGACACTTAAAGAAAGAATATCGAGTCCCAACTACCTTAATGCCTCCCACAAATGTCACTCAACACAAATAAATAAGAGCAAATATCAACTCGAATTTAACAAAGAACTCAAATAAGACAAAAAGAGGCATGTTTCAATTGTGATGAGAAGTTTCTCATGTGCAAATCCAAACTCTTTACTGTCTATTTCGATGATGAACATCAACAACATGATAATCACGGAACCAATACAAGAAGAAATATTAAGCTTCAACCATTTAACATTTAACCAAAAGAAAGTCTATCTATCAAGTATATATAATAACCACCTATATCCTATATGTTTTTCGATAACTCCTTACATAATTTAAAATACACGTAATTACCAATAAGCTATTCACTAATATAAGCAACCAGTTTCATTACATACCATCGACAGTGCAAAATAAGAAATGCCGTAATTATAAGAAAGATTGCGACGCAAAGCTTCCCAATATCAAATAAATGGCCACAATAGATACTACTAAATAATCAAATTGCTACTTTCATAGTGGGAGGAAAGTATCAGAGCTTCGAGAAATGAATCAAAGAAACAGAAGGGAGATGTTCAATTTTGACCTTGAGGACAAGGTTAGTGAGGAGGAGTAATGATATGATCCCAAATCCTCTAATGCCAAATTAGAACATACAAATAAGAATTACAAGGATAACTGCATGGGGAAGGAAGACCAAATACAAAATGATTCGAAACTCATTATCAGAGACCACTATGATAGAGAGAAAGAAAATATTACAATATTACTAAATCGAGCATAAAACAACTACGAATATTACAAAATATATAAATACAACATGTCCGTAACAAAGAATAACTAAATAATAATGCAATGACAAAAAAACCCCAAAGTACACCGGAAGGATAGACTGAATACGATATTCCGTGATAATTCAAGAAAATCTTGCGAATTAGCAACAAAAAATTAAATGACCTCAAGAAAGCCGTGGCCACATCAAAGATAATGTAATACGACAGGCAAGAACCGTAATGTAATCTCAAATCACAAGAGTAGAAAAGTTCGCTCCAAAGAAGAAAACTATAAATAGAGGAAAGACGCAAAACAGAGGGGATCGAATCAAGATTTTAAGAAAGAACTTATCTCCTTCAGTCTCCTTCTTCCTCTCTTCCTCCTGCGTATCTTCTTCTAGGTTTTCCTCACAAACCACCGCCATCTGAGAAACCTCGCCTCCTCCGATCCCGCAGCCTACCCTAATTCTTCTGCCTGACTACCAACAAATCAAAACAACAAAAAGAGAGTATAAAGTTACGTTATCGCTAAAGAGTCATCCCACGGCCAAGAAGCAGCCGCACAAACACAAGCAACGGTTCAGATCCGCTCCAAGGATCAAGCCGCGCAGAAAGCAACAGGTGTATTCCACTAATTCCAGAAAGAACCGCTTGATCAAAGATCAAATCGCGACATCAAACCGCAGTCAAGGATCAATCAAGATCAATCAAGATTAGATCCAACTCGAGTAAAAGACGAATCCAACGGATCGAAGCCGATAACTCTTCCCCATAATCAAAACTGGTTCCAATACGAACCGAGTCAACTCAGAACGTAACTCAAGCTGCTCGGATTCAGGAATTAGGTTCAGACGATACCTAGCCCAAATTTTTGTCTTGTTAAAAATCTTAGATTGTAGTTTAACGCACTTAAACTAATCTAATTGTAAGAGATCTCGCTATTCACAAATGGGCTTTAGCTAGATTTCTAGTTCTCTTTAGAGCTCTAAGAGACTAAATGAGGGCTTTAAATGCAATGAATGAAAATAATTGCATGAGATCTTTAAATATTTGGTCAAAATTGTGTAAGCACTTGATACCTGATGCTAAGATTATGTGTACCTTATCAACTTATCAATAGAGTTTATGTATAATGTGAACGATGGATCCAGCCTAGTTTAAGCATAATTGGGGCATATTCAAAATGAAAATCAGAAGAGTTAGGTTTAAATTGTAGATTCTTGTGAGTCTCTAATATGGTAAAATGGCCAATGTTCCCCAAATTTTTATGGTCCAAAGAGGCCATGCTCATTACAAAAAAATATGATGATAGGTGATTGACAAGAACATTAACTGGAGGAATTGAACAACCTCCATTAGGCATGAGAGGTTATCTCCTTGAATTTGCCTCATACAAAAGTAGGGTAGGACGATATAGGTAGGATAAATTTGATTGGAACCAAAGCGAAAGCGATGAATGACACGGGCCTTGATAACTATCATATGGTGGAGAAGAGTAACATAAAAAACGATTAATATATTGGTTGAGTTTGACCTAGGATTTGATGTGAAGATGGGTGAATCTGTTTAGATGTGAAGCTTAAATTCTCTCTATAATTTTTTGAATAAATCATGGTTTAGGTTTCTAGATATTTGAAGCTTGAAAGCTTTGAACAAAGGATGTTATGGACAATTTCATGATATTCTCATATTTGTTAAATCTCATGCCAATATTTATTCATATTTTGGTTACTAAAATCAAGCATTCCAAATCTCCAAAAAAGATTTTTTTCTTTTGTGATATATCATAGCCCCTAATTCTTATAAAATCATACCAAGACAAGATTGTATCTATGAGTTCTCAAGCTTCACTTTTCGGTGGTAGAGGTCCTGATAGTTGAAAGCAATATTTGTTGAGGAAGCTAAGTTTTGCGAAGCATCACTGATGAGAGAGGTCCTTTTGATAGCTATGGTGGTATACAATTGTAGCAGCATAGATGAAAAGTTGGCAGTTTAGCATTTGGTATTCCTTTGAAGTTTATGATTGGCCCTCAAATTAAGCTAGATATCTAATGTCTAGATGGTGGTCTATGGTGAGTTGCAGTAGGGTAATGATAGTTGTTGAAAAGGGATGATGATAGATGGTCTTCTCATGAGTAGATGCATGGGGAGGCTCAAGGTGATGATACTACCTAGGGGGTCAACTTGGTGGCTTTTGAAGGGGATTGCCATAAGTTATCTTTGACCAAATAGTGGATGGTTTGATAAGGAATCAAAGTGGAAAGGGAAAGGTGATTAACTAAAGATATATAAAACTTATATATAATATCATATAATATATATACATAGTTATATATATAAACTTTGGTTCCCTATTTAGTCCTTTTAAGTTGTTATTTGGCTTTATTTCAAAATTTCAAGTGGTTGGTGGGTTTTGGTTCTTGAAAGAGAAAAGAAGAAAAGAAGAGAGGGTAGAGGGTTGAGATTGGGATTTTTTTAACTACTAAATGAAGTGAAGGTGAGGTGACTATGAGCCTTCTTGTATCTACTTTATGAGATGGCTTTCACGGGACTAACTCATATAAGTGTGCAAAGATCTATCGTCACCACTACTAAGGTAAATAGCTAAATGATGACTACAAGGGGCACAATCATTATTGAGGATAAAACAAAAAGGTCAAAAGCTATCACTGCTATTGTTCATTGTTAGTGTAGGTTATAGCAACAATGTGGAGCATAAGGCATCGTATTTCTTCAACATCATTAGCCATCTTGATGATTTTTTGTTAGCATTTTCATGAATCTTGATATGAGTCTTACGATTGATTATTGATTCAACATCAATCTTCTACTCTTTTCATTTGGGCTCATCACCATTATATGCTTTGTAAATTCAACAACAACCAACAATAAGCATTTATCCCACTATATGGGGTCGACTACATTGTGACCTATTAAGTGTCAAATTCTTATTTAATTCTGATAAACTAAGATCATTTTTTATACATCCTAACTAAGTCTTTTTAGGTCTATCTCTACTTTTCCTAACATAAGGCAAATCTAATACATCTACTCTTCTAATTTGGTCATCAGATGATTGATGTTTTACTAAAAACCTCTCAATCTAATGTTATCTGCCACTAGAGCTACTCTAATGCTTTATGTAAATTCTACAAGAACAAAAATGATTTTTTTAATACTTACCTTATTAATCATAGTAAACTGTAATGTTCATGATTAGCATATAATCGGTAATATTCATTTAAGTTTTCAAGTGCTTGCATATGCTAATTTTTTATTATGATAAAGTACCAAAATTCCAAATATGATCTCAACTAGTAAGCCATGACCTTTTATGTTTCATCAAAGTTGCAAACTAACCGAGCTGAGTCGAGCATGTGCATGTTCGAGTTCAAGCTTGTTTAACATTATCGAGCTCAAGCTCGAGATCGATTCAAGCTTTTTAGGATGGTCTTCAAGCTTAACTTCAAGCTTAAGCTTGTTTACCATTATCGAGCTCGAGCTCGATTTAAATTGGATTATCAAGCTTTTTAAAGAGCAGCTTGTTTAATGAAATAAATAAGCTTTAATCAAACCTTAATCAAGCTTATTCGTGAGTAGTTTGTTATGAAATATACATGAGCTATATCAACTAAAGCTTATTAAGTCTAAAAAAAATAAAAATTTAAACAATACTATACATAAATAAGACTCAATTGAGCCGTAATCGAGACATAATCGAGCTCTTTGATGAGCTTATTGACGAGCTTTAAATGATATTGTTCATAACATAAATGAACCGAATGACAAGCTATTCAAGCTTGTTCATTCAGCAATCGAGTATTTATAAAAGTGTTGAAGCTCGTTCGATTAGTTAGTCAAATGATCATAAACGAGCTCTAATCGAGCCAAGCCACTAGTAGCTTGTTAAATGCTCTGTTCATTTGTAGCCCTAGTTTTCATAGTCTTAACTCTAATATCAAATCTTGCTTAACTTGTTATCCTTCTTCCCATGCATTTCAACAAAAATAAAAATAAAAAATGGTTCAACACCAAAGAGGTATATGAGGATTATTCTCAACATATAAGATACCTTGGCAAAGATCTTCTTAATGCAATATGGAGAAGCATTGGGCTTGAGGAGAATGATACGGAGGATGCCTTAAGTCCTAAGTCTTGTTTCAAATTCTAGTAGCGAATTTTTATCCTCCATGCCCAAAGCTATAGCCGACGTTGGGCATGCCTGCTCACTCAGACCATGGTCTTTTCTCAATTCTCATGCAAAACGAAACTGGTGAATTTAAGGTGATGCACCATGAAAAATGATTACACACATGTGACGCCACTCCCAAACTCTTTTGTCATCAATCTTGGTGATCCGATGATGGCAAGCATGCAAATAACATAATGTAACTTTCTTCATTTGCGACCTTGTTTTTATTTGAAAATTTCGTGGAGTGGGAGAAGGATTGAAATTGAGATTTTTCTAGAATAGAATAAAGTGAGAGTGAGGCAACTATGGGCCTTATGTTCGTCTACTACTTTTGAGATGAAAGTAGTATGAGAATAATGGTGTTGGAGTTAGCAACTTTCACGAGACTAATACGTGTGAGCATGTAAAGATCACTTGTCACTACTATTAAGGCAGACGACTAGATAATCACAAGATGACACGGTTGTTGCTACAGATTAAAAACAAAGGTTAAAAAGCTTGCCACAGGTAATGGGCATTGTCAGCACGGGCGACACTCGTCACACCCATGTGGAGCATAAGCCATCGTATTCCATCCTCATCATTAGCCTTCTTGATGATTTGTGGTTAGCTTGTTCATCAATCTTGACATGACTCTTTTAATTAATTATTGATCCAACATCAATCTTACACCCTTCTCATATGGGCTCATCACCATCATATTCTTTGTGAATTCCGTAAGCCAAAAAATGATTTTCTTTTTTATATTTATCTTTCTTATTGATCATAGCAGATATAATCCACCATAACATTCATTAAGTTTTTGTTGCTTACCTGTATCTTTTGGTTTTTTTATTATTACCGAGGATCTAAATTTTTAAACTTTTAATCTGCAATTGTGTAGTAAAATCTGATATCAATTAGAACCATGGCCTTTTCTGTTCTCATAACCTTTGCTCCAAAATAAAATCCTGTTTAACTGGTCATCTTTCTTCCCATACATTTCACAAAAATGCAAAATAATTCAACATCAGAGAGGTATCTGAGGACTACTCCAGACATATCAGACAGCTTAGTAAAGATCTTCTTAACGCAATATGGGAAAGCCTTGGGCTAGAGGAGAATGATATGGAGGAGGCCTTAAGTCTCGAGTCTTGCTTGCCAAATTCTAGTGGCGAACTTTTATCCCCATGCCCCAAGCCAGAGCTGGCGTTGGGCTTGCCTGCTCATTCAGACCATGGCCTTCTCACAGTTCTCATGCAAAATGGAACAGATGGGCTTCAGGTGTTGCACCATGGAAAATGGTTCCGTGTGAAGCCTCTCCCAACTCTTTCCTCGTCAACCTCGGTGATCATATGGAGGTACGATTGTTAAAATAACAAAATTTTAACTTTATTCTTTTGCGATCTTGTTTCCTAACTTCTCATAGCTTATAAAGAAAGAAAGAGAAAAATCATTGTAGCTCAAAATTTGATGACTATTCTTAAATATTTTTTTTTAAAACGTATACTCAATGCTTGACGCTGCTCCACCAAAATGATGCTTGAAAAAGAATGAATGTTCACAGCCATAATTATGCATTTAAAATTTTGTTTTTTATGAGGCAAGTTGTGACCTCCATATCACAAAGCAACCTAATCTGCATCTATACCCTATAGTCTACCCTCAATTTCAAATCGTTGCACTTTCCCACACTGCTTGGCTATATAAAAATTTATAAGCACAAGAAATTAGCAAATTTGATTCTGAAAAAACACATTTTCACATCAACTAAAACCACTAGAAATGTTTAATTTTAATTCTGACCCACATACAAAACAAATCAGATAACCTCACTGCTTTTATTCTCATTTTCATTCTCGTGTTGCAGATAGTCAGCAATGGAAGGTATAAGAGCGTGTTGCATAGAGCAAAGGTAAACAACAAAAACACTAGAATCTCAGTAGTGACTGTGATTGGGCCTTCGCTGGATGCTGTGGTTGTTCCTGCGCCAATATTGGTTGAAAGAGAGAATCATCCCCCTGCATTTCGTGGCATCAAGTATAGAGATTTCATGGAGTATCAACAAAGCAACAAGCTGAAGGATAAGTCTGTTCTTGATCTCCTACGCTTGTAAGAATTTGTTTGTTTGATGCAAACTACTTGTCTAAGGTTTAGAAGGTGAGTATGGAAGTCATGTATATAATGTATGAATAAGACTGGGTATTGAAGAGTTAATGTTGAGGAATAGTTAGTCTTGGAAAATTGCTGCTTTACTGCTTTCATACTTCACTATATTTGTTTCTTCTAGCAATTAAACGTTAATCAATTCTTAATACTGATTGTTTATTTGATTCATAAATAACACTTATAAGGTTATGTTTTCAAAAATTAGATCAGACTGCTATGAATCGATCTTTCTGTCAATTTAATTCAGATTCAAAACCTAATACAGAACTGCTTGTTGTTCTGATAAATCAGACGGATTTCTCAAGTCGACCAATTCTACCATTGATCAGATTTTAACTTTTTAATTAGATCAAATGATTAGAAATAAAAAAAATTAAATTAAAATAAAATAATATAGCATTTATCCATGACCAACTCGTCTTATGCGACTTCATTTCTAAACTCCAATGAGAGCTAAATAAAATAATACTTAGCTCGCTCGCTCGCGCTCTCTCTCTCTCTCTATATATATAATCTGAAATGCTAACAAATGCTGTACAATTATACGTGTTTCGGTTTGGAGGGTGTCAATTTAGATTATAAAAACCTCTTGATAGCATTCTTAACATAAAAAAGGGCACTAAAATCGAAACCGAAACAATAGTAGTAACACCAGAGAACATGATGAGAAAAACAAGACAATATATTTTAAAAGCCCTGTAAACAATTAGCTCTGTACACCTCAAAGGGAAATTCGAGAATAAAATATATGAATATGATATTTTACAACCAACTTTGATTAGTGATCAATCCAAAACAGAATGAAAAATTATTTCTCATTGCCCATAAAAGAAGCTTACAAGCACAAAAAAAAAATTGTATATATTATTTTGTAAATACTGATGATGAAAACTTTATTGATACATCTATAATCAGTAAGATAAATTAAGCCTTCATTTTTTTTGAATTTGCACAGTAATGCCTGTACTTAGTTTTGGGTTGTTTCATAAAGAATTGACTGTCTCTGAATTATTTTCCATAGAAAGCGGGAGTCACATATCAGTACCTCCACAGAAGAAATCAGGCTCAGCCTAAGACATTTCTTAGCTGATTTTTGTGCTCAATTAAGCCTTTATGATGCAGGTTCTTCCATCATGCTGGTAAGAACTTTAGCTCACACTTCTGCTCAGTAACAATTGAAACAACAAGAGAAGGCCAATCGCAAGCAAGAACTGATGTCCATTAAAATAATCAACGAACTGCCGCCACCTGAAATTTCAACCAGTAGACAGCTTCTGAAAAAGCCTGTTGTTCATTTGCAAAAATCCCCATTATAAATCCAAGAGTACAAACTGTACAAAGCTTGGTTAAAAAAAAAGCAATGGTTCAAACAATAAAGAATAAGCCTTTAGGTATTTCGCACTGATGGAAGGGAGTTTAACAGCTGATTTAGGTGGCCACAATAATTTAGAAGATAATAAGTGTTGTTTGTGGAGCAAACATCAAATATGTTCAGGGAGAGAGAGATTAGAGTATGTGAACTCAATAAGATCATCTATAGGTTAAAGCTTACCAAGGCAGTTAACATTGATAACAACCTGCTTAAAAGGAACCGAACCAAAAGGGGTTTTAAAAGTAAGAGACTATATCTAAAATTATTTTTTTGATCAAAGACCTTTGTCATCTCAATTGCTTTCTGGAAATAAAAATTGTCCACAGTGAAGTAGTTTTCTAGCCTCAAAGAAACTTGCTACTGACCTTGAAAAACTGATCTTTCAGGTTACAAACCTACTGAAAAACTCTCATTGATACTCAAACATTTCTTATAAAAGAAAATTTTTAAGAATGTCTCCCATTGTTGCAACTTTGATTGATTCATCCATCTTACAATCACATAACTAGATGTCCCCTTTATTGTAAGAGGGGGTCAAAATACAAACTCACAAACACAAACATTTGAAAGATGATCTGTGTCCTCAAATAAATTAAAAAGTTGTAAGAAAAGACTATTGTACATTAAGAATGAGCAACTTCATATGAAAGTTTTTTCTTATATAGAATATGATATAGATCAATTGACAGAAAACTAACATTTAGGTAATGCATATTTGTGGGAGCTAATTTGGTCGCTTGGAAGAATAAAAAACAAACAAGTGGTGGCATCAAATACTAATATACAGAATATGGAGTCATAAAATACTCTTCATGCAAAATGATATGCGTTATGACCCTCCTAAAAAAATTTGGTTATCCAATTGCACTAACTTACGATCATAAGTTCTAATTGCCAAAATCTATAAACATTAAGGTACTTTGTAACTTCATTTGGGATACAGTACTATAAAAGAAAATTATGGCTATTTATGTTTTCTATTTAAAATAGCTAATAAATAAATTTATCAAGGCTTTGGGTCCACAATTTTTTTAAATTATGTGATAAGCCATGGTCATTAATATATATGCTCTAACTTAAAAGAAGAGTGTTAGGAATACAATATAATTTTAGGAAAATTTTATATTTATTGTTAGTGGACTACATTTATGTTATTGTGACTCAGAAAATTATATTCAATTTTTTTTTCCTTCAACAATGTCTAAACACAAAATAAGCAATCATCTGTGAAGAACCAAAAAATTTTCAATTATTGTAAGAATACATCAACAATCATTATTAAATTAATATCTTTTTTGAGATTACTTGTCAATATACTTGCAAAAAGACATTAAAATTGAGACACCTAGTATACACTACTAAAAAAAGACAGTTTCGACAACTGAGAACTCAATCAAAATATTATTAAAATAGAATGACAAAAAGGAACATTTGTACAGCCGACTGGACTAGTGAGACAACTGTAATTTTGATGACATTCAGAAACAAGATAGATAACATAAAGTAAAAAATACAAATGAGAAAAATATCTATAGACATTACAGCTTTTCAAATAAAAATTCACTTAAAATGAAAATTTCATTAATTAGCTTACCAGTTTCCATCAATAAATTGACTGCTTTCTTGAATTACTTCCTCCTTGGCAAATTCCTCCAGTAATTCTCGTTGGCGTTCATTAACTGATCTGAAAGAAATAAACAGTGAAGCAGTTTTAGTTACAGGTAGTTAAGGAATTGTAACAATGTAATTCAGCCTAACATCCAAGAATTTAACCAAGGAAAACATGAAATATGAAAATATCTTGGGGAGCAGATAATTTTTAATGAGAAAAATTTTCAACAGTAATTCCAGGTGACGAAAATACCATTAGTATAGATTAATGCTAAATGTTTGGGTTAGCTTTTAGTTCTTCTTACACTAGAGTTTCATTTAGTGATAGTTTTACTTCAGGCAATAGTGTTTCAAACTGCTAAACATGGTAATTTTGCATTTAACTTTTTTTCTTCCCTGATCTTTTTTCCCTGGACTATTAACAGTAATCATAGCTCCTGCCTATGTTTCTTTCCCATCTCCATTAAGAAATAACACGCTATCACAACCTACTGTGATACCCTATCCTCATTAGTTGTTTTCACTATGCTTTCTCAAATGTTGATACATTACTTTTTTTTTTTCTAAATTTTCCAATTTTTTATAAGTTCTTATTCTCCTGAGGTTTTCATATTTTAAGCCCAAGGTTTGGATCCAAAAAGTATAGACCTTTACTGAAATAAATAAAAATTACTTAACATGCGTGACTTTATATCCTACCATCATGAGTTTATCAAAGTAAATTTCCACCAAGATAATGAAATTATTTTTTATGAATGATAAACACCATTTATCTGAAGTTCCATCTTTCTACTAAATTGCTTTTGCTACACATAAATGTCCATTTTCTCCTAGAAGTTCCTTTTTTTCTACTAAATTCTTGTTATCATCAACCACATTCAATATGACTTTTAATGAACATGTTAAATATTGATTCATTGTTGTCGTTTCTCCCTGGAATTGGAAAGAAACTTTTGATTGCCTTAGCTTGTGGGTATTGAAAACAAGTGTGCTGGCGGGTCACCCAGGGGCAAAAATATTGGCTTGCAAGCGGGTCTCCAAAGGCCAAAAATCTTAGCCTGATATAACTGGTAAGCAAACATATTTGGTAAAACAGCTGCTCATTAACTAAGCAATGCTTTATGGTAGGGAGGATATCGAAGTGGTGTCTTTGAGGCTATACAGCACCTAGATTGGTGACTTGACTACTTTGGCTAGTGCAAATTTGATAGACAACACTTTTTTTGTGATGTCTATTATTTCTCTCCTAGATAGAAACCCTTAGTTGAAGAGTAGATAAAATCTCTTGGAGAAAAAAAGAAAGAAATAATAGAAGTTATTCAAAAACCCACCCAAGGATGTCATCCATGTGGGATGTACAAGAGTCTTTACTTCGAAATATCAGTCTAATAGATCCATCGAGAAAAATAAGTATGATTGGTTGCAAAATGATTTACCAAAACTTATATGATCAGCTATTCTAAAACCTTTGTTCCTATGATGAAATTTTAATTGGAAACTTTACCAACTGTGGGATCCAAAAATTCGCCACTGACCTCTTTTGGAAAATAAAAGAATTATTTTAGTGTCGGTGAAAATTTCAGAAGGCAGATGAATAGTAGATAAGACACTATCCAGAGATTTCGTCCTCATTTGGTGAGAACTTTTTATATCGGTTAGGTTTCACTATAGCATGGCATAGTTAATTACTCTCCCAATCGAGAGAGAAGCCGATTAAAATTGATGAATCGTTAAATAAGCAGTATATAATTCGATGAGTGGAGTTTAGAATTTATGAAATTTATCATTTTAATTTAAACCTTTTTGTGGTGGAACGATGGCCGCCGTCTAGATCCATGGTTCCATCATCCATGTCGCGGTCCGCAGTCAGTCGAAGAAGGTAGTCAATACGTAGAAGGATCCTTCGGCAACCATGGGTTCGTCGTCAAGTGTCCTATGTAAACAGGGTGGAGTTTGTCTAGGAGATAAATATAAGCCTTACATAGAGCCTTTTTACCAATTACATTCAACATTTAATTTCAAAGAAAAGCGGTTGAACATACGTGTGGTCGTGGCAAGTAATTTAGTGATATCATGTATTGAACCGTCGGAGACTCTGTCATGCTAGATTTATGTGGTGCCATTTCGATACTACGGAGAGAGGACCGGTAGCGTCGCTACGAGAGGAATATTTGAGTATGAAGATAGTTATCATTTGATTTGACATTTCTTTCTTTGTGAGCAGTTTTCTTATCAGACAAGCAGTCTGAGAGGTGGGTTGATTTTTTTTAGTTTGAATTTAAATAATTAATTTCATTTTATTTATATTTTATTTTATTTTTATTTAAATTTTTGATGATTTTATGATTGATTTAGATTTGAATATCTGATTATTTATCATTAGAATTTTAACAACGATTCTACCGATCATGGGGGTGTCGATTAATAAACCTTATCTACTACGGTTTTCTGAGAGGTCTGCAATTATTATCTGAAAATATAATCCTTCCTTTGTCGCTCCCAGCGAGCACATGGATCGGGTTTGGGACATTTCTTCTTGAGAGAACTTGAAGGCTGTGTCATTGATTCGTATCTTGTAATTATACATTAAACTACCGGATATTATTAATTTGAAATTTATAATATCAAATTGTTAGGTTGTTAACGCCGGTCTAAACAACCGGATATGTACCTATATCTTTACTTTGACTTAATAATGATTCACACATGAATATTTGTTCTTTGAAAATTGCGCGGACGTTAAGATGTAAGTTGAAGTTTATATGTCAAATTGTTGGTTTTGATTTTTTGAGTTTTGTTAACGGGCCGTCAGAAGAGCAGGGATGTACATCGTCTTTTCTTTATCTTGTATTTGGATTACATGTCTTTCAGATATTTGATCTACTTGGATCTTCGGCTTGCTGTCACATTATCGTGCTGTGAAATATTGCGTAGACGTATGAATGTCAAGTTGAATAGTTGAATTTAATGCATGCAAAATCAAGTATGAGTTTTGATATGGGATTTTTAGGTTTTGTTAGCGGGGCCGGTCAAAGCCAGCAGGAAGCATAGCATCTGTTCATTACTTTGTTTTTTTTTTTGCATTTGAAGCGTATTTCAAATGTTTGATCTAATATAGGCATTTGTTCATATACATATACATTCTTTTAAAATTGTATGGACATATGAATGTATAAGTTAAAACAATTATACTTAGTATGACATGTCACCTTTAATACATACTATATTTAGTAATAATCTACTTTTTTAATCAAACTTATATCTGCTCTTTTTGGTATTTAATATTCTCAAATGTAGACCAAAATCATATAAATTTGCACATCATAACCAAATCCCCTTTATGCATACTAGGATTTGGATGGTTGAATGTTAATTCAAACATAAGCATATACATGGATTCCTATTCATGCTTCTTTGAATTTAAAAGAGAGCTTTAAATTTAGGAACCCCTTTCATATGCACATAGAAAAGAAAGAGTGGTACATAAAAATGATGCTTATATTAATTAAGCTACTCACTTACTTCTCATTTAAGGAGAAAATATTTAGGATCCAAGGAACTTTCTCGAGGGACTTAAGCTTCATGTATAGAAAATGATTTTGGAGGATCATATCGATGTAAGTTGAATGTCTATGCGGTAAAAAATATTATCAATCAGCCAACTAAAAGGGGTTTAAGGTTGTATTCAATGTGATATTTTAAAGGCTCATTAACTCAAATGTAAAACCATTTATGTAAAGTATAAATTTGGTACTCATTTATGAGTGAATTTTGAAATAATGACATTGTAATGACCAATCAACAAACAATACTCTCTCTTAGGTAACCAATCAGCAAATAAAAGAGGCTGAAATTTAACATTTTAAGGACCCATTTGACCAAGTAAAAGGTCATTGATGCAAGATAGAGATTAGTATTCATTTAGGGGTATGATATGAACATTATTTAGGCCACATAGCCTTTCTTTTGTTACCAATTAGCAAACAATGCCCTCTCTTATTTAACCAATCAACAAACAAAAGGGACTGAAATTTAACATTTTAGAGCCCAATTGATCAAGTATAAAGTTGATTGATAGAGATTGGTATTTATTTAGGGTATGATATGAGCTATTTAGGTCAAATATCCTCTCTTATGTTATCAATCAATATCTCTTATGCAACCAATCGACAAGAGGGGCTGAAATTGAGCATTTTAGGGCGATTGATCAGTATAAAGTCGTTATGAAGATAGAGATTGATATTTATTTATGGGTATGGTATAGCACTATTTAGGCCAAATCTGCTTTATTATGTTAGATAAATGAAACAAAGAGGCTGAAATTTTAGAAGCGATTGATCAGTATAAAGTCGTTGATGCAAGATAGATATTGATATTTATTTAGGGATATGGTATGAGCAATTTGTCAATACCCTCTTATGTTACCAATCAACCAATATTCTCTATATGAAATTTAACATTTAAGGAGCCCATTTTAAAAGCCCATTGGATCAAGTATGAAGCCCGATAATTTTTCATATAAAGAGGTGTATTAATTCTAGAGTGCATCAATCCTTGATGGACCCTCTCTTTTTGTAAAGAAATCCATTTTTACATTATGAGAGTATTAAAAGAAATGGAAAAAGGAGTTAAAATCCTTTCTTAGATCTATGCTTGTTACATGACATTAAGAGGAAATGACAAGGAGATAAGTAAATGTCACATGTCATTAAGAGACAAATGACAAAGATAGGAATGCATGTCATATGTATGTAATTAGGAGACAAATGGGTTAATTAAAATGAACCTCCTTTGGATGACCTCCTTTGCATGCAAGTCCATGACAAAAAGGGCACAAGTATTCATCACATCTCATTAATGAGATATGGCAAAAAAAGAGTTTATTTTCTCCTCAAATCCATATTTTTGTCATATGGCATGAAAGAATGATAAAGATGTATAAAGTGTCGTATTATGTCGTAAAAGGCGAAAATAGATAAAATGTCATGTCATGTCATTAGAAAGGATTAATTAAAATCAACCTCCTTTGTATGACCTCCTTTCACCAACAAAAAAAGGCAAGTATTCATCACATCTCATTAAGGAGATATGGAAAAAAGAGAGTTTATTTTTCCTCAAATCCACATTTTGTCATGACATTAAAGGAATGATAAAGATGTATAAGAAAGTCCTATGTCCAAAAAAAATGACAAAAGATAGAAATGCATGTCATATGTCATTAGAAGACAAGTGGAGTAATTAAAATCAAACTTCTTCACATGCAAGCTCATGATAAAAGATATAAAGGAAAGGAAAGTTAATGAGATAACATAAGTCCCACACCTTTTTTATTTTCTTCACATGCAAGCTCATCTTTTCTTTCAAGACAAATACAAGCCTAAATCCTTTAAGGGAATCCACCCAACTTGCAAAGGAAAAGCCAATTTTAGATCATCTTAATTTGTAAGTCCTTTCTAATTTCATGTCTTAAATATGTTCAACATTATTTCATGTAAGCATTTTTAGAAGGTATATTCTTTTTATGTTCCACCATGCATAAGTATATGCCCATAAAATGCATCTATTTTCTATGTTCAACTATGTATAAGCATGTGCCAATAGAATATATTTTCTTTCTATGTTCAACTATGCATAGGTATGTAAGGGTTGTTATAAAGATGAACAAGTAAGATAAAATAGATGTTCATACTAAACTTGTGTTTAGAAAAAAGAGACATGACATATAGTCAATTTAAATAGAGATTAAAATAAGCATTACTCAACATCAGTATTTGTATAAAGAACTTAGCATGCATCATTCCATTTAACAGAAAGCTGAAATATACAAGATAGAAGAACTTGGTAATAGGTTAGGATTAGCACCACAACACCCTAAGCCCTTTCCTTTTTCCATTTTAGATTTTCATTGAAGCATGTAGGAAAAATTACACAAATATTCTCTCCTCCCAAAATAGCAAAAACTAAAGTATATAAGATAGAGAGGAACTTGCTAATAGGTTAGGATTAGAACCACAACACCCAAGGCCCCCTCTTTCTTTTTTTTTTATTCCAGACTTTCATTGAAGCATGTAGGAAAAATTATACAAGCATTCTCTCCTCTCAAAACAACAAATTGAAGTATAAAAGAGACAAGAGACTTTACATAGAATCTGGAATTAAGCTATGCAATATTTCAAATCCCCTTTCTTTAATTTCAGATTTCAAACTAGCATGTAAACACTTCAAACCCTTTCTCTTCTCCCCTTTTTTTATTTCATATTTCAAACTAGCATATGAAACATAATTCTGCATATATTCTAGGATTCAAGTCATATGATACTTCAAATCCCCTCTTTTAATTTCAGATTTTAACTAGAATGTAAAAGAGGCATGACATGCATCATCTCACCCATCGAGAATTGATTTAGGCAAGATAATAAAAATGAAACCCATAAAAAAAAAAACAAACAGTATGGGATTTGTATCATGCACTTCTCTTAAACATACTTCCATACTTTTAGACCAACTTTCCATAGGTAAGAAGAAATTCAGCAAGCATTGGATAAAGAACACTTGCACATAGCTTAAGAATTTCACTTTACCATAAAAGAAGCTATGGGAGACATTTTTATCCTATGCAGAAATTATTTTCAGCAAACTAGAAGCATAGATATCCATAGAGAATAGACAAACAAAATGAAATTGGGCCATACATCATCCCAAAAGCATTTTCAGCAAGATAAAAACCATAAAATTCATAGATAATAGAAAATAAAATGAGATTTGGTCCATCATCATCCCAAAGCATTTTCAGCAAGATAACAACCATAAAATTTATAGATAATAGAAAATAAAATGAGATTGGGGTCATACATCATCCCAAATCTCCAAAAGAAACTCTTAGCATAATCTCAAGCATAAGATATAGCATATTTAAAAAAACCTTAATTTCCAAAAGCACTTAAATGTGTGAAAATAAGTTTAGGGTTAGAAAGAGACGACCTGGAAGTGTCGAACGCTAAGAGGAAAGGAGGAGAGGGATTTCCGTTTGCTTAGGAAGAGTAACCGGGAACGAGAGAGAGCGTGAGCTCCTTCGGGTATGTGTGGAGAGCTTCGGCCGAGAGCAGGAAACGAGAGAGGGGAGACCGAGAGCTTTGGAACCGAGGGCAGCAGGAGAACGAAAGAAGGATCGAGTAGCGTAAAATGGAGGAGCCGTGAGAGATGAAGGAGCCGTAAGGGGAAAAACCGAGAGCAGCAGAAGAAAAATCGAGAGCAGATAGCGTGAAAAATGGAGGATAGAAGCTTCGGCGGGGATTTAGATTGCACCGCACACTTCGATTGGTCACCTAAGCGGCGTCCAATAAGTGATATTGGGCGGCTATTTTCATTAGTCTAGCGGGCGACAGTTTTAATTGGACATGCAAACGGCGGGATTAGGATAAAATTTAGGAAAATTAAAGATTAAGCAATCGCTAATTAGTTTAAGTGCAAATTAATGTTATTTGGCATCATATATGAGTAAATTATTTTACTCTAGCAATCTGGGTATTAATTTTAGGTATTTTACTTTATGTCGAACGCGGCAAGATCGATTTTCGTCGGAGGTTGTTTACACGTCGATGTAAATTATTAGGTTTAAATTATCACATCGCTCGAATTGATCGACGTTCGTGTACACTTTGCCGAATCGACGCGGAAGGCATCGTTTGATAAATTTCGACGTTTCAGCGATGATGGCGCAATCAATTTTGTAAGCGGAGGTCATTCGGATGTCGTCGGGGCTTCCCGACTTCGATATGCGCATAATTTTATTGAAAATTGATTTTAATTATTTAATTGGTCATTAACTGATTCGATATTTTTTTATTTAATTAATTTATTATTTTTGACATATTACGAAGGCAAATTGTCGAATTAAAGCATTGTAGATTGATTTCGATCGCTATTAGGGTATTTTAACCTCTAATTCATTTGATTAATTTCAAGTGGTATATACTTGTAGGTCAGCACCAACTATATGTTAAAAATGCATTTTTGAATAGTGACATAAATTAAGAATTCTATATGGATCCTCCTACATTGATCAATGACTATGAAAGGTAGACCTAATATGTCACACCCTAGATGACCCTCTACCCCTTAGCTGTCAAGTATAATAGGATGACTTACACAGTTAAACACGTTCCAACTGTCTTCGTGGAACGGCAGTGAAATTTGTATCTAATCAAATCATCAAAATTTAAAATTCATATCTTAATTAATTCATATCACAAAATTGCGTGAAAATCTTTAAGTTTATGCATAAATCTGAGAACTAAATGCATCGATTAAAGTTTTGTGCACTCCAAAAGTCTTTAATCTTCCCAAAACTATACACCCCAAAATTATACAAATCAATAAAATGGACTAGCTTCTACCCACCTCGTCTTTGCCTGAAATTATCAACGGTAACATCATAAGCTAACACTTAGTGAAATCAATAATTACTAAAGTACTCAGAACAAGGCATTAGAAATAATCATGCATGTATATTTAAAATTTGCATAAAGGTAAAAGTGGTAACTATGCTGTAGAAATGTAACTGAATAATATGCTATAGAGTAGTAATGTATCAATAATTTGTCATTTCATAGGAGTCATTTATTTATTCAGTTATTTAATGAAAGCAATTTCAGTTCTATATCGAATCCTTTTCCTAGAAATGTCATTTATAATTGCATAGGTTTTGACTTCATAACAAAAGGGTCTTCCCGTCACTAAAGGCGAAGGTAAAGGCGGTAACCATACTACTTGCCTAATAGCCCGTGACACCAGTTGGACAACTTAATAGCTCCAACCTCAATGTTAGAGTCGGGGATGCTAAGATCTCCTACTCACGGCACATCTCGTCAGAACTTTTACCTATCTGCACAGATATCTATAACATAGTCTTCCTATCATAATTTTTCCTGACATTTCTCTATTTATCACATTACTGCATTTAATAATTAATAATGCATGTTTTAAAATATTTCCATATGCCCAATAAAATCATATGCTATTAAAGAAAATGAACTAACTGGCTTATAATCATTGTCTATACTAGGTCAAGTAATGAGCATTTGTAATTGCATACAATATGACAGAAATATCTATATGTTATTCATACAATTGATAAGAATTTGTAGAAACAGCGACATACATAGAACTATAGAAACTGAATTTAAATTAGCAATGATGTCTCACCTCAATGTCTAGGATAGTGTCGTGATGTGCTCCACATTTTCTTGAGTATACAACTTATAATTAAATTACTCTTCTGAATATATGAAACTCATAAATAAATTTAACACAATAGTATCACCAGCTTAAACTGCATTCTTACCTGAAATTGATGTCTCCTCATATAATCTTTCAAAATACCAGGAGTACGACTCCAAAGTAATATACTAACACCAATACTAATTACCTGATTTAATCAGTATAATAAAGTTAACTAAAATGCCAATACAAATCCCCCATTCTAATACACAAAAATTCTGCAACTCACCTAACAGCCAAAAATATGTTCTCTAGTAGATTTCAGAACTCCCAATTATGCATTTCTACACCAAAGAAGACTACCGGCAGAAGGAAAAAGGAATAGGGAAAGAAACCTAGCAACTCACAGAATTCCTTAGGCTTCCCTCGATCGGCCAGGACCAGGAAATCCCCTATCTAAGCCGATCGGTTCACGGGACTTCCCAAGCCGTGCAATTTGCCTTATGGACGTGACGGTTCCAGCCGAAGCCGAAGGCAAGATCGGCGGGTCCAGGTGAAACCGACATGGGAAGAAGGACGCGACACAGGAGGTGGCGGTTCCAATCGAAGCCGATGCGGGATTCCATGGCTCGTGTGTTCTGCACCATGAGAGTGGCAATCCCAGTCGATGCCGACGCCGAGGGCAGGGAAAAGATCAGCTGGGCTTAGAGGAGACAAACTCAATCTGCGAAGAAACTGAGGCCGCGACTTGGAGGAAATGAAATAAAAAGGAATGGGTATACCTTTCGATAGATCCCAGCCATACACGCGTCAAATTCCTTAATCCATCCATTGCATGCCTAGGTGCTACAGTAATATTGCTACAGTAATGACAGATTAATTAGATAAAATAAAATTAATTAGAAAATTAACTAATTTGGATATTACAATTTCCCCTTCTTAAAAAAATTTTGTCCTCGAAATTTTTCTCAATCATTCGACAGAAGGAAACTTACTCTCATCTCTTGTTCAACCTCCCAAGTAGCTTCTTTGATTGGTCGTGCTTACATTTAATTTTAACATAAGAAATTTGTCTAATCTCTTCACATCAAATTCCAAAATCTTTTATGGCTCCATAAGTCAAATCGGTTGTATTTCAAACTTTGTATATAGAATCTTGCTCGCATCGTGATCCATTTTCTCAACATTGAAATGTGAAATTAAGAATAATGCGCGGTTCAATGGGTAAGGCAAACTTGTAAGCCATATTGCCAATCCTTTCAATGATTTCAAAAGGTCCTATGTACCTAGGGCTTAATTTACCTCCGTGACCAAATCTACTAATTCCTTTCATAGGTTTAACTTTTAAAAATATAAATTCTCCAACTTAAAATTCTACAGCTCGGTGCTTTCGTACTACTTCGACAATCCGGCGACTTAATCTATCACGATTCTAATTTTCTCTATAGCTTGATCAACCAACTCTAGACCTAACAGCGGTCTTTCTCCTACTTCGACCCAACTCAATGGAGTTCTACACTTTCGACCATATAATGCTTCATACGGAGCCATCTGAATACTAGATTGGTAGCTATTATTATAAGCAAACTCGATCATAGGAATATGATCTTCCCAGCTACCTCCAAAATCTAAAACACATAGTCTCAACAAATCCTCTAAGACTTGAATTGTTCTTTCTGATTGTCCATCAGTCTGAGGATGAAAAGTTATACTTAAGTGTAACTGTGTGCCCAAACCTCTCTGAATTTCATTCCATAATCTGGAAGTAAATCTACCATCTCTATGAGAGATGATCACTTTTGGAACACCATGAAGTCTTACAATTTCTTTAACATATAATCTGAATAATTTATCAACTTAATATGTCTGTTTCATAGGTAAAAAATGAGCTGACTTGGTCAATCTATCCACAACAACCTAGATACTATCACGACCTTACCTAGATCTAAGAAATCCCATAACAAAATCCATTGCAATTTCTTCCCACTTTCACTCAGGTATAGGTAATGATTGTAACAATCCACGGGGTCTTTGATGCTCGGCTTTAACAATCTGACAAGCTTGACATTTAGAGACATATTCAGCTATGTCTTTCTTCATACCTGACCACCAAAATGCTGCTTTTAAATCTTTATACATTTTTGAACTACCTAGATGAATAGTAGGTTATAATACCATTTTACATTTTAAGCTTCAAATGAAAAGTGAACTAATAAGAACATTACAACCAAATTGTACTCCTAGAAAACATCACCAAAATTACCCAAATCCTCATAGAAAGATCTCAAAGTAGATTATAATACCATTTAGATCCATAATTGGAAGTCCCACAGTGCTTTAAAATTTTAAAAAAGAGTGTACACTCCAGAGTGTACAGAATGTACACCTGTAAAATAAATAGAAAATAGTACAAATCCTGCTAGAAAGAACTCAAAGTAGGTTACGGTACCATTTAGATCCATAATTAGAAGTCCCACAGAATTTTAAAATCTAAAAAAAGGGTGTACACTACAGAACGTGTAGACTGTACACTTTAAAAATAGATAAAAAAAATATAAGGATATAATACAATTTAGATCCATAATTGGAAGTCCTACAAAGTTTTAAAAATTTTTAAAAAAAGGTGTACACTATAGAGTGTACAGATTGTACACCTGAAAAATAGATAAAAAATAACTCAAATCCTCTTGAAAAGAAGTAAAAATAGCTTATAATACCATTTAGATCGAAAATCGGAAGTCCTCGAATGCTTTAAAATTAAAAAAAAAGGTGTACACTCCAGAGTCTATAGACTGTACACCTCAAAAATAGATAGAAAATAGCTCAAATTCTCCTAGAAAGAACTCAAAATAACTTATAATACCATTTAGATCCATAATTAAAAGTCTCATAGAGTTTTGAAATAAAAAGGGTGGACACTCTAGAGTATACAGATTGTACACCTCAAAAATAGATAGAAAATATCTCAAATTCTCCTGGAAAGAACACAAAATAGCTTATAATATCATTTAGATCCATAATTCGAAGTCCCACAAAGCTTTAAAATTTTAAAAAAGGGTGTATAGCCCAGAGCATACATATTGCACACTTCAAAAATAGGTAGAAAGCAGCCCAAATCCTCTTAGAAATAACTCAAAATAGCTTATAATACCATTTAGATCCATAATTGGAAGTCCCACAACACTTTAAACTAAAAAAGGGTGTACATTCTAGAGAGTACAGATCAAACACTTGAAAAATAGATAGAAAATAGCGCAAATACACTTGGAAAGAAGTCAAAATAGCTTATAACACCATTTAGATCCAAAATTAGAAGTCTTATAGTGCTTTAAAATTAAAAAATGGGTGTACACACCAGAGTGTATAGATTATACACCTAAAAAATAGATAGAAAACATCACAAATCCTCTTGAAAAGAAGTCAAAATAGCATAGAATATAATTTAGATCCAAAATTGGAAGTCCCCCACTGATTTAAAATTAATAAAAAAAAGGGTGTACACTTTATAGTGTATAGATTGTATACATCAAAAATAGATAGAAAATAGCTCAAATCCTTCTGGAAAGAACTTAAAATAGGTTATAATACCATTTAGATCCATAATTGGAAGTCCCACAGAGCTTAAAATTTAAAAAAAATGGTGTACACTCTAGAGTGTACATATTATACACCTCAAAAATAGATAGAAAATAGCTCAAATCCTACTGAAAAAAACTCAAAATAGCTTATAATACCATTTAGATCCATAATTGGAAGTCCCACAGTGCTTTAAAATTTTAAAAAGGGTGTACACTCTAGAGTGTACACTTCTAAAATAGATAGAAAATAGCCCAAATCCTCTTGGAAAGAACTCAAAGCAGGTTATAATACTATTTAGATCCATAATTGGAAGTCCCATAGAGCTTTAAAATTAAAAAAGGTGTACACTCCAGAGTGTATAGACTATACACTTCAAAAATAGATTGAAAACTACCCAAATATTCTTGAAAATAACTAAAATAGTTTATAATGCCATTTAGACTCATAATTGGAAGTCCCACAATGCTTTAAAATTTTAAAAAAAGGTGCACCTGTATACATCAAAAATAGATAGAAAATTGCCTAAATCCTCCCAGAAATAACTCAAAATAGCTTATAATACTATTTAGATCCATAATTATAAGTCCCATAGTGCTTTAAAATTAAAAAAAGTATGTACACTCTAGAGTCTGCAGATTGTACACTTCAAAAATAAATATAAAATAGCCCAAATTCTCCTAGAAAGAACTCAAAGTAGATTATAATACCATTTAGATCTAAAATTGGAAGTCCCCTAATGCTTTAAAATATAAAAAAAAAGGTATACACTCTAGAGTGTACAGATTGTACACCTAAAAAGAGATATAAAATAGCCCAAATCCTCTTGGAAAGAACTCAAAATAGCTTATAATATCATTTAGATCCATAATTGGAAATCTCATAGTGCTTTCAAATTAAAAAAGGGTGTACACTCCATAGTGTACAAATTGTATACCTGAAAAATAGATAGAAAATAGCCCAAATCCTCCTGGAAAGAATTCAAACCAGGTTATAATAGCATTTAGATCCATAATTGGAAGCCCATAGAGCTTTAAAAAAAGGGTGTACACTCCAGAGTGTACAGATTGTACACTTTAAAAATAAATAGAAAACAACTCAAATCCTCTTCAAAATAACTCAAAATAGCTGTATAAACATAAAATAACCATAAACAATCTTGACTGTACTAAATGTACTGAGCTAAAGGCTCTCAACTTGAAAAGAGTCTAGAATAATACCTTATATAGTGGTATTCGATGGATGAGATGAGATGCTAATAGTTGGAACAAATAGGAAACCCTAAAATCACTTAAATTCAAGAATGACTGAAATAATACCTTATGGAGCCATTTTGAAGGAGAAGATGAGTTAGTACCTCAAATTTTAATGTTCAAGAATTAGCACAACCCTAGAAGAATGTTAGATGCTCGTAGCGATTCATGTCGAGAGAGCTAAATATAATCTCTGCATGAATGAACATAATACAAAAATGAAAATACCTAAATTTATCCCGAGCATTCAAACGGCATCCAACCACGTTCAAAAATGGTGTGCAGTGCAATCCCATTATTTTAACAGTGTGGTGTTTATTTTTGGATGTAGGGAACACCACACAGATCATAGGAGGTACGTATTGAAGTGATCAAGTATGACATTGAGGTATGATGTACTATCTCAAAAGATAGATACATTACCCTTGAATGGACCTAATTACCTAATAAGGATTCATAAGGCATGATGGGTCTTCAAATATACCAAAGATTTTTCCCCTACTTTACATAGATGAATAAAGCAAGGTTTATATTAACTAGAGTTCTTAAGTTCCCTATGGAGGCAAGCCTTCATAGTTAATTACATCTTAAGGAATGAAATTCTAAGAATACTATCGATTAAACTAGACAATTATCATCTATAAAGATTTTAAGGTTAGACTATCAAAGGATTAGTTGTGTTTGGAAAATCAAGTGGGAAAGTTCAAGGAGAAGACATTTTTTTTGAATCTAAAGGGAGGAAATAGGAAATGCTCATGATAATAGGAAGCCTAGTAAGCATTCCAATCTATCTTATGATTGGGCTCTATATATTTGATAGTGAAGAGATTTATTTAATTAAGTTGAATTTTATTAGATGGCTAGGGCTTATAATTCGTTAACAAATGGTTATGGAAATGCCTAAGAGGTGAGGATTTATGCTTGTAGCCCAAAGGAAATATCTACCTCAAATCCTAAATTTAGGGAGCTTTAGTATGAGCTAAAGCATGACCTAAATCTAAGTGACATGTGGATATAAGGGTTTACCTCCATAAGAGAGAATAAACCCATCCAACTTCTGGACTTACAACTGCCTAGAGTGGTTACCAGCTAACAGCTACTATGTTTTAAATCCATGCAGTCCAGTCTTAAAAAATTACAAGATAACTAGACTTTATTATTTAATTTGGAAAGAGACTAAAGTCCTAACCCACTCCCTAAGAGACTAGAGCATGAGTGGTATGAGCATATGACTTAGTCTACATATGCAAAAATCTTTTCAAATTTTATTTTATTTTTGACACATCATTTAGACAAAGATTTTAAAATTTTTATATGCCTAAATGCATGGTGAAGGTTGATTATTGGCTAAATTATAAGAGAAAGAGGGTGAAGTTCCATTAGTAAGGGTTGCTCTTATACGTCAAGCAGTCCCTATGCATCTTAGGACGAAGGCCCTCATTTTGCTAGAGTTATTCAAGATGCATGCATGTTATGAGACATACAACCATACAACTAAGGGGTTATTAAATCTTTTAATTATCTTGATTATAGCCTAAGCTTTATGGTGAGGTTATGAGTTGTTTAGAATTTAATTATGAGTGATTAGTTGGGTAGAAAATTTATTTTATCCTAAGAGCCTAACACATCCAGGTCACACATTAAAGCATCAATCATAAGAGAACTATAAAAAGCATGCCATCCTGATGCACCATTTAAATATAACATCAATCAAATTTATAAACTATCATAAAAGAATAACAGGTCGGTGCGGTCGGGTACCACTATATAACCCGAAAAGAGAAAAGATGGGTAGCCGAGCTCTACCCTTATACATCCATGAACATGAAAGAATAATTACAATTCAAAATGAATACATGCTATGGGGGGTCTTCATTTTTTGTATCTCCATTTCTAATTTGGTTCCTTCTTTGATTTTGGATGGTGCTTGCTTCAAAGGCATCACAGGGCACCCCAGGATAAAACCTTCTAGCCACTACTCATCCTAATCACCCATAGCACTAATCATAATTCCTAATGCAAAATTACATTCATATATAAAAATTAAATCTAACTACACCTGCAAAATAAGTGTTAGCTAAACACACATACAATCCCAAGTAGTTATATGTATTGTTTGGACTTAGCCACTCCACATGGGTAACCAAGCCTGCCTGTCCTAACTTGGTTATACTTTAAGGTTTAAGCAACCTGCAAAGAGAGTATTTATATTAATTTTTAAGCATCTCCTTAAGTACAATCTCTTGCAAAAATATGATTAGGCTACAAGCGGCTAACATCTAGTTGACGAAGCATACACCCTAACATCTAGTCTAAAATAATACATCATAAAATAAAATATACATCACATCATACATCATCTTAACATAGAGCTAAAAGTGGTGACTTAATTATAATGTGTGTGTTAAGGTCTTGTTTGGTAAGTCTTTAACTAAGCATTAAAGTTGTAGTTTTCTACGTTTGGAAATTATTCAAGTTGACATGATGGTGGCTTTCATTTGAAGTTGTTTAATTGATATGAGAATTTTACTTTATATTTTATTTTGTTACACTTAACAACTAAGTGTTATAAAGAGAAGGAAGAGGATTACTCTCTTCCATCCCTACCTTAAGCCACTTTCTAAAGCAAATTAATTTTGTTTAGTTCTCTTTAGTGAATGGTTTATTATATGATTTTTAATTAATCTTAAGTTTAGGTTATCTTTAATTGACCTTATTCAATATGAAATGCTTCTTCAGATTAATCTACTTGATTAATACCACATGATATATATTAAGTCATTCCTTTCTATCACATATGACATGCATATGATTTTAATCCTAAATGTATCTATAGATACAAAAATGTTTTAGCACACTTAAATGATGAATGTAGATGTGTATATTTAAAGTTTAAATATTTCATTTGATTGAATTATTTAATCATATTAATTTAAATCTTGATCCAAATTCTTATACAAAAATACATAGGAATTAAGTTAAATAGGTACATGCCATTGTTAAACCAGGGAAGTGAGGTAATAAAATAACCTCCTTGGGGCTAGCTAAAGTCTCGTGTTCCCGGGATGTCCATACTATATACTCATTAACATTCAAATACATGAAAAACTACATATGAATTAAGGAAAAGAAAGCTTTACTTCACATATCTAAGCTATAAGCACATGCAAACCTATACGTAGTCATAACTACTATCACTCTTATCAATGTAATTAATTTATGGACATAGAAAAATAATTTTAAATTTATTAGTGATAATAGCCATGCACATTACAAATTAATCCAACACATGCAAGCTTACATGAAGGAAAATCATTTGATTAGGTTAATTTTGAAAAGATGATGCATAATTTCAAATGACATAACATTTAACATGATTGGAAAGAAATGAATAATAAACATATGATTTCATTCAATTAAATTTTTTCTTAAGGACAATTATATCAAATAAAACCATTTAAAGTAAACCAAAGCTTTTTTAAAACCATTTTCAATTTCATGTTTTGATTTGATTTAAGTATGTGAGGAAAAGGTTTGTTGATCCTAGCCCATTCCCATGTTTGTTGATTAACTTAGCTTAATGAAATGTAATTAAGTTGATTTTATGAGTTAATTATATTTTAGTGTGCATTAAATACAATAATTAACCCTTCCTTATGTTACCTTAATGTAATTATCAAAATAATTATGAGCCAACATGATATACATATGAATTAGAAATTAATTTAGCAATGATTCTAAGAAATAAAGGGGCCTAATGAAATTGGCCCACAATTAATGGTTATTTAAATTAAGGAACTTAATTAAGTACTCTTATGGTTTCCCCACACATGTGGATTGACCATAATTTTCTTAAGTGGCTTTAGGTTTTTAAACTCCTAAAGACCTACCAACGACTTAATTAATTTGGTTCTAATGTGATTATATTTTTAATTTGGTTAATTAAGCCATTTAATTAATTAATTCTAATTTAATTAATTTCCCTTAAAGTGAAATAGACTTAGAAAAAAGATTGAGAAAGAGGTCCCCATCTCATTTTCCTTTCACATCCACTATTTAACAATAATTAAGATGCTCAATCAATTAATTTATTTATTGATTAGAGGGATAATTAATTCCTTAATTAATTCATAGAGTAATCAAGGCTTAAATTAGCAACCCCTAATTACCTAAGTAATAAATCCCAAGAACATCATGGGAGGCAGAGGTCATCCCATTAAATAATTTTAAAAAGTTTGGAATTAATTACTTGAGTAATTAGGAGTAATTAAGTTAATTAAGTTTGTAATTAAATTCAAATTATAGTTCAAAATCAATTAGAATTAATTTTAAATGATTCTCCTCTGAAATACCTTTAAAATGAGTATTTATTTGTATTTTTTATTCTACTAATGGAGATGAAGCCCTACTGGTCAGCACGAGTGTTGATTCCTCACCATTCGATTGAATGACTAAGGTCCATCGATTTGGAGCTTAGTGTTGATCGAAGTGCTACCTCTGGTGGTCGGGAAGGTTGGGAGATGATTCATTCTTGCTCGATGAGGTCTGGGGAAGGTGTATGTGAAGTTAATTTGAGTTTTATGAAGAAATGGAGGAATTAGACTGAGTGAGGCGTTGTCTTATTTTGGTTTGATGGAAACTAGCAATGGAGGAGCTTGGGAAGCTTGGAAATGGCTCTAGGGAGTGCGTCTATGGTTACTAGGGCTCTCTGAAGGTCGAATGCCTCGATTTGGACCGAATTGAAGGGGGTACACCCCCCTCCACCCTTGAATCTGACGGGCTTAATTTATTTATCTTCTAATGGTCGTCTGACCACTGGTGGTGGTTGTAGGTGGTAGGAAATCATTCTAGGTTGCTATGTTTGAGTGGCCAAGTGCAAGGGAGTGGCTGTCAAGGGGGGATAGTGCTTGTCCTTGGGTTTCAAATGCTCCAATGGCGAATGTGAGGTGAGTTCACCTCCCCATGGGTCATAACCGGACCATCCACCCCTTGGCTCAGGTTGGGTAGTGTCCTAGGTGCCTAGGTGGACCAATGGGAGGTTGCCAAGTGGTCGAGGAAAAATGACCATTTAAATAGGTGATTTGCCTCATGTGATACCCTTAATATAAGGGTATAATAGTCATTTAGCATTAGGATTTGATTTGGGTTGGTTTAAAATGAGTCTAATGTGGGTCAGGCCAAGTTTTAAGTGATTTGGAATTGATTTGATTTGATTTGACTTAATTTGACTCATGTAGGACAAATTGGGTCCATTTGGGTTAAGTTGATCAATTGGTCAAATTGGGTCAAACTAAGGGTTGGGTTAAGTTCATATGGTCATTTGGAAGATTTTGGTTTAATTGGTTTGGTTTAGTTTGTCTTAGATTTGGTTTTGGCTCATTTGAGTTCATTTGGGTCAAATGAGTCAAGTTGACTAATTTGACCAAATTGACCAAATTGGCTTGGGTTAGGTGTTGGTTTGGGTTTGATTGGCCAATTGAGAATGATTGTAGGCTTTGGTTTGAGGTAATTTGGATTTTCTAAAGGTTTAAGGCAAATTGACCCTTTAGGTCAATTTAGGCTAAATAGGTCAATTGGGTTCAATTAGGGCTTTAGCCAAGTTCAACAATCAATTTGGAATGAACTTGAGCAAATGGTTGCAATCAATTTGGATTATATTTTGATTTGACCTAATTTGGCCTTTTAGGTCAATTTGGGTCAACTTGGGTCAAAAGGGCCGATTGGGTTTGGTTTGGCTCAATTGAAGGTCAAGTCATGTTCAAATATTAATGTTGGGTTAGTTTGAATCAATGGTTTCAATTAATTTGGTTTAAGTTGAAATTTGGCTAATTTGGATTCATATGGGTTAAGAGGTTGACTTGGTCAAATGACCAAGTTGACTTGGTTTGACTTAATTTATGATAATTGATCAACCTAGGGTGATCAACAATCATGATAGGAGGTCTTCATTGGCTTGATTCAATCTAATTTTGGTTGGATTGAAGTTTGGCTCAAATGGGTCATTTAGGTCACTTTGGGTTTGGTGAACCTAAGTAGGTTTAGTTGGCTTGATTTTGGTTTGATTTGGATTTGGTTGAGTTTATATATGGATTTGGGATTATTATATAAATTCAATTGCAATTGGTTTGGGTTTGGATGAGTTTTGGTTCATTTGGGAATTTCAAGTCAAATGGGCTAAGTTAGGCTTAATTGAATTGATTTGATTTTGTCGGGGTGATTGTATGTTTCATTTATATTTGTGAACATGATTGAAGGTATGATTGATTCATGAGAAATTTAATTGAATTTGGTGTTTGGAGTGAAGGAATTTGGCTAAGTCCATGGAGTTGGATCATGTGGCTTAGGAAGGGTTTGAGTGAGATATTGGATTTGGTTTTGGTCATTTGAATGTAGATCTATTTTATATTTGTAATTGATTTATGAGAAAATCAATTGAGTTTGAAGTGATTTATAGGAAAATTTAGCTAAGCTCATGAAGGTAGGTCATAGGGCTTAGGGAAGGGTTTGATTTAGTTTGATTTAGTTTAAGGCTAAGTCTATAGAACAAGAATCACAGGACTTAAGCTATGTTGATCAGAGTTTGGGTTTGGAATTTTGATCATGGGTTTAAATCATTTGATTTAGATTTGGATTTGCGTTTAGGTTTGATATGAATTAAATTTGGTTGTGGTGAGCATATATTGGGTTCAAGTCATGGGATAGGTAGATCAACCTAATCCCTAAGGCATAATTTAATCCTATGGTTAACCCTTCTAAGTATCTATGCTTAGGTTAAGTGTTCACCTAATTGCTAAAAGTGTCTTATGATTAAGGAAACCTTAATATCTAAAATATCCCTAAGTCTAAGAGGAGGAGATTGAATCCTTACTCAAAAAGTGAGGTCAATAAAAGGACCCCCAAGAGTTATCGTGTAACTGACAAGGCACACTGCACATATTGGCATCGATTGAGATGATCAACCATGTCCAGAAGGTTGCAAGCGCTAACAAAAATTCTCTAAACCTAAACCTGAGAGGTTGATAGAATCATGATCTTGGTGTAATATAACTCACCTTATTCCAAGGGCATAAGGGAGTTAGGAGGATTTGATGGGAACTTCATGTCAAGGAAATGAAGAGATATCCAGTAGGGGATCACACATGTATCAGATATGGCATGTGAGGGGTGTATGCCAAGGGCATAGAAGAGGAAAATCCACCAGGGATCATTTATATGAACCTTTCACTAGGGATCAGTTATATGAACCTTCCACTAGGGAAGTAGGTTCACGCTGTCCACTAGGAATATGGATCTGATTTAATTTGTTTAGCAAACATCCACTAGGATGAAGATTTGATTTAGAAAGGGGAGAAGATCCATTGGGGATATAATTTAAATTTGATTTGGTTTGGTTTATGTTTAAATTAGGGGCATATTCGTTGGGGATATGAGCTTGAATCCACTGGGCATCAAGACTGGATTTGATGAATGTGGTGCATATCCACTAGGGGATATGGGTCTGAACCCACGGGGGATCAAGACCGGGTTTTGTTTATTTCAATTTGTTATGGCTCCATTGGGGAGAAGGGTGTGATTTAGCTCCACTAGGGAGAATCAAATTGGGTTAAACTTGGTTTGATTATATTTATGGATCTTGTCGGTGTGCGATGGATCCACTAACTTAAGTTTACCAATCCAAAGGGTGTGCTCCACGGGGGCCTTGACCTATCTTAGATTTATAAATCCAAAGGGGTAATCTAACAACTATAGGGTAGGACTAAATAACTTAAATGTTTCCTTTCAGTGTGCAAGGACTGTGCTAGGAAGAATATGTAGTAGACTTACATCTTTGAAAGCAGGGAATAACCACTGGGGTGACCTGTTGGTAGCACAATAAATCAAACCTGACCTAGGGTGACTACTGAGTGAGAGCCTCTGGGGACTTATGTCAACTCAAAAGTAGTTAGAGTTAATTTTATCTTAATTTCAATTGATTTAATATGGTTTGTGTGAATTAGATTTAGTTTGATTTAATTCATGGACCTTATCAGTGTGCGATAGATCCACTGAGAAGGGGCAAGGTCATCCTGGACTTATCTCAGATTTACCGATCCAAAAGGGTAGTCTACCAGCTGAAGGGTGAGACTAACCGACCTAAGGGTGGCCTTTCGATGTGCAACAGTTGTGCTAGGAAGAAAGCATAACAGGCTTACATCTTCCAAAGCGGGGAACAACCGCTAGGGTGACTTGTTGGTAGCACAACAAATTGAACCTGACTTAGAGCAACTACTGAGTGAGTGCTGCTAGGGACTTATGTCAACTCAAAAGTAATATGTCGAGTCCTATAAGGAGTATTGCTAATGCTGCTCTAAAGATATGATGGCTGCTTGGGAGAAGGTACTGCTGGGGGTGTCCTCCTAATCCATAAGTGAATATATGTTTTATTTATATCTTTTCATGGACCCTGTTAATGTGCGAGGGACCTTACTGAGAAGGGGTTATATCAGCCTTGACCTATCTTAGATTTATCAGACCAAGGGAGGATTTGCACATCCGTAATACAGATTCTCCAACCATAGGAGTGGTTACTAGGAAAGGGGGACTTTTCTAATACAGTAGTAACCCGGGTAGTGTCTGGATGGGGTCGCAAAGACATGATCCAAATAGAGTGCCCATAGTGGAGGTGTCGTTAGGGGGGTTATCCTGATTCCTGAAAAGAAAGCCTATAGGTGTATGGTGGGCAACTCAAGAAGAAAGCATAGCAGACTTAAATCTACCATGAGTGGTGTATCCACTGGGTGGGTCATTGTTAGCATAGCGAGAACCAACTAATCCAAGGTGTCTTCGGTGTGAGACGATCAATCTAAGAAGATGGCATATCAGACTTACATCTTCACAGACGAAAATGATCATGGGGATAATCTATCATCGATGGGATAGTTGCTATCTAACCAAGGGCAACTACTAAGTGGGGAGTCCCAAGGAAGGACTGGACCCAGACTTGAAGTAGCTAAGAGGAAAGGAGCCGCTAGGCGACTTACCCTAAACCTCAAATATACTCGACCCGGTCGGTGCATGAAGGCTAGTGTAAGAAGAGACCAATGCAAACTTACATCTTCTTAAATGAAGCTAGCATGAGGTAGCTTAGCGGCTGTGCAATAAGGCATGCCATGCTAACAGGGCGCTCATCAGTGTGCAATAGTCAAGCCAAAAAAAAAAGACTTACATCCTTTTGTGGTGATTATTTTTGAATGTAGGGGGGGTGGGGGACACCACGCAGAATATAAGGGGTACTTATTGAGGTGATCGAGTATAACATTGAGGTATGATGTACTATCTCTAAAGATAGAGGCATCACCCTTCAATGGACCTAATCACCTAATAAGGACTCCTAAGGCATGATGGGTCTTCAAATATATTAGAGATTTTTCTCTTGCTTTACATGGATGAATAAAGTAGAGTTTATATTAAACTGAGTTTTAAAGTTCCTTATAGAGGTAAGCCTCCATAGTTAATTACATTCTAAGGAGGGTGAATTCCTTAGGAATACTCTCAATTAAAGCATACAATTAGGATCTCCAAAGATTTCAAGGCTAGACTATCAAAGGATTGGTTATGTGCAGAAAATCAAATGGGAAAGTTCAAGGAGAAGACTTATTTTTGGTATCAAAAGGGAATAAGTAGGAAATGTTCATGATACTAGGAAGCCTAGTGAGCATCCCAAACTATCCTATAATTGAGCTTCATATATTTAAAAGTGAAGAGATTTATTTATTTGAGTTGAATTTTATTAGATTGCTAGGGCTTATAATCCACCAACACAAGGTTGTAGAAATGCTTAAGAGGTGAGGATTTATGCTTGTAGCCTTAAGAAAACAGCTACCTCAGATCCTAAATCTAGGGGGCTTTATTACGAACTTAAACATGGCCTAAATCTAAGTGACAGGTGGACATAATGGTTTACCTCCATAAGAGACCGTTCGACTTTTTGACTTATAACCTCCTGGAGTGGTCGCCAGCTAACACATCCTACACTTTAAATCCATGTGGTTCGGTATTATGAAATTGCAAGATAGTTTAGCTATTATTAATTTAGAAAGAGACTAAAGTCTTTAAACCCACACCCTAAGAGACTAGAGCATGAGTGGTATGAATAATGACTTGATCTATAAATACAAAATCTTTTCAAATTTTATTTAATTTTTGACACTTTATTTAGACAAAGGCTTTAGGATGTCTTATGCCTAAATGCATGATGAAAATAAGTTATGGGCCAAATCAGTTAGAAGAAGGTGTTCTCCATTACAAGGGATGCCCTCATAGGTCAATCATTCCCTTATCGTGCAAGGATTGAAATCATTCATGTTCAAGAGAGAAAGAATATGCATGCATGATGTGAAACATCCAACCATTCAGCTAAGGGGTTGCTAAATCTTTTAATTATCTTACCTAAGGCCTAAGCTTTATGGAGAGGTTATGAGTTCTAGAAAACTTTAGTTATGAGTGATTAGTTGGGTAAAAAATTTATTTTATCCTAAGAGACTAATTATATCCAAGTCACACATTAAAGCATCAATCATAAGAAACTATAAAAAGCATGGAATTTCTAATGCACAATTTAAACATAACATCAATCAATTTTATAAAATTAGCGCAAAAGAATAAGAGGCTGGTGTGGTCGGGTACCATCATATAACCCTAAAAGAGAAAATATGGGTAGCCGAGCTCTACCCTTATACACCCAGTAAATAAAAGAATCATTACAATTTTTATTAAATGTTATGGGGGCTTTCATTCTTCACTCTTCCATCTTCATTTCTTCTTTCTCTTGATTTGGTTTATGTTTTAAAGGCATCATAGAGCCACCCAAGACTAAGCCTTCTAGCCATTACTCATCCTAATCCTCTATAGCACCAATCCTAATTCCTTTTGAAAAATTATATTAAGAATGGGAAAAGTAAATCTAACTTCACCTATAAATCAAGTGTTATCTAAACACACATACAATCCCAAGCAGTTATATGTGTACTGCACATGGGTAACCAAGTCCATCTTTCCTAGCTTGGATTATGCTTAGGGGTTTAAACAACCTACAAAGAGAGCATTCATGTTTATTTTTAAGCATCCCCTTAAGCATTGTCCCCTACAAAAAATATGATTAGGCTAATATCAACCTACCAATTAGCCTATGAAGCATACACCCTAACATCTAGTCTAAAATAACACATCATAAAACAAAATATTCATCACATCATGCATCGTCCTAACTTGGGACTAGAATTGGTGACTTAATTTTAATGTGTGTTAAGGCTTTGTGTGTTATGTTTTACTGAGCATTAGAGTTATGATTTTTCTAAGTTTAGAAAGCATTCAAGTTAACATGAAGGTTGGTTTCACTTCAAGTGGTTTAATTGATTTGAAAATTTTAATTTGTGCTTTCTTTTGTTTCATATGATTTTACCCTTAGCAACTAAGTGTTATAAAGAGAGAAAAGAGGATTGCCCTCTTTCATCCCTACCTTAAGCCATTTTTAAAGCATATTAATTTGATTTAGTTCTCTTTAATGAATGGCTTATTACATATTTTTAATTAATCCTAAGTTTAGATTCACTTTAAATAACTCTATTCAATATGAAAGGCATCTTAAGATTAATCTAATTGAATTACTACCACATGACATATATCAACCCATTCCCTTCCATCATATGTAACATGCATATGATTTAATCCTAAGTGTATCAATATATGCAATATATTTAACACACTTAATGATGAAGGTATGTGTATGTTTAGAATTTATATTTTTATTTGATTAAATTATTTAAACACATTAATTTAAATCTTTATCCCAATTCTTATGCAAAAAGGCATAAGGATGAAATAAAATAGGTATGTGTGTGGTGATTATTTTTCAGATGTGGGACACCATGTAGATCTTACGGGATACTTATTGAAGTGATCAGGTACTACATTAAGATATGATGTACTATCTTGAAAGATAGAAGAATCACCCTATAATGGACCTAATCACCTAATAAAGACTCCTAAGGTATGATGGGTCTTCGAATGTACTAGATATTTTCCCCTACTTTACATGGAAAAGTAAAACAAGATTTATTTTAAGTCGGGTTCATTAAGTTTTTTATGGAGGCAAGCCCCCATAGTTAATTACATCCTAAGAAATAAAATCTCTTAAGAATACTCTCGATTAATGTATAAATTAAGGTCCCCAAAGATTTCAAGGCTAGACTATCAAAATATTGGTTTTATTTGGAAATTCAAGTGGGAAAACTCAAGGATAAGACTTATTATCGAAGCCAAAAGGGAATGAGTAGGAAATGCTCATGATACTAGGAAGCCTAGTGAGCATTCTAATCTATATTATGGTTGGGCTTTATATGTTTGAAATTGAAGAGATTTATATATTTTGAGTTGAAATTTTACTAGAAAGCTAGGACTTATAATCCAATAATACATTATCATGGAAACACCTTAGTGGTGAGGATTTATGCTTGTAACCTAATGGAAATATCCACCTCAGATCCTAAATCTAGGGAGCTTTAGTAAGAGCTAAAGCATGACCTAAATATAAGCAGAGACGAGTATAATGTTTACCTCCATAAGAAGGATAAACCACTCGACTGCTGGGCTTACAATCACTTGGAGTGGCCGCCAGCTAACTCCTCCTATGACTTAAATCCATGTAGGTAAGTCTTATGATTTTATAAGATAGTTAGGTTGTTATTACTTAAAAAGAAACTAAAGTCCTTAAACCCACTCCCTAAAGAGATTAGAGCATGAGTGGTATGAGTAATGACTTAATCTGCAAATGTAAATCTTTCTAAATTTTATTTGATTTTTGACACTTCATTTTGACAAAGGCTTTGGGATTTTGTATCCCTATATGCATGATGAAATTAAATTATTGGCTAAATCAGCAAGAAGGGGTGTTTTCCATCACAAGGGATGCCCTCACAGGTCAAACATTCCCCTATCATGCAAGGATGAAAATTCTTATTTTCAAGAGATAAAGAATATGCATGCTTGATGTGAAATATACAACATTCAACTAAGGGATAGCTAAATCTTTTAATTATCTTATTTAATTCCTAGGCTTTTATTTTGAGGTTATAAATTATTTAAAACTTTAGTTATGAGTTGTAGTTGGGTAAAATATTTATTTTTCTTTAAGAGCCTAATCACATATAGGTCATACAACAAATGCTAATCATAACTAAACTATGAAAAGGCATGTAATTTTTAATGCACAAGTTAAACATAACATTAAACAATTTTATAACTAGTGTAAAAGAATAAAAGGCCAGTACAGTCAGGTTTCTCTGTACAACTTAAAAAAAGTGAGCTCTACCCTTATACAACCCAGAATATAAAAGAATAATTTATAATTTAGGTTTCTTCCTCCTTCTTTGATTTGGTTGGGCTTTCTTCAAAGGCATCACATGGCCTCCCAAGATAAAGCCTTCTTGACAATGCTCATCCTTATCCCCCCATAACACTAATCCTAATTTCTAATGCAAAATTATATTAAACATAAGAAAAGTAAATCTAACTACACCTATAAAATAGAGGTTAGCTAACATTCATATAACCCAAGCAGTTATAATTATAATTTGGACTTAGCACCCTACACATGGATAACAAAGCCCTTCTATCCTAACTTGGATTATGCTTAAGGGCTTAAGCAATCTGCTAAATGAGCATTTATATTTATTTTTAAGCAGCTCCTGAACCATAATCCCCTACATAAAATATGATTAGGCTAATCATGGCTTATCCAGTCTATGGAGTATACACCCTAACATCTAGTCTAAAATAATATATCAAAAAATAAAACAAACATCACATGATGCACCATCCTAACATAAAGCTAGAAGTCGTGACTTACTTCTAATGTGTGTGCATTAAGGCTTGTGTGGTATGTCTTAATTAGGCATTAAGGTTATGATTTTCTAAGTGTGAAAGGATGTTTAATCATAAGAGGTTGATTTCTTTTTAAGTGGTTTAATTTATTTGGGAATTTTACATAATATTTTCTTTTGTTTCATATGGCTTACACTTAGCAACTAAGTGTTGTAAAGAGAAGAAAAGAGGTTTCCCTCTTTCATCCCTACCTTAAACTACTTTCTAAAGTATGTTATATTAATTTGATTATCTTTAGTAAATGGCTTATTACATATTTTAAATTAATCCTATGTTTAGGTTTACCTTAAATGATGGCATTCAACATGAAAGGCTTCTTAAGATTAACTTAATTAAATTACTATCATATGACATATATCAAGTTATTCCTTTCCATCACATATAGCATAGATATGACTTAATTCTAAGTATAACTATACATGCAACATATTTTTTTAGCACAGTTTAAATGAAAGAAGAATATGTGTATTTTGTAGAAAATGAGATTTTCACTCATTAGCTAAATGCACATTCAAGTGTGTAAAAGTTTTAAGCAATACTTCACCATTGTTAATCAGGGGAGTGAGGTAAAGACCTCCTTGGGGCTACTTAAAGCTTTGCATCTCCGAAAGTCCTGACTAGATATACCCACTATTCTTAAATACATATGAATGTACAAATGAATACAAGAATAGAAAATCATTTAAAAATTTCATTAAGTTGGAAAGAAGATTTTCAATCATTAGCTAAATGCACATACAAGTGTATATAAGTTTTAAATGGATACTTCGTCATTGCTAACCAAGGGAGTGAGGTAAATACCTCCTTGGGGCTACTTAAAGCTTTGCATCCTTGGAATGTGCAGACTAGATATACCCACTATTCTTGAATACACATGAATGTACAAATGACTACAAGAATAAAGAATCATGCAAAAAGTTATATTTCATTGGAACGAAAATTTTCATTCATTAGCTAAATGCACATACAATTGTACAAAAGTTTTAAGTAGATAATTCACCATTATTTACCAGGGGAGTGAGGTAAAGACCTCATCGGGGCTACTTAAAGCCTTGCGTCCCTGGAATGTCCAGACTAGTATACCCACTATTCTTGAATACACATGAATGTACAAATAACTACAAGAATAAAAAATTCACGAAAAAGTTATATTTTATTTAATTGAATTATTTATACATGTGAGCTAAGGTTTTATCTAAGTTCTAACATAGAGATACATAAGAATAAATTCAAAAAAATGTTGCGTCTTTTTTAAATGGACTATACACTTGTTAACATTCAACCTCTATGTAAAATTCATGTAAATTAAAGAAAGAGAACTTTAGATCACATGTTCTAAGCTATAGTCATATGCAAGCTTATAGATATTTATAACTATTATTACTCTAAATATTATAGTTGACTTGTAAACTTTTGAAAATAACTTTGATTTAAAAGTGATAATAGCCATACACATTCATAGGTTAATCAACGCATGCAAGCTTGACATAAAGGAAATTCATTTAAGTTTAAACATTTTTTAAAAACATGAATGCATGGAACCACATGACACACATCATTTAATATGATTGGAAAAGAATAATAAGACATAAAACACATGTTTCATTCAATCAACCTAATTCATAAGGACGATCATATCAAATACAATCATTTAAAGTAAACCAAAGCTTCTTATTAAATTATTTTTGGATGTTTAATTTGATTTAAAGAAGAGAGGAGATTTAATCATTTGCTGCTCCTTACCCATTTCCATATTGGTTAATCAATTTGGTTCAATGAAAAGAAATTAAATTGATTTTATAGATTAATTAGATTGCAATATGAGTTAAGTCCATTAAATACCCCTTTCCTATATCAACTTAACATATTTACCAAAGTAATTGTGAGCCAACATAATATGCATATGCATTAGAAATTAAATCAACAATGATCTTAAGAAATGAAAGGGGCCTAATGCAATTGGCTCATAATTAATGGTTAATTAAGCTAAGTGACTTAATTAAGTAGTCTTATAATTCTTCCGTACATATGGGCTAATTATAATTTCCTTATGATTCTCTTAGATTATTGAACGCCTAAGAGTCTACCCAAGAAACTTAATTAAATAAGATCTGGAATGATTATGATTTTAATTTAATGAATGAATTAAACCATTAATTAATCATAAATTAATTAGTTTCAAGTCAAGTCAAATGAACTTAAGGGAAAGAATGGGAAAGAGGTCACAATCTCATTCCCCATGCTCATTCACTATGCTACAATGATTAGCAAGCTTAATTAATAGATTCCTTGTTATTTGTAATGTTAATTAATCATCTATTTAATTAAGAAAGTAAATATGGCTAAGACAAGCAATAAATCCCAAGAAAATTGTGAGAGTCAAAGGTCATCCCATTAATCAACCTCAAAAAGTTTGGAATTAATTACTTGGGTAATTAGGGAGTAAATAAACTAATTAAGTTTTTAATTAAATCCAAACTAAGCCTTAATTACTATTCATAATCAAATGGGAATATTTTTATTAAATTATCCTCTGAAATATCTTTAAAATGAGTATTTATTTGTATTTTTTATTTTTCTATAATTTGTGATGAATTTATGAAGTTTTAGTGATTAAAATTCATTTAATCAGCCTTAATTAACCTTTATCCCACCGACGCCATGTGGCATGTTGACCTGGCACACTTTCCATGTGGCGTCATTGGATTGGTTCTTTAAGTTGTCACATCCGCGGGCTGACTCAGCTGGCAGCAAGATGCATTTTCTTGTGTGCCATCTAATCTAAGATGGAGGGTCCGTGATCTATCTCCTCCCGAGTCGTAAGAGATGGAGACCATCCATCGTTCATTGCTCAATCCGAGCTCACCCAAGCTTCAAATGAAGATCAAATCAATCCCATACCTTCAGGGAAGCAAAACAAAGAGATCCAATGGTGGAAATCTCGTGACATACAACTTTTCTTCATAAAGGACCAAACTATTTTTAGCTAAGGATCGATTTCAATAACATACCTCACCGTAGCTTATGACTAACGGTTCCAATGATTGCGGAAGCTTTGTCTAGTAGAGACAAAGCCCTGGTGAACGACACGAGCTTTTATTTGGTGTAGTTTGCTAGGAAGACAAATGCACTTGGCATAGGTGATCGACTTTGATTGAACTCCCACTTTTGGGAGGTGACAGGAAGTGATTCATTTTGGCTCATTTCGCTCCAAGGAAAGTGTGTGCAAAGTTAATTGCACTTTGGTGGAGGTTTGAGAAAATGGGAATTGGAGGTGGCCTCCCTTATTTTAGTTTTTCATAAAATTGAGAAGGAGAAAGTTTGGGGAGTTCAGGAACCTTGGAACTCACTTTGGGATGTGCGTCTTTGGCTATAGGGTTGAATTGAGTGCAATTCTCTTCATTTGAGTGAGAATGAGGGGAGTATACCCTCTCATTCCAAGGATTAAACGAAAATGGCAGATTTGGCCATTTTGATTCAATAGTTGCCAAGGGGAGCTCAAATTAGGTAGGGAATCACCTTAGTTGGCTTCAGTTGAGTGGAGGAGGGTGTGAGAATGTAGCCAAGGCAAGGGGAGTGGGATTCCTTGCTTTCCACATGCTCCAATGGAAATGGGGAGGTGATTTCACCTACCATGGGTTATGGCTGACACAACCAACCCCTAGGTCAGGTTAGCTAGTGTCCTAGGTGCCTAGGTGGAGCAATGGGTGGGTGTCAAGTGGCCAAGGAAGAGAAATGACCATTCCCCCAAGTGATTTGCCTCATGGAATGCCCTTCACCCAAGGTAAAAGTGGTCATTTGGTTATGGATTTGATTTGGGCAGATTTGAGATTAGTCAAAAGCGGGTTAGCCCAAATTTCAAGTGATTTGGAGTTCATTTGGTTTGATTTGGATTAATTTGACCTATTTAGGTCAAATTGGGTTAGGTTGGTCATATTGGTCAAACCAAGGGTTGGGTCAAGTTTACATGACCATTTGGAGTTCATTGGTTCAATTGGTTTTAATCAATTTGGCCTAAGTTTGATTTTGGCTCATTTGGATTCATATAGGTCAAATGGGTCAAGTTGACCAATTTGACCAAATTGGCCAAATTGGCTTGGGTTGGGTGTTGTTTCAAGTTCACGTGGTTAATTAAAAATGATTGTAGGCTTTGGTTTGAATTAATTTGGATTTTGGCCAATTTGATCTTTTAGGTCAATTTAGGCTAAGTTGGGTTAGGTTGACCAATTGTTCAAATTGGGCTCAATTATGGCTTTGATTAAGTTTAATAAATCAAATTGGAATGAACTTGAGCCATTGGATGCAATCAATTTAGGTTAGATTTTGATTTGACCCATTTTGGTCTTTTAGGTCAATTTGGGTCAACTTGGGTTAAATGGCCAATTAGGTTTGGTTTGGCTCAATTGATGATCAAGTCATGTTCAATCATTGATTATGAGTTGATGTGAATCAATGGTTTCAATTGATTTGATGTAGGATGAGTTTTGGTTAGTTTGGGTTTCATATGGGCTAAGTTTGACTCGGTCAAATGACCAAGTTGACTTGGTTTGACCCAATTCAAGGCAATTGATCAATCTAAGGTGATTGTTGATCATGATATATGCAGTTTGGATGGGTTTGGTTCATTGCAATTTGGGTTGGATTAAAACTTGGTTCAAAAAGGTACTTTAGGCCACTTTTAGGTCAAGTGGGCCTAAACAGGTCAATCAGCTTGGTTTTGGTTTGATTAAGGTTTAGTTGGATTTATATATGAGTTTGGGATTGAAATATAAATCTAATTGTAATCAATTTGGGCTATGATGGGTTTTGGTTCATTTAGAATTTTCAAGCCAAAAGGGCTAAGTTGGGCTTGACTTGGGGGTTGACTTGAATTTGGCTTAATGATTGTAGGTTTCATTTATATTTAGAGAGATGATTGAATGAATGATTGATTCAAGAGAAAATCTATTAGTTTTGATTTGATTTGGATAGGATTTGGCCAAGTTCAATGAATTGGCTTAAAGGGCTTGAATTAGGTTTTGACTTGATTTTGGACTTGGTTTTGGTCATGTGAATTTATATTTCATTTATATTTATAAATATATATGAAGATACAAATGATTTATGTGAAAATCACTTGAGTTTGGAGTGATTTCGAAGCAAATTTGGCTAAGCTCATGGAGGTAGGTCAAAAGGGCTTAAGTTGGAAATTGATTTAGTTTGATTTAGTCTTGATAATTAGGATGGGGATTTTATTTATATTTTGAATATAAATGAAGGAATAATTGATCTATAAAGAAATCAATTGGTTTTAGGTTAATTTGGGTTAAGATTTGGTTAAGCTCATGGAGGTAGGTCCATATGGCTTAAGAGAGATCTTGGTTGGATTTGGATTTAGTTTGATTTAGTTTTGGCTATTGAGCTTATATCTCATTTATACTTGTAAATAAAGGAAGATATAAATGATTCATAAAAATATCAATCAAATTTGTGTTGAATTGGGTGGATATTTGGCTAAGTCTATGGGATTCAGTCATAAGTCTTTAAGGAGGATTTTGATTTTGGATTTGATTATGGGTTTTGATCATTTTGTTTTGAAATTTGTATTTGGATTTAGATTTGATTGAGAGGTTGAATTGGTCTTGGAGAAAATAAATTGAATTTGGATTTATTTGAATTTGGCTAAGGCTAGGTCCATAGGATAAGATCATAGGGCTTAGGAAGGATTTGATCAAGGGCTTCAATCATTTGAATTTGGATTTAGATTTGGATTTGGATTTGGATTTGAAATTGAGTTTGAGGTTTGGTTGAAAATTTGGATTTGAATTGAATTTAAGAAGGTGTACATGGATTGGGTTTAGGCTATAGGATAGGTGATTTTCCTAAGTCCTTAAGGCATGGCCTAATCCAATGATTAACCCTTCTAAGGCTCTAGGCTTAGGTTAAGTGTTCACCTAATGTCTTTGTGTCTTATGGTAGAAGTCTTAGTATCTAGAAGACTCCTAAGTCTATGAAGAAGAGGTTGAGAACTCACTCTAAAAGTGAAGTCAACAACATGCCGTTGCTAAACCAGAGAAGTGAGGTGATCAAATGACCTCCTTATGATTAGCTAAAGCCATGTTTTCCTAGGATGTCCAAACTATATACCCATTTTCATTCAAACGTATGTAAAGTCATATACATGAGCATAAGAAGTAAACTCCAAATCATATGGCTAATTAATTCAACCATTTAATCAATCATGAATGCATGCAATTTTGATGTAAGAGGGATTTTCATTCATTAATCACATATACATACACATGCATAAATACATAAATAGGTACGCGTCGTTGTTAAGCAAGGAAAGTGAGGTAATCAAATGACTTCCTTGGGTCTAGTTAAAGCCCTGTATTCCCAAGAAGTCCAGACTATATACTTGCTTTTCTTGAATACACATGAATGTATACATAAATAAGAGGAAGAAAACCATGCAAAGATTATATTTTTAATTGATTAAATCATTTATGTATATAAATTAAAGCTCTATCCAAATTCTAATGTTGAAATACATAAGAATGAAATCAAATGGGTATGTGCTATTGTTAAACCAGGGAAGTGAGATAATCAAATGACCTCCTTGGGGCTAGCTAAAACCTTGTATTCTCGATGTCCAGACTATATACTCATTACCATTCAATCTTATATAAATCAACACATGAATAGAGGGAGGAGAACTCAACATTCATACACTTAAGCTATAAGCACATGCATTTCTTACGTATTTATAACTAGCATCATAACACATATTATCATTCATTTATAAGCTTTTGAAAAATACATTTGGATTTGATAGCGATAATAGCCACACATATATTAAATTAAATCAACACATGCAAGCTTACATAAAGGAAATCCATTTTTATTTTACTTGATTATGAAATGATGGATGCATGATTACAAATGACACACAATATCTAACATGATTGGAAAGAAATAAATAAACATAAACAGATGATTTCATTCATTTGACATAATTCCTAAGGGCAATCATATTAAATAAAACTATTTAAAATAAACCAAAGCTTTCTTAATGCCATTTTAATTTTATATTTTGATTTGATTTAAGAATGTGAGAAAATGTTTGCTGATCCTAACCCATTCCCATGTTTGTTAATTAATTTGGTTTAATGAAAAGAAATTAAGTCAATTTTATGTATTAATTAAGTTGTAATATGCATTAGATCCATTAATTAACCCTTTCTTATGTTACCTTAACATAATTACCAAAATAATTATGAGGCCACATGATATACACATACATTAAAAATTAAGTTAGCAATGATCCTAAGAAATGAAAGGGATCTAATGCAATTGGTTCATGATTAAAGGTTAATTAAGCTAAGGAACTTAGTTAATTACTCTTATGGTTTTCCCACACATGTAGGTTAACCATAATTTCCTTAAGGCTTCTTTAGGTTAGTAAACACCTAAAGGTCTACCCAAGATTTACTTAATTAAAATTTATTGAGATTATGATTTAAATTTAATTAATTAATTAATTAAGCCTTGATTGATTTAATTTTAATTGATGGAATGAACTTAGGGAAAGAGATTAAGAAAGTGGTCTCAACCTTATTCCATTAGTCCATTTACTATTGGATCATGATTAATAAATTTAATTAACCAATTTGTTATTATTAATGGGATTAATTAATGATTAATTAAATTAAGAGAGTAATTAAAACTTGATTAGTCAATTTCCCCAATTAATTAAGTAATAAATCCCAAGAAAATCATGAGATGCAGAGGTCATCCCATTAACCCACAAAGTTTGGGGTTAATTACTTAAGTAATTAAGGAATTATTAAGCTATTTAATTTTATAATTAAATCTTAATTAAGTCTTAATTACTATTCAAAATTAATTAAGAACTTTTTTAATAAATTCTCCTCTAATATACCTTTAAAATGAGTATTTTTTTCTACAATTAGTTATGATTTTTACAAGTTTTAGCATTAAAATACATTGATTAAGCCTAATTAACCTCTAATCTCGTTGGCACCAATTGGCATGCTTTCCATGTGGCGTCGCAAGATTGGTTATTAAAAATAATCCTAGTCAGTGTTTGCATGGTGACTGCGGAACACACTTTCTCATGTATCATTCGATCTAAGATCATATGTTCATGATTAATCTCATGGCTTAATAGAATTAAATCATATCAATCTATTAGATCTAATCACGACCATCCATTATGATCATGCAGAATAGACATGCGTGATCTATTATCATGCGAGCGGGGGAGAACGGAGTCCGTTCTCCATTGCTCATGTGATCCAAGCTCACCTGAGCTCACCCAAGCTCACTCGAGCTCACCCAAGCTTAGATCAACTATAAACGGATCCCACACCTTTGCATGAAGGATCCAAAGGGATCCAACAGCTAAGATCACATGTCATGCACTTTTTCTTCAAAAAGCTCCAACAAAGTTTTCACCCAAGGTCAGTTTTAATGGCATACCTCACCGGAGCTCAATAACGATGGAAAATTTGATTAATGAAGCTTCATCTAGCAGAGATGAAGCTTTATTGATTAGCATGAGCCCTAATTTGAGGTCGGTGTTGATCAAAATCCACCCTCTGGTCATCAGAAAGCTTGGAGATGATTCATTCTTACTCGACTAGCTCCAAGGATGGTGTGTGCAAAGTTAATTGCACTTTGATTACGATTTGAGAAAATGGGATTGAATGGGGTAGTGCCCTACTTTGGGTAAGCTCAGTTTTGTAATTTTCAACTTTGGGATAACTTGGGGATCACTAGGAAAGCTCTAGGAAAGTCAAAAAACCCTAAGGGATCTCACTGAATGCTTGGCGGCTTGATTTGGGTTGAAATGAGGGGGGGGGTATACCCCCTCACTCCTTGGATCAGACGAATGGGTCCATTTAGCTATTTGTGGTTGTCCGGCCATCGGAGGTGGCCATAGTGGTTGGGAATCTCCTTAGGTGGCTCAGTTTGATTGGCCAAGGCTTGGGAGGTGGCTGCTAAGGGAGATAGTGGGTGTCCTTGAGCTTTCCAAATGCACCAATGGGGGAGGTGAGGTAATTTTACCTCCCCATGAGTCAAGGCTGACCCAACTACCTTTGGGTCAGGTTGGACAGTGTCTTAGGAGCCTAAGTGGACCAATGGGAGAGTGTCAAGTGGCCAAGGAATAGAAATGACCACTTACATGGATGATTTATCTCATGTGATACCCCTAGCCCAAGGGTAGGATGGTCATTTAGCATGGAAATTGATTTGATAGATTTTAAATGAGTTAAAAGTAAGTTTGGCCAAATTTCATGTCATTTGGAGTTAATTTGGTTCAATTTGGCTCAATTTGACTCATTTAGGTCAAATCTGGTTAGGTTGACCAATTGGTCAAATTGGGTTAAACCAAGAGTTGGGTCAAGTTTATATGATCAATTGGAGTGTATTGGTGTCATTGGTTTGGCTTAGATTTTGGCTCATTTGAGTTTATTTGGGTCAAATGGGTCAAGTTGACCAATTTGACCCAATTTGCCAAATTGGCTTGGGTCATGGCTTTGTTTGGGTTTGGTTGATCATTTGGAGTATGTTGTATGCTTTGGTTGAGTTTAATTTAAATTTGATTGGGTTTTATACTGGTTCAACCCTTTAGGTTATGTTGGGTTCAATAGGTCATTTTGGTCTAGTGGGTTAATTGGGCTCAATTGAGGCTTTGGTCAAGTTCAATAGTCAATTTAGAATGAGCTTGAGCCATTAGTTGCAATCAATTTGGTTTATATTTTGATTTGACCTAATTTGGTCTTTTAGATCAATTTGGGTCAACTTGGGTCAAGAGGGCCAATTGGGTTTGGTTTGGCTCAATTGAAGGTCAAGTCATGTTCAAATATTGATTTTGAGTTAGTATAAATCATTGGTTTCAAGGAATTTGGCTTAGGTTGTAATTTGGCTAGTTTGGGTTCATATGGGTTAAGCAGTTGACTTGGTCAAAGGACCAAGTTGACTTAGTTTGACCCAATTTATGACAATTGATCAACCTAGGGTGATCAATAATCATGATGGGCAGTTTTGTTGGGCTTAGTTCAATCCAATTTGGGTAGGATTGGAACTTAGCTCAAATAGGTTAAATTGTCCACTTTGGGTCAAGTGGACAAATTGGGTTTAGTTAGCTTGATTTTGGGTTGAGTTTGATATAGTTGACTATATATATAGATTTCGGATTGATATATAAATACAATTGCAATCAGTTTGGGTTCAAATGAGTTTTGGTTCACTTGAAAATCTCAAGTCAAAAGGGCTAGGTTGGGTTTGACTTGAGTTGATTTTGATTTGGCTTAATGGTTGTAGATTTCATTTATAATTGGGATGATAATTGAAGGATAATTGATTCATAAGAAAATCAATTGAATTTATGTTTTGGAATTAAAGAATTTGGCTAAGTCCATGGAGTTGGGTCATGTGGCTTAGGTTTGAATTTTGATTTAGTTTTGATGATTTAAATATATATTTCATTTATATTTGTGAAGATGATTGAAGACATGATTGATTCATGAGAAAAATCAATTGGGTTTAAAGTTATTTGAAAGCAAATTTGGCTAAGCTTATGAAGGTAGTTCATAGGGCTTAGATTTGGATCTTGATTTAATTTTGTTCATTTGAATGTAGATTTGATTTGTATTTAGGAAGATGATTGAAGATATAAATTGATTATGAGAAAATCAATTGATTTTGAATTGATTTGGATGAGATTTTGGCTAAGTTCATGAAAGTAATTCAAAGGACTTAGATTGATTTGGTATGATTGCAAATTTTGACAAATTGGATTTGGGTTGAGTTTGATTGTAAGTTTGCTAAATTGATTGAAGGGTTGAATTGATTTGTGAGGAAATCACTTGAGTTTGGATTGATTTGAATTTGGCTTAGGCTAAATCCATAAGGTAAATTCATAGGGCTTAGGTTGATTTTGAATTTGGATTTGATCATGAGCTTCAATCATTGGGCTTGGATATAGATTTGATATTTCAATTGAATTTGAGGTTTGGTTTTGGCTTAAGAAGGTTAACATGGATTGAGTTTATGTTATAGGGTAGGTGAATCATCCTGATCCATAAGGCATAACCTAATCCTATAATTAACCCTTCTAAATCTCTAGGCTTAAGTTAAGTGTTCACCTAATTACTAGAAGTGTCTTATAACTATGAAAGTCTTAGTGTCTAAAAGACTCCTAAGTCTAAGATGAGGAGATTGAGAACTCACTCCAAAAGTGAAGTCTACACCTCATATACGAGAAGACCATTAGGGTGACACACTAGCTAGGTAGTGAATCAACCCAACCTAGAGCAACTAGTGAGTGAGGGGCACTGGGGGCATTATCTCAACTCGAAGTAGCTCGAGACAATAAATATGTGTTTGTTTTATATGTTTTGTGTTTAGTTTATGTTTGTGTTTTGTTAACGAAGGATAGGACGTTGCCTGGGTTCTTTATACCTACCCTAAACACATCATGGCAGATAGGTAGACATAAATTCTTTAAATTTGAAGAGATGGAATTTGAAATGAAATTTTCATTGCTAATTATTTTTAAACATGATTTTATGGATAATATTTCTTTAGGTAGAGCATTGATTGGAAGCATCGGACGCTCTCCTTTATGGTTGATAAGCTAATATGATCCTCCTTGGTGGGCATTTTCTATGGCAAAAGGGTCTTCCCAAGTGGGTTCAAACTTGCCTCCCATCTTGCGATGGACAAAAATTGGTCTCCTTAGAATGAAAACAAGCTCTCCTACTTGAAAAGCTATGGGACGGACCAACTTGTTATGAGCTTGAATCATTTGGGCTTTGTATAACTCGAGATTTTGGCATGCTTGTAGGCATCTCTCCTCCAAACTTTTGAGCTCTTCTAATCATAATCTAGCATTCTACTCTATTGTGATCTTGCTACTCATAGCTATCCTTAATGATGGGAGCTGGACTTCTAAATGTAGAACGGCTTTAGACCCATACACTAAGGAGAAAGGATTAGATTGAGTTGGAGTTCTATATGTGGTGCAATAGGCTCACAAGGCTTCAACTAACTGCTCATGCCACTATTGCTTGTTATCATTGAGTTTCTTCTTTAGTATTTGGTTGAGAGTTTTGTTGAAAGCTTCTGCTAAGCCATTTGCCCTTTGGTAGTAGATGGTATAATATCTCCAATCTATACTGTATCTCTAGGAAAAGTTTTTAATCTTGGTGCCCTTGGACGCAGTACCATTATTGAATATAATTTGATGAGGCATCCCAAATCTATATAATATGGTTCCTAAACTGGAGTACATGCTGAGCTGTGACCTCTCTAAGCAAAATAGCCTCTGCCCATTTAGAAAAGTAGTTGGTGCCAGCTAGGATGAACCGATGACCCTTGGAAGAAGGAGGATCAATTAGACCCACTATGTCAGTATCCTAACACTTGAATGGCCATGAAGCCAATGTTAGGTGTAGAATGTTGATGGTTGATGTATCTAGTCTCTTGATCTTGGCTTTCGTCTTTGAATTGGATTACTGAGCTCCACATAATCTTGAGTGCACCTCGATCACGATCTTATGGGCTTCATGCTTGTCTAAACAACATAACTATTGACCTCACTTTTGGGAGTAAGCTCTCAACTTCCTCATCATAGATCTAAGGCTCTTATAGACACTAAGTGTTCCTTAGTCTTACGACACTTCTAGTGATTAGGTGAACACTTAACCTAAGCCTAGAGACTTAGAAGAGTTTGCCACAGTAATAGGTTATGCCTTAGGAATTTAGGAAGGCTTGCATATCCTATAGCCTTAAACCCATTCCTTGCTTCCTTCTTCCAAACAAAACCTCAAATTCAAATCAAAAATCATAAATCCAACCCCAAATCAAATGATTGAAACCCATGATTAAATTCAAATTCTAAATCCTGTCCTAAGCCCTTTGATTTTATCTTATGTAATTAGCCTTAATCAAATCCAAATCATCCCTAACTCAATTGATTTTCTCAAATTTCAAATTCAATCTCAAATCAAATCCCAACTCAAATTCCAAATCAAATCCAACTCTAAATGATTGAAATGCATGATTAAATTCAAAATCCTTCCTAGCCATATGAACCACCTTCATATGCTTAAAACCTCCTTCAAACCAAATCAAATTTGGTTTATTTCTTTATAAATCAATCACTACTTCATTTATATTTACAAATATAAATAAAATATAAATTCAAACCATTCAAATCAAATCAAACTAAATCAAACCAAATCATTTCTCAACTTAAGCCCTTTTGACCTACATCCCTCAATTTGGTCAAATTTGCTTCCAAATCACTCCAAACTCAAGTGATTTTCTCATGAACCATTTATATCTTCATTTATATTCACAAATATAAATGAAATATATGTCCAAATAGCCTAAACCAAACCCAAATCAAATTAAATTTCCAATATTAGCCTTTTTAGCCAAATTCTTGAACATGGCTAAATGATATCCAAATCGACTCAAAGCCCATGGATTTCTTAATGATTCAATCACTCCTTCAATCACTATTCCAAACATAAACACAAATTATGAATATCAATCCAAACCCAAGTCAACCCAAGTCAAGCCTATGTTGACCCCTATTGACTTGAAATTATCATATGAACCAAAATTCATTTGACTCCAAATCACTTGCAATTAGATTTATATTTCCATCCTAAGTCTATATGTGGGCAAAGCTGAAATAGGACACTACTCTTGTGAGCGATACTCCCCCTCCACCAAATCAAACTTCAATTCCTTGCACCCACACCATCCTCGTACCTCATCGAAGCCAACCGAACCATGTCCAAGCCTTCCCAAGCACCAGAGATTGAAGTTTGATTGGAGCTGAAGCCTTCACGCACATGGATAGGTCGATTGAGCACACTACCCAAATCAAGCTCAAAGCATCTCAACGGGGCCTTGCCTCAACTAGGTGAACTTACCTCCGTCGATCCACCGCTGAAGATTAGCTCCAATGAGGTAATTTTACAAACTGAGCCTTGTATGAAAAATTGCTTGGTCTTTTGTGAAGTGAATTCAGACTGTCATGTGTTTTTAGTAGCTGGATGTGCGTGCCTCCCCTTCCTGAAGGTGTGGGATGAATCTGGAGGCGATTCGAGCTCGGGTGAGCTAGAATCGAACGAGGAAAGATGGACGACATCCATCTTTCATTGCTCACAAACGTGATAGATCATGAGCCATCTATTCTACATGACAGGAACAAACAACTTTGATTAGATCCCACGTTAGATCGCTTGATTCTCTTCCTAAACCACAGATCTGATTATGGCCATTCGATCTTGGATCGGATAGTCTACGGGAAAGCATTTCCACCCCCATCCGAGTCAGCCTTGGGATATGACAACTTAAATAGCCAATCCCATTGCCACATGGAAAGCATGTCGCTTCAGCGCATTGTGTTAGCTGCCACGTGGCCTGATGGGATTAAGGCTTTAATTAGGCCTAATTAATCCATTTTTAAGCCTAAAATTTTCTAAAATCATAACTAATTTTAAAAAAATCCAAAAAATACAAACTTAGACTCATTTTGAAGATATTTTAGAGTAGAATCTAGGAAAATTATGATTAATTAATTTTGAACATTAATTTTAGCTTAAGTAAGATTTAATTAGAAATTTAATTAGCTTAATTACTCCTTAATTAATCACCCAATTAATCTCAAATTTTCTATAGATGTTTAGGGGGATGACCTACCTCCCCTATTTTTCTAGGATTTTATTGATTGCTTAATTAGGAAAATCAATTGATTAAGCCTTAATCACTCTTTTAATTTAATTAGTGATAATTAGTGAATGAACAGTGGCTTAATTAATTATTTAAGCCTAATTACCTCTGTTGAATAGTAAGGGAGCTTAGGTAATGTGATTGGAATATTTTTCCTAATTCATTTCCTAAGTTTTATTTACTTTTGAATGAAATTAATTGAAGATTAATGAGGTAATTAATTGCTTGATTAATTAATTAATCCTCAAGATAAAACCAGAACCTAAGTAATCAAATATGAGACTTATGGATTGAGAATAAGGCCTCTTTCTTGATCTCTTTCCTTAAGCTAATTCAATTTCATTGATTGAAAATGTTTAATGCTTAACCAAATGGATTAATAAGCTTAATTAACTCAATCTAAAATCCACTTCACATCTAATCACCTTTAATCAACCTTGGGCAAATCTTTGGGTGTTCAATAACCTAAAGAGAGAGCTAATGACATTATGGTTAACTCACATGTGTGAGAAAACTATAAAAGTAGTTAAGTGAGATCCTTTAAGACTAACTAACTATTAATCATGAGCCAATTGCATTTTACCCCTTTCATTTTTTAAGAGCATTGCAAATTTACTTTTAATGTGGTTGCATATCATATTAGCTCATTATTGATTGGTGTGTTTAGCTAATACTTATTTCACAGGTGTAGTTAGATTTATTTTTCTTATTTTTAATATTATTTTGCATTAGGAATTCAGATTTGTGCTATGGGGGGCTTAGAATAAATGTTGGTTACAAGACCAAGTCTTATGTACCATGTGATCTTATGGAGCTTGCCCAACCAAATGAAAAAAAAAGGAAATGAAGGAAAGAAGTAGCTTTGAAGATTTGAAGACCCCCTAGCTCCCATTCATTTGTTGTAATTAAATTATAATTATTCTTTCATTATACCAAGATGTATAAGAGTAGAGCTCAGCTACCCATTTCCTTTTCGGGATATATGGCAGGACCTGACCGCAATGACCTCTTATTCTTTTAAGATAGATATAGAAATTGTTTAATGATTTATTTATCTTGTGCATTAGAAAAAGCATGTCTCTTCATAATTTATTTATGATTGGTGATTGTTGTATGGCCTGGATACGATTAGACTCTTAAAAAAAATTAATTCTTCTACCCCAATTAATAACTCATAACTAAATTTTCTAAACTAAACTCATAACCTCATATAAAGCCAATACATTAAATCAAGATAATAAAATATTTAGCAACCCTTAGCTGGATATTGTATGTTTAATATCACATATATCATTTTGTTCCACTCTTGCTAAGAGTGGGTTTCCATCTTTTCTAGATAGAAAATGGGCTTAACCTTTGAGAGCCTATGATGGAAAAATACTTCTTTCTCTTTTGATTTAGCCCATAATCAACTTCGTCATACATTTAAGCGTTAAAAAAAAATCCTATAGCCTGTCAAAAAACAAAAGTAAAAAATCAAATAAAACTTGATAAGATTTGCATTAGACTAAGCCATTATTCATACCACTCATTCTCTAGTCTCTTAAGGAGTGGGTTTAAGGACTTCAGCTTCTTTTCTAAATAATAGCAACATAGCCATCTTGCAAAATCATAAGACTTGCCTACATGATTTTAAAATGTAGGAGGAGATAGCTGGCTGCCACTCCACGTGATTATAAGTCTAGCAGTCGAGTGGTTTACTCTCTCTTGTGGAGGTAAACAATATACTCACTTTCACCTTAGAATTAGGTCGTACTTTGGTCATCGTAAAGCTCCATAGATTTAGGATCCAAGGTTGCTATTTCTCTTTGGGGCTACAAGTATAAATCCTCACCTCTTAGGCATTTCCACAATCTTATTTTGTGAAATTATAAGTCCTAAATTTCTAATAAAATTTCAACTCAAACATATAATTCTCCTCAATTTCAAATATATAAAGCCAACCTATAGGATAGTTTAGGATGCTCACTAAGCTTCCTAGTATCATGAGCATCCCTACTCATCTCCTTTTAACTTCAATAATAAGTCTCTCCTTTCCATCTATCCCATTTGACCTTCCAAATATGTCCAATTTATTGATAGTCTTATCTTTGAATTCCTTAAAGACAATAATTGCTGACTTTAATCGAGAGTATTCCTAAGGAATTCACCTTCTTTAAGATGTAATTAACTATGGGAGCTTTCCCCCTGAGTGAACTTTAGAACTCGATTTAAATAAACCCTACTTTATTCATCCATGTAAAGTAGATGAAAAATCTCTAGTACATTTGAAGACCCATAGTGTCTTAGGAGTCCTTATTAGGTGATTAGGTCCATTATAAGGTAGTGATTTCTATCTTTCGAGATAGTGCACTATTCCTTGATGTCGTACCTGATCACCTCAATAAGTGCATCCTCAGATCTACATGGTGTGAAGCCTTTGGAGCAACCACATCCCAACCATCCAAAAGAAGGAAAGAAGAAATAAGAAAAAAAGAATTAAGACCCCCATAACATGAATTCCTTTTTATAATTTATTTGTAATCTGGGTTGTATAAGGGTAGAGCTTAGCTACCCAATTTATTTTTGGGTTCGTGCAGTGGTACCCGACCACAAATGCCCTTTTATTCTTTTGCGTTGGCTTTATAAATTGATTGATGATTTGTTTAGCTTGTGCATTAAGATGACATATTTTCCTAGTTTTTTACTTGCTTGATGTATGGTATGGATGTGGATTAGGCTCTTAGGAAAAATAAAATCTTTTACCAAATTAATCAACTCAAAATTAAAGAACTCATAACCTCATTTAAAGCCTAAGTTAAAAATCAGGATAAAAGAATTAGCAACCCCTTAGCTAGATGAATATTTTTTTTATAACATCATGCATAAAAAGCATCTTATTTCACTCTTAATTGGAGGGCTTCCACCTTTGCCAGAGAAACTTAGCTTGACCTTTGAAGCTATGGTGAAAACACACCTCCTCCCTTATCACTGATTTTGGCCCATAATCTCATTTCTCATGCATTAGGCATATGAATCCTATAAACCTAAGTCAAATAATTGTCCAAAAGGAAAAATAAAATGTAATATGATTTGCATTAGATTTAGGTCATTTTTCATGCCGTTGTCTCTTAGAGAGTGAGTTTAAGGACTTAATCTCTTTCTAAATAAATAACAACATTGCTATCTTGCATAAAGCATAAGACTTGCATATATATATATATATATATATATATATATATATATATATATATATATATATATAATCATAAGAGTAGTTAGTTGGTGGCCTCCCCCAGGCGGTTGTAAGTCCAAGCAGTCAGGTGGTTTATCCTCTCTTGTGGAGGTAAACCAAATACTCATTTTTGCCTTAGATTTAGGTTGTGTTTTTAGCCCTTGCCAAAACTCTCTAGATTTAAGTTATGATAGTCCTAACCTATTGAAATCTTTGGAGACAACAATCATTTACCTTAATCAAAAGTATTCCTAAAGAATCCTGTTCCTTAGGATGTAATTAACTAAGGGGGCTTGCCCCTGTAGGGAACTTAACGAACCTAGCTTAAAATAAACTCTATTTTACTTTTCCATGTAAAGTAGGAGAAGAATCTTTGGTACATCATCCTGCAGACCCATAAGTCCGTAGGAGTCCTTATTTAGGTGATTATGTCCATTGTAGGGTGGTGATTTCTATCTTTCGAGGTAGTACACCTTTCCCTCGATGCCATACCTGATCACCCTAATAAGTACACTTGCGATTCTATGTGGTGTCCATCTAAAGAAAAATGTAATCATCATCATATTAAATTTTCCCTCCCTTCTTTAACTTTTCTTTCTTTTTGTCTTCATCTTTTTTTTCGAGGGGATGAAGATAAGAAGAGAGAATAAAAAAAGAGGAGGAAGAGGGAGGAGATTGATTGATAATTGTGAATGCGATCTAATAAATATATATATGTTTTTCACCCACAGATTCTTCTAGCGACTCTACTGGGGATGGTTCCACTCTCCATCTTTGGTAAATGATCATTGTCTTTGAATATCGATAGCAGGTTTGTACTTTTGTATGAATCCAAGACCATATTTATTTCCGTTGGCACTTAGCTTATTTCGTCCTTAGGTGAAGCTAACCAACATCTTTAAGTTTTAGGACCTCACCCTGTGTTGGTCTTAAAACCCCAGTTGGGTTCCCCAATGGGTGAAAATAAAAATTTAAAGAAAAAGAAAATGATTAAAGACTTCCTCCTTACCATTTTTTATGGCAAGAAAATGTTCATTCTAAAAAATAATTAAGACAAAATAAATCTTTCATAAAAATTTAAGCTTTTTAAAAAAGCACTCTTTCAAAATGCACATAATAAAATATTTTGCACAAAAAAAAAACTTTCCTAAATCTCCTTCATCTAGCAATCTTCATAATTGTCACATGTAAGATCGTATTTACAAAAATAAAATTTCAAATAATCATAATTTTTCAAAGCCCATATGAAACCTTTCCATTCAATATACCCACATTTATTGGATGGAGGTTTCATTTTCAATCAAAAATCAAAAATAAATTTTCCAAAAGCACATTTGAAACCTCTCCATTCAATATACCCACATTTATTGGATGGAGGTTTCATTTTCAATCAAAATCAAAAATAAATTTTTCAAAAGCACATATGAAACATCTCCATTCAATATACCAACATTTATTGGATGGAGGTTTCATTTTCAATCAAAATAAAAAATAATTTTTTAAAAAAAAAAAGCACATGTGAACATCTCCATTCAATATACCTAAATTTATTGAATGAAAATTTCATTTCCAAATAAAACAAGACTATTTTTGAAATGCCACTTAACATATTTCATATATGCTTATGTGTGGATTTCGTCTTTCAAAAAAGCACTAATCACATGAAAAATGAAAAATAATTGATTTCCATCTTACATACCCAAATTTGTTAAATGGAACTCTTCCTTTTCAAAATCAACAAAACACAACAAAATTTTCGAAACAAAATCCAAAACACAAAATTTGAAACACAACAAAATTTTTTCTTTAAAAAAAAAAACAAAATCTAACACAAAAATTTGAAACATACCTTGGAATTTCACCTAGCATACTCAAATTTGCTATGTGAAATCTCCATTATTTCTAAAACACTTTTGGAATTTTATTTTGGCATACTCCATTTGCTAAAGTAAAGTCTCCAAAATCAAAACACAAAAAATTGAAAAATATCTTGAAATTTTATTTAGCATACTCAAATTTGCTAAGTGAAATCTCCATTTCACAAATATTTTCAAAGCACTTTTGGAACTTCATTTTGGCATACCCCATTTGCTAAGAAGTCTCCAAAATCAAAACACAAAAATTTGAAACATATCTTGGAATTTCATTTAGCATACTCAAATTTGCTAAGTGGAATCTCCATTTCACAAAAAATTTCAAAACACCTTTGGAACTTCATTTTGGCATACCCCATTTGCTAAAGTGAAGTCTCCAAAATAAAAACACAAAAATTTAAAACATACCTTGGAATTTTACTTATCATACTCAAATTTGCTAAGTGAAATCTCCATTTCATAAAAATTTTCAAAACACTTTTTGGAACTTTATTTTTGGCATACCCCATTTGCTAAAGTGAAGTCTCCAATTTTCAAATTCAAAATCTTCAAAATGAAAGAAACACATTACGATTTCCTTAGCATACCCAATTTTTCTAAGGATACTAATTTTCAAAATCAAAACAAATGAAACACATTAGGATTTCCTTAGCCTACCTAAATTTTCTAAGGATCCTATTTTCAAAAAAAAAAAATAAAAACAAAACAAAACACACATGGATTCCTCATTTAGCATACCTAAATTTGTTAAGTGAGAATTCCATTTTCACAAACCAAACAAAACAAAGAAAGAAAAAGAAAGAATTATTTTCAAATATCTCATTTAGCATGCCCAAATTTGCTAAATGAGTAAACTCCAAAAATCACAAAATAAAAAAATCAAATCAAAATTCAAATATGAACTTATGGAAGTATATATATATATATATATATATATATATATATATATATATATATATATATATATATATATATATATATATTGAACCCACTTTTCAACATACCAAAAAGTTTTTGAAAGTGGATTCTATATTCTAAAGAATTCCTCTTCTCAAATCAAATCTCTTCTAAATCTGTTTGAACCCGACTTAACTCTTTCAAAGATGTTGAGTATGGGTTCAATTTCTAATTCAAATTCAAAATCAATGGAAATCTAATTCAAGTTTATTTTCATTATTACAGACTCTTGTTCAATAATAGTTTTTAGTTATAGTACAATTTTAGTTTTAGTTGATAGCCATGACTGCTAAGAGGTATGTGTTTACCTTTCCCCACAAGATGGATCTAACCCTTGATTAGGCCAACCTCCCATGCTCTGACTATGCCCATCTCGGCCACTTTGGACAAGGTTTTGAGGGGGTGAGGATTACTTGTGAGGGCACTCCCATCACAACTGTTAGCAAGACCACAGTGGTCAGGCTGAAGCCAATTATTTAGCTTGATTTGCCATCAGACTCTGATATCCCCTCACTAAAGAGGAAGGCAGTGATAGTTTCTACAACAGTGCTAGTGTCAGTGTCATCATCTATGACAGCGGTAGTGTGCCCCATGGTTTCTCGTGCTACCCCAGTGAGGGCTAACACCCACTTATTAGCACCCTCAAGGGGTAAGGATCCTCTGATCCCTGAGATTATCTCCCCAACTTTTCAGGTTGGGTCTAGCTCTTACTCCACTCACCCTACTAGGACTCAGGGGAGGAACAAAACTTGCTTGATTAAGCAGTACCACACACGCATTGCCAGGGAGATGGAGGCGGCTACACGGTCAATTGTTGAGGAGTTTCCTACTCTGATTTCCCTGTTGGTTATAGTGAACCCATTTCATCCTCTCTCTGGGTCTGATAAAGAGGATGCTAGGAGGATCCATACTTCACCTCCACAGTTTGGGAGTCGGTTAGCAGGGTCATGATGGCCTCCATTCAGTTCTACGATGAGTAAGAGGATCCTACGGACGATCTAAGTCTGAGGCTCAATTTGACTTGAGATTTTTTATCCCCCACATCATGGGGAAGCATCTATGGCATGAGAGGGAGGCCATACTGGCTCATATCACTAAGAGAGGCAGGTTTGGTAGTCAGTGACCTCGCTCATTGATTTTGTTGATCAGTGTGCTACCGATCACACCATTTTACTTATGGGAGAAGAGCTCCTACCAGAGAGTCGGGTGTCTCCTGCCGCTCCACCCCGTCCACCATCACCTATTCATATTTTAGCATCTACAGTTCCACCCAAGGCCATAAAGACCACATCCAGGGAGAAGATGACCTTGTTGGTGATCCAACTACAGTCAAGGAATCTTATTCCATCTACACTGCCTATTGTGGTGAGGCTGAGCTCTCCTACTCGACCTTATGCCCTAGTTGTGGTGAGGAAGGAATGGTGACCCCAAAGCATAGTGGTCATCCCTTCATTAACACCACTACTACAGCAGGACATTGAGATGGTTACGGTAGTTGCAGATGACAGCCCAGTTGCACACATGATCATAGAACCTCCTAAGAGTGTCACCCCTCTTAGAGTCAGTGATAGTCAGGAGTGTATTTCTTCCAGTGAGTATAGTCCTCATAGGATTGATTCTCCAAAAACAGGGGAGGTCCGGTGCCTCTCAGTACATGGCATGATCACCATTTATTTGCCTTGATTGATCATTCTTTAGATGATATAGTATACAACTATCTCATAGAAAAGAAGGAAACCCTAGGATACAATTGGTATGATGAGGAGAAGATTATCTTTGATCCCAATGAAGATGATTTATTGGGAGACTTAGTAGGGTTTCCATGGTAGATACCAGGGGATCCCTCCTTAGAGAGCAGTAGGCTATGGAAGGTGATGGCCAAGCAGAAAGACACAACCCACTTGACTCAACACCTCCTACCAAAAATCAGGCAGAAGGATGAAAAGATAGATTGGATGGAGAAGAGGCTAGAAGATCTGTTAGCAGCTATCTTAGCATTGCAGAATCAAGCCCTGACAATTCATCCTACCATAGATGAAGTCATTGAAGTTGGCATGTCTTGGAGACCTTACCTCAGTGAAAGGTAGCACCATGTATAGAAAGGTAGTGGATAGTACCTCCATACAAGAAAAAGACATTAAGTCCATGGTTAAGCAGCAGGTGAAGTAAGCATTGGATCAAGCCTGGGGAGGATCATCAGTTCCAAATGGTAGACCCTACCCAAAGGAATTTGATGCAATCCAATATCCCAAAGGTTTCATGCCACCTTCCTTCAAGAGTTTTGATGGTAGTGGAAACCCGAGGTATCACATCGCACATTTCAGAGCTAGTTCTTTTAGCGTTTGGCGGTGATTATACTCTTCTATCTCTTTCATTACTTAGTGGTAGCATTGCATTTGGTAAACATTACAATTTAGTGAAGACATTTGCTAAGTTAGAGAAACTCTTCATCAAGAGGTTTGTTGGAGCGCAGCAAAGGGTCATTGTGGGCAATCTCATTGTAGCACAACAACACCTAGGTGAATCCGTTGTTGACTATATTCATAGATGGCATAACCTGAGTATAAAATGCAAACCACAACTATCTGAATAGCATGCCATTGAGATTATTTTAATGAATATCCATGACCCGGTCGCCTTCATGCTTAAGGGATTCACTATCAAAACTTTTGAGAAGTTAATCAACAAAGCAGCTAGTCTACAAAGAGAGGCCAAACAATTGCCTTTTCAAGATCAGTTGCCTAAGCAAAAGCTACAGAAGGTATATGAGAAGAAGCTGGGAACAATAATAGTAGTAGATAAGGAGAAGCAATCAGCTAGAGATCAATCTAAGAGACCATGACCTTAGCAGCCTCCACCTCCTCTACCACCACCAGAGGGGACCATAGTAGCCTCCACATACCACGCCTTCCTACATCATCATGGTGCACATACTGTAGCTATGGTCCACCTACTCTTTCGGATAAACTCAATAAGCCTTATGCCTTTAAGAGGGAGGTAATCAGGAAGATCTTTAAGAACCTCTTAAAAAGCCTAATTTTTAGCTATCTAAACTAGGAGACTGAAGGAAGTGCGAAAAAGCCATAATCCTAACTTTTGTCCCCACCACCGTATGCTAGGCCATGTTCTAGAGGATTGCATCACATTTAAGGATTGGCTTGAACATAGCTTCAAGACTAGTGCTGTAGTCATCTCGAAGGAATACCTTATGGAATAACCACCCAGTTCCATTAAGGTAATCCTTGGGTGAACTTGTGATCCTTCCAAAACCAAAGAAGGTTGGGATATCTCCTTATCCCGAATCTCTAAAAAGATCCTAAATAAAATCAAGAAACTTTTCCTACAAGTGCCTGAGGTAGCTCAAACTTCCAACATCACAGGAGGTTTGTAAGTTGTTTAGGATAACTTAGGGAAAAGGGGAGCTCAGCAGCAACAACATGTGCCAGCCTGGGATGGTCCAGTAGTGCAACCACTGACCAAGTTTAGCCTCCAATCTCTTTTATTTGTAACTTTCTTATAAATGAACCACATACTTGAGCATCAAACTTCCTTACTTATTTTACTTGATTTCTACTTTGTACCTCCTAGTAAATCCAAGAAATTGAAAAATAAAGCTAGTTTGATATACATCTATGTCCCTTCTGATGATTGTCTACTTCTATTCCTAATGATAACTCTTCAAGTCAAAATAACTATAACAACTTCGATCTTCCTCTTTTTGATTTAGAGTTGGATTTTCTCACTCTGAATATTATGAGTTTGCCTCTTCAGATAGACTTGGAATCATCCGATTCTAAGGGTACCATAGGAGAAGCTATAAGTGAGCTTGATGTGTAGGTAGAACCTTCCATTACCCTATCACAAGTGATCATCAAAGTCAACCTCTGTAGTGACAAGGTTCTACCTCCTAGGGCAGCACCTCAAGATATAGGAAAATAAGTCATTAGTGAAGAGGATCAATAAGCCCCTCCATAGGATGCTCCACACTTGGATATGCTTATGGAGGATCAACCCAAGGTGGACTACAATGTCATTTCTCATCTAAGAAAGTTGCCATCTATGCTAAGCATATACGATGCCCTTATCTTATCTAAAGAGATGAGGGAATCATTAATCAAGGCTCTCTTTGATCTCAAAATATGCTTAGCTCAGCTGACCACTATTGGTGAGGAGGCACATTACTCCAGAGAAGCTCAGGGGATCACTTTCCAGATGAAGACCTACTTCTGGGGGATATGCAGCATAATCATCCCCTCTACATTATAGTTGACATGGACAGATTCAGACTAGCCAGAGTTCTTGTTGATCTAGCTACATCAATGAACATTATGAGTCTAAATACCCTTGCTTATTTGATGATTTACATATCCACACTTCGAGGAGATTGGATGATGTTGAGAGAATTCAATGAATAAGTTGGGCGGGCTTTAGGTTTTATAGTGTTACCATTAGAGATAGGTGAATTGAAGATTGAAGCCAAGTTTTACATCATTGATTTGAATACTTTATTCACTTCTTTACTTAGTAAGCCTTAGATACATTAGAATAAGATGATTCCATCCTCCCTCCATCAATGCATCAAGTTTAGAAAAGATGGGATTGAGTACTGTGTCAAAGGTGATGAAAAGCTACTTTCAGTTATAGAGGTTGAGATTTATGATGATGCGACCTATTATCTTCCTCAAAATACCATTTCTCATGAACTTGGACAAAACTCAAATGCAAATGCAAAAGAAAAAAATGAAATAAAAGAAAAAGTAAAAGAAAAAGAAAAAAAAAATGAAAATCCAAGTGAACAAGAAAAGGGAATTGAAGAAGAAGTGGAGTCACATATCACATTCCACCCACAATTCATTCCATCATATGGACATGTGGGTAGGATGACTCAACTTCCACCAGGCAGAGGTAGAGGAGGAAATAAAGGCAATTCCAGAGGTGAAAGACCCCCTGGTTGGCCATCAGCCAACAAGGGTTATGTTCCAGTTTGTAGGAGTATCCCTACTATTCACATAAATTTGGAATCCAACTCGGAGGATGAGTCTCATGTGATTAGTATACTAGCCAATCCCTCTCAGTGGGTTCCATTGGAGGTGACTTTTGATCCAGACAATGATGAAGACCAGGCCTCTAAATAAAGTAAAGTATTCGAATCAAATGCATGTAAAACTATCAGACAATAACTGGGAACCTTAGCTCTAACCTCACTTTCATCTCAAAAAGTTGAAAGTTTAGTAGTTAAGGAAGCCCCTAAGTCTTCCATGGATGCAATGTCAAAGAGATTTTTTTTAGGATCATCATCCTCAACTCCTGAAGTTGTAGAACTTGAGGAGGATTCATTTAAAGAACTAATGGAATTACCATTTGACTTTTACTCGCCTCGTGTTCATAATCTTATACATAAAGGTTTGGTTCCTCATACATGGTCCAGGCATAGGTCAGAGTATTTTGAGAAGTGATAGAACAATACAAGTAGAGAAACATAATCAATATCAGGACTTGGATTCAGTGCAGTGGGTCCAGTCGATGACAAAGATTACTACTTAGTTGTCACCAATCATTTGGAGTCTGATAGGTTCTTTTCACATAACACCAACTCTTATAAGGATATATTTTTAGAAACCTCAGATGATCTAGATGATCTCCAAATCAAGGATTTACCTTCAGAATTTGAAGAGGAGATTCATTCAACAATCGACAAGCTTAAAGAAATCAACTTCAAGATAGAAGAAAATCCATGCCTGACATACATCAATTTGTTGCTGAATGAAAAAGAAATCAATGACTTAGTTAGGCTATTGACTGAGTTTAAGGAATACTTTGCATGGAGTTATGAAGAGATTCCCGGATTATCTCGTAGCGATCCATAAGCTAGTAATAGATCCTGATAACCCTATCAAGCAAGCTCCTAAGCATGCGATTAATCAGTGTCATTTTGAAGTCAAGAAATTGATCGATGCTAGTTTCATTAGAAGAAAATACCTACAGTTGCTTGATGTCATACCAGTTAAGAAGAAGAATGGCTAAATTCACATATATGTCAATTTTAGGGACTTAAATAAGGCATGTCCTAAGGATGAGTTTCCTCTTCCTATACTAGAATTAATGGTGGGCATCGTCTCATCTCATGTAGTGTTCTCTTTCATGGATGAGTCATCTAACTACAACCAAATCAAGAAGTCTCTTGAAGATGAAAGAAATATCACTTTTCAAACCCCGATCAAAATCTTCTGTTATAGGGTCATGCCTTTTGGCCTTAAAAATGTTGGTGCTACATACCAACAGGCCATGAATCAGATCTTCAACAAACTCATCCATCATCAGGTTGAGTGCTATGTTGATGATCTAGTAGTCAAGAGCAAAGAAAAGGAAGACCACCTCTTTGACTTGAGGGTAGTTTTTGAATGGTTAAGATAATATAACCTCAAAATGAATCCCATGAAGTGTTCATTCGGAGTAGCTTCATGGATATTCCTTGGGTTTATTATTCAACATAGGAGAATAGAAATAGATCCAGAAATGATCAAAGCTATCTTAGAAATGCCACCTCCTAAGTGCTTAACTCAACTCAAGTCATTCTAAGGACGGCTGGCATATTTAAGGTGCTTTATCTCCAACCTATCGGGGATATGCAAGCCATTCTCAGCACTTGTCAAAATGGATGCCAAGTTCAAGTGTGATGACAAGTGTTAGCATACCTTTGAAGATATCAAGTAGTATTTGGTGAAGCCGCTAGTTCTAGCAGCCCCTATCCCGGGCAGGCCACTCATCCTCTACACTGCTACTTTGGATGACTCTCTCGGCGCTCTGTTGGCCGAAGCCAATGATGAAGGAAAAGAGAATGCTCTCTACTACCATAGCTGTCATCTAATTCCTGCTAAAGCGAACTACCCACCTATTAAGAAGCATTACCTTGCTTTGATCTTTTCTTCCCAAAAGCAACGACACTATATGCTTTCTCATAAGGTGAACTTGATTTCCAGAACCAATCCACTACAGTGTCTCATGACATAGCCAATGCTATTTGGATTGTTAGCACGCTAGTCCATGATACTCTCATACTTTAATATCACATTCATACCCCTCTGTGTGGTAAAAGGACAAGCACTTGGGATTTCTTAGCAGCACACCCACTTCTTGCTGATTCTCCGCTCAGTGATAATCTCCCTGATGAACAAATCATGAACTTAGGGGAGGTTGACAACCACTGATGGGAGATATATTTTGATGGTGCAGCTTCTTTTCATAAAGGGGAAACACTACGATCTACTCTTCTAGGAAAGGCAGGGGTAGGAATAGTTCTCTTAACTCTAGATCATGATGTGATGAGATTCTCATACTATCTTTCTAACTCTGGCACCAACAATGAAGTTAAGTATGAGGCTTTGATTGATGGGAGTTAGCTATCACTGTCAGTGTTAAGAGCATCAACATCTTTGGGATTTCTAATTGGTTATCAACCAGATTGTCGAGTCCTACAAGGTTCTCAAACCCAAGCTTCGTCATTACCATGAGTATACCATAAAGCTGTTGGCCCAAATCCCTGAGATCACTATCTACAAGGTTCTCCGAGTAGAGAACGCAGTAGCTGATGCCTTGGTCAAACTTGCTAAAAAATTGGCATGTTCGAAAGATGAGTCTATTTCAATAAGGGTCCAAAATAGACAAGTTATATCCCTTATCGATGCTAAACTCATCGAGAGACTTTCTCTTGAAGGGGAGGTTGTCATTGCCTATAAGGACAAAGAGCTGGATTAGAGGCAACCGTTCATAGACTATTTGAACACCGAAAAACTACCTCAAGAAAAGTCACAATCCCATCAGGTGAAACAAAGAGCTCTCTCTTATGCTCTTGTTGATGGCACCTTGTACCGATGATCCTTTGACCAGATGTGGTTACGTTGTTTAGATAAACACGAAGCCCATGGCATTATAGCCAAGGTACATTCATGTTTATGTGGAGCTCATCAATCCGGTCCAAAGATGAAGATAAATATCGAGAGATTAGGATACTATTGGCCTTCGATGATTACAGACTGCATGGATATAGCTAGGAGATGCCATTAGTGTCAAGTACACAGTGTGGTCCTCCATCAACCACCCAACATTCTACACCCTACATTGGCATCATGGCCATTTGAGTGTTGGGGTACCGACATTATGGATTCGATCGATCCTCCTTTTTCCAAGGGGCATCGGTTCATCTTAGCTACCACCGACTACTTTTCCAAGTGGGCGGAGGAGATCCCACTCAAAGATGTCACAACTCAGCATGTGCTTCAGTTTTTTAGGAACCATATCGTATATAGGTTCGGGGTGCCTCGATGAATTATATCTGATAATTATACTACATTCAAAAGTACTTAGATCAATAGCTTTGCTATAAGACATGGTAGAGATTGGAGATACTCCACTATCTACTACCCCAGAGAAAATGGTTTAGTAGAAGCATTCAACAAAACTCTCATCCAGATACTGAAGAAGACTTTGGATGACAACAAGCGATAGTGAAATGAGCAGTTGGTTGAAGCTTTATGGGCCTACCACACCACATACCAAACTCCAACTCAATCTACCCCATTTTTGTTAGTGTATGGGTTTGAAGCCATTCTTCCTTTAGAAGTCTAACTCTCGTCACTAAGGGTAGCATTGGGTAGCAAGATCACTATAAAGCAGAATGCAAAGTTGCAGTTAGAAGAGCTCAAAGGTTTGGAGGAGAGTCGCCTACGGACATGCCATAACCTCAAGTTGTACAAGGCTAAAATGATTCAAGCTCACAATAAGCTGGTCTGTCCTAGGTCTTTCCAAGTAGGAGAGCTTGTGTTAGTCCTAAGGAGACTAATTATTGCCCATCGTAAGATGGGTGGCAAGTTTGAACCCACTTGGGAAGGCTCCTATGTCATAAAGAAGGCCTACCAAAGAGGATCTTATCAGCTTATTGATTGTAAAGGGGAACACCTGATGCTTCGAATTAATGGGCTCTATTTAAAGAAATATTATCCATAAAAATCATGTTTTGAAAATAATTCTATAAATCAACAGAAATATGATTCCCTTTCATCCAAATCTTCTCTTCTTTCAAAGCATTATTTGCTTGTCTTACGAATCTATCGTGACATGTCTAGGGTAGGTGTAAGAGTCCCCCAGCAGCATCCTATCCCTTTTTTACAACACAAATATAATCTCTTGGCACAATTAGATTAGGGAGTTTTGCTGACACTGCCCTAAAGATAAGATGCTTACTTGAGAAAAGGGGCTCTTTGGGGGCTTGAATTCCTAATCCACAAGCGAAAAAAATTTTATTTATTTATTTAGTTTAGTTTAACATGGACCCTGTTGGTTTACGAGGGATCAAACTGAGAAGGAGCTTAAATCAGCTGAGACCTATCTCAAATTTATAGAACTAAGCGAGAATCAACGCATCCGCTGAACAGGTTTTCCAACCACTGGGGTGGCTACTAGGAGAGGGGGACTGTCCAACCTATGAGTAACCTGGGTAGTGTCCAAATGGGGATGCAAAGGATGTGATCCAAGTAAGATGCCCGTAGGGAGAGGGCCTGTGAAGGGCTTGATCCAAAATCCTGGAGAAAATAACATGGCTAGCCATATATCAAATTGGTATTTGGTGGCTAACTCAAGAAGAAAGCACGGGGACTTACATCTACCAAGAGTGGTGTATTCACTAGGTGAGTCACTATCAGCTTAGCGAACATCAACCAACCTAAGGTTCCTAGTGATTTGCGATAATCAGCTTAACAAAACTGATTATCGGGATAGTCTATCTTCGGCTCGATAGGTGCTATCTGACCTAGGGTGACTACTGAGTGAATGCCACTTAAGGACTTACATCGACTCAAATGTAGTCAAGAGGAAAGGAACCTCTGGGGTACTTATCCAATACCTCAAATATACTCAACCGAGTTAGTGCATGATGGCTAATTCAAGAAGAAAGCTCGAGAACTGACATCTTATTAAACAAAGTCAATGTGTGGTACCTTACTGGTTGGGCATTGAAGCCTACCAAACTAACAAGGTGCTCATTGGTTTACAATGATCAAGTCAGAAAGAAAGCATGGGGACTCACATCCGCTTGACAAGTGACCACTGGGGTGACAGATTAAAGAGGTGGTATGTTAACCCGACCTAGAGCAGCTAATGAATGAGTGTCGTAGGGGGTTGCTCCCACATCAAAATAGCTTGAGACAAAAAAGATTTATGGTTATTTTTGTGCACATGTTAAAGAGAATAGGATGCCTCTCAGGTTATCTTACACCTACCTTAAACACATTAGGGATTTGATGGAACAATGCCATGAATGGCAACGGGAACTCCCACCAAGAAAGGATGTCGCTTGGGTTCTCTTATACCTAATTTAGTTATGCTAGTCAAAATAGGATGTCTCTTGGGTTCTCTCACACCTATTCTAGTAGCGCTTGGGAATGTGTTCGTGTTGTGAAGAAGGATAGGATGTCTCTTGGGTTCTCTTACACCTAACCTAAACACATCGCGGTCGCAAGACAGGCAAACAACGCTTCAAATGAAGTGAAGATTTGAATGAATTGGAATGGAATTTTAGTTGATTGATAAATTACTTTCAAAACATAATTTTTATGGGTAATAATTCTTCAAATAGATCCTATTAATTGGAAGCATCGGGTGTTCCCCTTTACAATCAATGAGCTGATATGATCCTCCTTGGTAGGCCTTCTCTATAACATAGGGGCCTTCCTAAGTGGCTTCAAACTTGCCTCCCATCTTTCAACGGGCAACAATTGGTCTCTTTAGGACTAACATAAGTTCTCCTACTTAGAAAGATCTAGGGTAGACTAGCTTGTTATGAGCTTGAATCATTTTGGCCTTGTACAACTCAAGGTTTTGGGATGCCCATAGGCATCTTTCCTTCAAACCTTTGAGCTCTTCTAACCATAACTTGGAATTTAGCTCTATAAAAATTTGGCTACCCATTGCTATCCTTAGTGATGGAAGCTAAACTTATAATGGTAGAACGGCTTCAGACCCATAAACTAAGGAAAATGGAGTAGACCAGATTGGAGTTCGGTATGTGGTGTGGTAGGACAACAAGGCTTCAACGTACTATTCATTCCACTGTCGCTTGTTATCATCAAGAGTCTTCTTTAGTATTTTGATGAGAATTTTTTTGAATGCTTTTGCTAAGCTATTTGCTTTGGGGTAGTAGATGGTGGAGTATTTCCAATCTATGTCATGTCTTGGCAAAGCTGTTGATCTTGGTGCTCTTGAATGCAGTACCATTATTGAATATAATTTATCGAGGCACCCCAAATCAATATATGATATGATTCCTAAAAAATTAGAGCACATGTTGAGTTGTGATCTCTTTGAGTGGGATTGTTTTTGCCCACTTGAAAAAGTAGTCAGTGGCAGCTAAGATGAACGGTGACCCTTGGAAGAAGAAGGATCGATCGGACCCACAATGTCAGCGCACCAACACTCAAATGGCCAGGAGGCAAATGTTGGATGTAGAATGTTGGGTGGTTGATGTAGGACCAGATCGTGTACCTAGCACTGATGGCATCTCCTATGTTCATGCAGTCTATGATCATCGAAGGCCAGTAATATCCTAGTCTCTTGATCTATGCTTTCATCTTCAGACCGGATTGATGTGCTCTACATAGACTTGAATGTACCTCAATTGCAATGCCATGGGCTTCATGTTTACCAAAATAATGTAACCATATTTAGTCAAAGGACTTCATGAGAGCATAGGAGAGAGCTCTCTGTTTCACCTGATGGGCTTGTGACTTTTCTTGAGGTAGTTTTCCTTTAGCTGAGTAATCCATGAAAGATTTCCTCCAATCCAGCTCCTCATTCTTATTGGCAACGACAACCTCCCCTTCAAAAGAAAGCCTCTCAATGAGTTCAACATCAATAAGGGATAGGACTTATCTATTTTGGACTCTTATTGGAATGGACTCATTTTCCGAACATGTCAATTCTTTGGCAAGTTTGGCCAAAGCATCTGCTACTATGTTCTCTACTCAGGGAACCTTGTAGATGGTGACTTCAGTGATTTGGGCCAACAACTTCATGGTATACTCATGGTTGTGATGAAGCTTGGGCTTAAGAACTTTGTAGGATCCGACAATCTGATTGATTACCAACTAAGAATCCCCAAAGATGTTGATGCTCTTGACACACACTATGATGGCTAACTTTAGACCGACAATCAAAGCCTCATACTCAGCTTCGTTGTCGGTGCAGAGATTGGATAGATAGTATGAGAATCTCATCACATCATGGTCTGGAGTTAAGAGAACTATTCCTATCCCTACATTTCCTGGAATAGTAGATCATAATGCTTCCCCTTCATGGAAAGAAACTGCACCATCAAAATACATCTCCCATTGGCAATTTTCAACCTACCCTAAGTTCATGATTTGTTCATCAGGGCGATCGTCACTAAGCGAGAAATGAGCAGGAAGTCGGTGTGCTGCTAAGAAATCTACTAGTGCTTGTCCTTTTACTGCACAGAGGGGTGCAAATGTGATATCAAACTATGAGAGAATCATGGACCATCATGCCCAGCATCTAGATAGTGTTGGTCGTGTCATGAGATACTACAGTGGATTGGTTATGGAGATCATGTTCACCTTATGAGAGAGCATATAGTGTCATAGCTTTTGGGATGCAAAGATCTAAGCTAGGCAATGTTTCTCAATAGTAGACAGTTTACTTGATGATGCGAGGTAGTAGAGCATTTTTCTTCTCCTCATCATTAACAGAGCATAGAGAGAGTCATCCAATGCCGGTAGAGGATGATAGAGATAGGGCTACTAAAACTAGCGGCTTCATCAAATATTGCTTGATATCTTCAAAGGCATACAGACACTTGTCATCCCACTTGAACTTGGTATCCTTTTTGATAAGTGTTGAGAATGGCTTGCATCTCCTGGATAGGTTAAAAATAAAGCATCTTAGATACACCAACCATCTTTAGAAGGATCTGAGTTGAGTTAGACTTTTAGGAGGTGGAATTTTTAAGATAACTTTAATATTTTTAGGATCTATTTCTATTCACCGGTGTCAGACAACAAAACTAAGGAACTTCCCCGAAGCTACTCTGAATGCACACTTCAGTGGGTTCATTTTGAGGTTATATTGTCTTAACCATTCAAAAAATACTATTACGTCAAATAGATGGTCTTCCTTTTCCTTTCTCTTGACTACTAGATCATCAACATAGCACTCAACCTGATGATGGATGAGTTCATTGAAGATCTGAGCCATGGCCCATTGGTATGTAGCACCAACATTTTTAAGGCTGAAAGGCATGACCCTATAATAATAGATTTTGATCGGGGTTCAAAAGTAGTGTTTCTTTTATCATCGGGGGCCATCTTGATTTGGTTATAGCCAGATGACCCATCCATAAATAAGAAAATTGCATGAGATGAGGCGATGTCCACCATTAATTCAGTATAAGAAGAAACTCATCCTTAGGACATGTCTTATTTAAGTCCCTAAAATTGACGCATATGCAAATTTGGCCATTCTTTTTCTTAACTAATATGATACTGGCTAACCAAGTAGGGTATCTTTTTTCCCTGATGAAACTAACATCGATCAGTTTCTTGATTTCAAAAATTACCCATTGTTTGATTTCTAATCGCATGCATCTAGGAGCTTGTTTGATAGGGTTAATGCTAAGATCTATTGCTAGTTTGTGGACTACTACCTTATGAGATAATCTCAGCATCTCTTCATAACTCCATGCAAAGTAGTCTTTAAACACAGTCAATAACCTAACTAAGTCATTAGTTTCTTCTTCATTCAGGAATGAACTAATGTATGTCAGGCATGGGTTTTGTTCTATCCCGAGGTTGATTTCTTTAAGCTTGTCAATTGTTGAATGAATCTCCTCTTCAAATTCTAGTGGTGAATCTCTGATTTGGAGATCATCTGGATCATCTAAGATTTTTAAACACACATCCTCATAAGAGTTGTTATGGTGTGAAAGAACCTATCAGACTTCAGTTGGTTGGTGAAAACAAATCAGTAATCATCGCCATCGATTGGACCCACTGTACTAAATCCTAGTCCTGATCTTGATTATGCCTCCCTGCCTGTGTTATGCCATAGCTTTTCGAAGTACTCTGACCTCTGCTTAGACCATGTATAAGGAATCAAACCCTTCTCTGCAAGATTAAGAACACAAGTTGAATACCAATCAAAAGGCAATTCCATTAATTCTTTGTATGAATTCTCCTCAAGTTCTACATCAACTTCAGGACTTGAGGAGGAAGATCTCGAAAAGAGCTTCATATCTTTGGAAGACTGAGGGACTTCCTTAACTACTAAATCTTCAACTTTTTAAGATGAAAGTGAGGTTAGAGCTAAGGTTCCTAACTGCTGCCTAATAGTTTTACATGCATTTGATTCGAGTACTTTGCTTTGTTTGGAGGACCGATCTTCATCGCTATCTGACTCGAGTGTCATCTCTAATAAAACTACTAAGAGGGGTTGGCTGGTATGCTAATCACATTAGGCACATCCTCCGAGCTGGATTCCAAGTCTATGTGAATAGTAGGGGTACTCCTATGAACTGGAACATAACCCCTGTTGGCTGATGGCCAACCAGGGGGTCTTCCACCTAAATCACTCTCTACCTCCTCACGCCTTGTGGAGGTCGAGTCATCCTACCCACATGTCCATATGATTGAATGAACTGTGGGTGGAATGTGATATGCGGCTCTATTTCTTCTTCAATTTTCCTTTCCTATTCACTTGGATTTTCATTTTTCTTTTATTTTTTTTACTTTTCATTTTTTTTTTTTAAATTTGAATTTTGACCAAGTTCATGAGAAAAATGTATTTTGAGAAAGAGAGTAGGTTGCATCCTCATAAATCTCAACCTCTCTGACTGAATATGGCTTTTCATCACCTTTGACAGAGTACTCAATCCCATCCTTTCTGAACTTGATGCGCTGATGGAGGAATGATGGGATCATTTGTTCTGATGTATCAATGGCCTACCGAGCAAAGCTGTGAATGAAGTATTCGAATCAATTATGTGAAACTTAGCTTCAATCTTCCATTCACCTATCTCTAAAGGCAATGCTATGGAACCTAAAGCCCTCTCGCCTTGTTCATTGAATCCTCTCAACATCATCCGATCTCCTCAGAGGGTAGAGATGTCGATCCTCAAATAGGCAAGAGCCTTTAGACTCATAATGTTACTGATGCACCTGGATCAATGAGAACTCTGGCAAGTCTGAATCTGCCCATGTCCACTATAAGGTAAAAGGGACAGTTGTGCTCTATGTCTCCCAAAAGAAAGTCTTCATCTGTGAAGGTGATCCCCTGGGCTTCTTTTGTATAATGTGCCTCCTCTCTAATAGCAGCCAGCTGAGCTAAGCATATCTGAGGATCAAGGAGTGGCTTGATTAATGATTCCCTCATCTCTTTAGATAAGATAAGGGCATCGTATATACTTAACTTAGATGGAAAATTTCTTAGGTGAGAGAGGATATTGTAGTCCACCTTGGGTTGGACCTCCACAAGCATATCTAAGGGTGGAGCATCTTATGGAGGGTCTTCTCGATCCTCTGAACCAATGACTTATTTCCTTCACTCTTGAGGTGCTTCCCTAGGAGGTAGAACCTTTCTACTATAAAGGTTGACTTCAGTGATCTCTTGTAGCAGGGTAATGGAAGATTCTACCTGCACATCAGGCTCACCTACAACTTCTCCTATGGGATCCTCAGAATTGGATGATTCTAAGTCTATCTCAAGATGCGAACTCGTAGTATTCAGAGTAAGAAAAATCCAACTATGAATTAGAAAAAGGAAGATCATAATTGTTATAGTTATTGTTTAGACTTGAAGAGTTGTCATTAGGAATAGATTCAGACAACCCATCAGAAGTGAACAGATATAATTAAAGCTAGCTTTTTTTTTTCAATTTCTTGGATTTGATAAGAGGTACATAGTAGAAATCAAGTAAAGTAAGAGGGGTGAGAGATTTGATGCCCTCATCCACCGATACAAGATATTTACTTGAAGAAGAAGAGCTAGTTGAAGTAGAGGTAGTCATTGATGTAGTAGTTACAACGGTGGACTGGAAGCTGGACTCGATTGGTGGTTGCGCTACTGGACTATTCCAGGCTAGCACATGCTGCTACTGCTGCTGAGCTCCCTCTTTCCCTGAGTTGGCTCTGGCAACTTGTAAACCTTCTTTAATGTTGGAGGTTTGAGCTGGCTCAAGTACCTGCAAGGAAAGTTTTTTTTATTTTATTTAGAATCTTCTTAGAGGTACGAGATAAAGAGATATCCCAACCTTCTTTGATTTTGGAAGGATTGTAGTCATCCTCAAGGATTACCCTAATAGAATTGGATGGTTTTTACACAAGGTATTCCTTTGAGATAACTATAGCACCGATTTTGAAACTATGTTCAAGTTAGTCCTTAAAGGTGAAGCAATCCTCCAAAACATGACCTAGGATACGATGGAAGGGGCAAAAGTTAGGGTCATGACTTTTGCCCACTTCCTCCGGTCTCCTAGGTTCAGGTAGCTAAAAATCAAGCTTCTTTAAGAGATTCTTGATTACCTCTCTCTTAAATGAATAAGGCTTGTTGAGTTTATCCAAAAGAGTAGGTGGACAGTAGCTACCTGGCTGGTGGTATGTGTATCGCTGCCATTGCTGATATGGTTGAGGAGGATGCGATGTAGGCTATGGAGGCTGCTGTGGCGGCCGGTAGGATTGCCTCAGTGGTGGTAGAGGAGGTGAAAGCGATAATTGGGGAGGACGAGGTTTCTCAAACTGCTCTCTAGCCAGTTGTGTCCCCTTGTCTACTACAATCACTGCCCCTGGTTTCTTCTCCTATACCTTCTGTGACTTCGGCTTTATTGGTAGATCTGGAGAAGGCAACTATTTGGCTTTTCCTTGCAAGCTAGCTGCCTTGTTGATAAATATCTCAAAAGTTTTGATGGTAAAACCTTTAAGAATGAAGGCGACCAGGCCATAGATATTCTTAACCAGAATCTCGATGGAATGTTATTCAGATAGTTTTGGTTCACATTTCATACTCAAATTATATCATCTGAGAATGTAATCAACTAGGGACTCACCAAGATTTTGTTGAGCCACAACGAGATTGCCAACAATGACCCCTTGCTGAGCTCCAACAAACCTTTTGATAAAGAGTTACTCTAACTCAACAAAAGTCTTTACTGAAGTATTGGAAGTTTAACATACCAATCAAAAGCTATCCTTTCTAATCTACTAATGAAGAGATGGAAGAGTAAAGCGTCACTGCCACCAGCATTGCAATAACTAGCTCTAAAATACATAATATACTGCCTTAGGTTCCCACTGCCATCAAAACTCTTGAAAGAAGGTGGCATGAAACCCTTAGGATATTAGATGGCATCAAATTCCTCTAGGTAGGGTCTACCCTTTGGAACTGATGATCCTGCTTTAGCTTGAGCCAATGCTTCTCTCACTTGCTGCTCAATGATGCTCTTGATATCATTTTCTTCTATGGAGGTACTATCGACTAGCTTCTTATACATGCTGGTTCTACCTTGCTCTATTGGAGGAAAAATCTTGGCTGGATCCAAGACATGCACCAACTCTAGTTGACTGGTCTCAGCTATAGTAGGATGAACTACCAGGGCTTGATTCTACAATGTTAAGATAGCTGCTAACAGATCTTTAAGTCTGTTCTCAATGTGCTAAGAGGTGTTGGGTCGAGTAGGCTGTGTCTTCCTGCTCGGCCTCAGCACCTTCCATAGTTTGTGGCTCTCTAAAGAGGGATCCCTTGGTTTCTACCATGGAAACCCCTACTACATCTCCCAATAAATCATCTTCATTGGGATCATGGGCTACTATATCATCTAGAGAATGATTTGTCTGAACTGTCACAAATGACTTTGGTTGACTGGTGGTAGGATTATTATCATGTATTATGACACACTAGACCTCCCCTGCTGCTAGAGAGTCAACCCTGTGAGAGCTATACTCGCTGGAAGAAATAAGCTCCTGACTGTCACTGAATCTGTATGGGGTGACACTCCTAGGAGGATCTATCATCATAGGTGCAGCTAGACTATCATCCTCTCCCTTAGAAACTGCTATCTCCATTGTATGTTGTGGTGGTGGTGGTGACGGGATGACCACGATACTTCAGGGTCGCCATTCTTTCCGCACCATAACTGGGGAAGAAGGTCAAGCAGGAGAGTTTGGCCTCACCATAATAGGCAGCGTAGATGGAACGGGATCCCTTGGCCATAGCAGAATCACTAGAGGGGGTCTCTTTTCCCCAAATGTGGCCTTCATGGCCTTTGGCGGAACTAGAGATGCTGGAACATGGATTAGAGATGGAAAATAGGGGGGTAGAGTGGTGTGGTGAAGACACCACTGACTCTCTTGGGATAGGAGCTGCTCTCCTATGATGTGTAGTCCCCGTAAGTACAATGTTGTCAATATGATCGATGCGGGTAGCACACCAATCAAGAAAATCAACAAGTGTAGAGGCCCCTGATTGCCGACTTAACCTCCACCTCTCTCGTCTAGTAATGTGAACTGAAATGTGGGCCTCTCTGACCCTCTCCTATCTAATATGCTTCCCCACACTGTGAGGGATAACGAATCTTAGATCAAACTAAGCTTCAGACTCAGATCATTCGTAGGCTCCACCGACTCAGTGTAAAACTGAACAAAGGCCGGCATACGACCTCCTCCTCTCACTGATCGGTGCCTGGAACTGAATCGATGGTGGAGGTAAAGTAGAAATCCTCGACATCCTCTCTGTCAGACTTAGAGAGAGGATGGAACTGGTTTGCTATAACCAATAGGGAAACCATCGTGGGTAGATCCTCTAAAGTAGACTGAGTAACTACCTCCATATCCCTAGCAATGCGAGTGTGGTATCACTTTACCATGCGGTTCTTATTTCTCCTTTGGGTCTTGGTAGGGCAAGCAGAGTAAGAGCTAGACCCAACCTCAAAAGGGGGAGGCATCACGAGATCGGAGCCTTCCTCTTGGAGGTGCTAATTGGGGTAGCACGGGAACCATGAGGTGCCGATCGCACTCACTAATCAGTGCATATTATGGGAACTGTCATAGCCTTTCTCTTCAGTGAGACAATCTCAGAATCTAACGACATGTCAACCTAAATGATCGACTACTGCCCAACCACTATGCTCCTACTAACAATCATGAGGGAGGTCCCGTCACATGTAATCTAGGCCCCCTCAAAACCTCGACCAAAGTGGATGAGGTGGACATAATCAAAGCATGGGAGGTTGGCTTGATCCAAGGCCAGATCCATCCCATGGGGAAAGGTAAACACATATCTTTGTGCAGCCATTGCTATAAACTCAAACTGAAACTGACACTGAACAAAAGTATGCAATGTTAAAAATAAACTTGAATCAGATTCCTGTTGATTTTGAATTCAAATTTAGAATTTGATCCCTTACTCAACATTTTGAAAGTGTTAAGATGGGCTCAAAATGGATTTAGAAGAGATTGTGAAATTGATTAAAGAGGGGATTTTTGAATATAGAATCTATTTCCAACAAATTTGGGTATGTTGAAAATGAGTTCAAGTCCTTTTAAGAGATTGATGCTTCCATAGGTTTATGTTTGATTTTTTTAGTTTTTTTTTTTTTTGATTGATTGGAGACCTTCATTTAACAAATTTGAGTATGTCAAAGTAAGGGGTCAATTTGATTTGTTTGGATTTTGATTTTTGAAATTCACTTAGCAAATTTAGGTATGCTAAGTGGTGCATTTGAAAAAAATTTCTTCTTTTTTTGTTTTCTTTATTTTGTGAATCATTTGTGTTTTGAAAAGGGAATCCTCATTTAGCAAATTTGGGTATGCTAAATGAAGAATCCAAGTGTGTTTTGTTTTGATGGTTTTTTGAAAATAGGATTTTAGCAAATTTAGGTATGCTAGGGAAATCCTAATGTGTTTCTTTTTATTATGGATTTTTTTTTTTGAAAATGGAGACTCCATTTTAGAAAATATGGTATGCTAAAATGAAGTTTCAATTGTATTTTGAAAATTTTATGAAATGAAGATTTCATTTAGAAAATTTGAGTATGCTAAACAAAATTCCAAAATCTGTTTCAAATTTCTATTTTGAAAATGGATACTTCACTTTAGCAAATGTTGTATGCAAAAATGAAGTTCCGAATGTGTTTTGTTTTGATTTTTGATTTTGTTTAAAAATAAGATTCTTAACAAATTTGGATATGCTAAGGAAATCCTAATGTGTTTCTTTTTGTTTTGAATTTGTTTTTGAAAATAGCGACTTCATTTTAGCAAATATGGTATGCTAAAATGAAGTTTCAATTGTATTTTGAAAATTTTGTGAAATGGAGATTTCATTTAGCAAATTTCAGTATGCTAAATGAAATTCCAAAATGTGTTTCAAATTTTTGTTTTGAAAATGGAGCCTTTGCTTTAGCAAATGTGGTATGCTAAAATGAAGTTCCAAATGTGTTTTGTTTTGATTTTTGATTTTATTTTGAAAATAGGATTCTTAGCAAATTTGGATATGCTAAGGAAATCCTAATGTGTTTCTTTCATATTTTGGATTTTGTTTTGAAAATGGAGACTTCATTTTAGCAAATATGGTATGCTAAAATGAAGTTTCAATTGTATTTTGAAACTTTTGTGAAATGGAGATTTCATTTAGCAAATTTGAGTATGCTAAATGAAATTCCAAAATGTGTTTCAATTTTTTTTTTTTTTGAAAATGGAGACTTCACTTTAGCAAATGTTGTATGCTAAAATTAAGTTCCAAATGTGTTTTGTTATGCTTTTTGATCTCGTTTTAAAAATAGGATTCTTAGCAAATTTGGGTATGGTAAGGAAATCCTAATGTGTTTCTTTTTGTTTTGGATTTTGTTTTGAAAAGGGAGACTTCATTTTAGCAAATATGGTATGCTAAAATGAAGTTTCAATTGTATTTTGAAAACTTTATGAAATGGAGATTTCATTTAGCAAATTTGATTATGCTAAATGAAATTCCAAAATGTGTTTCAAATTTTTGTTTTGAAAATGGAGACTTCACTTTAGCAAATGTGGTATGCTAAAATGAAGTTCCAAATGTGTTTTGTTTAAATTATTATTATTATTATTTTTTGAAATGGAGATTTCACTTAGCAAATTTGAGTATGGTAAATGAAATTCCAAAATGTGTTTTAGATTTTTGTTTTGAAAAGAGGATTCCAATTTAGCAAATTTAGGTATACGAAATAGGAAATCCAAATGTGATTGATTTTTTTTTTTTTGAAAAGAGGATTCCGAATTAGCAAATATAGGTATGCTAAATAGGAAATCCAAGTGTGTTTGATTCATGTTTGGTTTTGAAAAGGGGATCCTCATTTAGCAAATTTGGGTATGCCAAATGAAGGATTAAATGTTGTTTGAATTTTTAAAAAGATGGTTATTGACTGTTGATTTTGATTTTGTTGAAAATGAAATCTCCACTAGATAAATTGAATGGAGATGTTCATTTGTGTTTTTTGAAAATATGATTGTTGATTTTGAAAATGATTGTTGATTTTGTTTTTTGTTAAAAATGAAACCTTCATTCAAGAAGTTGAATGGAGATGTTCATTTGGTGCTTTTGGAAAATATGATTGTTGCCTTTGAAAATGATTGTTGATTTTGTTTATGTTGAAAATGAAACCTTCATTCAAGAAGTTGAATGGAGATGTTCATTTGGTGCTTTTCAAAAATATGATTGTTGATTTTATTTTTGTTGAAAATAAAACCTTCATTCAAGAAGTTGAATGGAGATGTTCATTCGATGCTTTTGGAAAATATGATTGCTAATTTTGAAAATGATCCAACATGTAACAATCATGAAGATTATTAGATGAGGGTGATTTTAGAAAAAAATAAATTTTGTGCATTTTGAAAAAGTGCTTTTTGGAAATTATTGATTTTTCATAAAGGATTTATTTTTCTTGATATTTTAGAATGAACCTTTCCTTACCATAAGAATGATAAAAAGGAAGTCTTTAGTTATTTCTTTTTGATTAAATTTTTATTTTCACCTATTGGGAAAATCTAGTAGGGGTTTTAGGACCTCCACGTAATGAGATCCTAAAACCTAAAGATGTTGGCTAGCTTAGCATAAGGATGAAATAAGCTAAGTGCCAATAGAAAAGAAGGATAGTCTTGGGTTCATATAAAATATAAACTTACTATCGATACTTGAAGACAACGATCATTAGTCAAAGATGGAGAGAGGAACCTTCCCCAGTGAAGTCGCCAAAAAAATCTGTGGTGAAAATATTTTTGCCTTCATCTATCATTTTGAGGAGGATAGATGAAAAATAGAAATATACACCTTTGTATTGGGACACCACATAGATCCGCAGATGTTCTTATTAGGGTGATCGGGTATGATATTGAGGAGAGATGTACTATCTTGAATGATAGAAGTCACCATCCTACAATGGACCTAATCACCTGAATAAGGACTCCTAAGGACTATGGGTCTTCGTATGTACCAGAAATTCTTCCCCTACTTTACATGAAAAAGTAAAGTAAGGTTTATTTTAAATCAGATTCGTTAAGTTCCCTATGGAGGCAAGCCCCCATAGTTAATTACATCCTAAGGAATGAGATTCCTTAGGAATACTCTCGATTAAGGAAAATGATCATTGTCTTTAAAGATTTCAATAGGTAGGACTATCAATCAATTTGGTTTAATTTTAGAAGATCAATCAAAATTGATCAAGAGTAGGTAGTTCTTTTGAGAGCCAAAGGAAAATAGGTAGGGTATGCTTAGGCCAAACTATCCTATAGTTGGGCTTTGTATTTTTAAAATTGAATTGATTTATTTGTCTGAGTTGGATTTTTCATTAGAAATTTAGGGCTTATAATTCTATGATACAAGGTTATAGAAGATGCCTAAGAGGTGAGGATTTATGCTTATGGCCCACAAAGGGAAAAACAACCCCATAACCTAAATCTATAGAGCTTTAGCATGGCCTAAATCTAAGGTGAAAATGGGTATTTGGTTTACCTCCCAAGAGAGGATAAATCACCCGACTGTTGGGCTTATAACTACCTGAGGGTAGCTGCCAACTAACTTCTCCTATGATTTTAAATACTTGCAGGCAAGTCATATATTTATGCAAGATAGCTAGGTTATTATTTATTTAGAATGAGATTAAGTCCTTAAACACAGCCCATAAGAGACTAAATCATGTAGGGTATGATTTAATGACTTAAATCTAATGAAAACTTTTCATATGCTTTATTTTTGTTTTGGATAGTCACTTTGACACAAGCTTTAGGATTCCTATGCCCAATGCATGAGAAATTAATTTATGGGCCAGAATCAGCAAGATAAGGAGGTATTTCCACCATGGCTCTCATAGGTCAGGCCAAGTTCTCTGGTAAAGGTAGAAGCCCTCTTATTCAAGAGTGAAATAATATGCTTTTATGCATGATATTAGAAAAGGAAAGATAATATCTAGCTAAGGGATTTCTTATTCTTTTATCTTAATTTTTAGCCTATGTTTTAGGTAAGGTTATGAGTTCTTTATTTTTAATTTTGAGTTGATTAATTTGGTAGAAGATTTATTTTTTTCCTAAGAGCCTAATCCACATTCAGGTCATACATCAAGCAAGAAAGAAACTAGGAAAACATGTCATCTTAATGCACAAGCTAAACAAATCATCAATCGATTTATAAAGTCAACCCTTATACAACCCGGATTACAAATGAATTACAAAAAGGAATTCATGTTATGAGGGTCTTCATTCTTCTTTTTTTCTTTCTTCTTTCTTCTTTCTTCTTTCTCCTTTTGGTTCATTCTTTTGGATGGTTAGGATGTGGTTTCTCCAAAGGCTTCACGTGGTGCATATGATGAAATCTTATTACCAATGCTCATCTGAATCCCCCATAATAATTATTCCAAAAATCTTGATTTGCCAAATTTACATGAAAAGGATAAAGTCTAACTAATGCCAGCAAAATAGAGATTAGCTAAACAACCATACAAATCCTAAGCATGTATATTGGACATAACATCCCACACATGGGTAACCAAGTCCACCTGACCTTTAGGATTATGCTTAGGGGTATAAGCCCCTGCACAATAGAAGTGGTTATATTTTTATTATAGTGCCCCTTAAGCACAATCCCTTGTAGAAAATAATGATTAGACTAAATCATCCTACCATTCATTCTACACACATTCAGCCTAATATCTAGACAAAAAATATATATCACAAAACAAAAGTAAACATCAAACTATGCATCGCCTTAACCTGAAGTTAGAAGTGGTGACTTAGTCTAATTTGTGTGCTTTAAAAGATTTGTGTGGTATGCTTAACTATGGCTTTAGGGTTTGTATTTTCTAAGCATGAAAGTGTTCAACTTAGAGGATGGTTTCATTTAAGTTATTTTACTGATTTGGGTTGATTTTATTTTTTATTTTTTATTTGGTTTAAGTGAATCCTTCTTAATTACTAAGTTGTAAAGAGAAGGGAAAATAGAAAATGACTTCTCTTTCCTTCCCTAGCTTAAGTAACTTCTAAAGTAGATTCAAGTTTAGTTTTATTTAGTGAATGTCTTATTATGTGTTTTAATTAATCCTAAGTTTAGATGAACTCTAAACAAACCTATTCAAAAATAAAGGTATTTTAAGATTACGTAAAGTGAATTAAGATCACAAAAACACACATCACTTCATTCTTTCCCAACATGTATAACATGCATATGAATAAATCCTAAGCATATCTATACATACAAATGGGAATGTTTAGCACACTTTATGATGAATTTTAGATAAGTTACTTAAGAAAAATTTGAATGCTTTATGATGCATGATTTTCATTAAGTAGAAAAGAGGTTTTCTTATCCATTTTCACATGCACACATGTATATATGAAAGACATAAGTGAGTACAGCGCCATTGTTAACCAGGAGTGTAAGGTATAAAACCTACTTAGGGCTACTTAAAGTCCCATAACCCCAGTGTTGTCTAGACTAATATACCACTTTCCTTAAATACAAACACATGTACAAAAGAAATGAATGGAAAAGAAAGATGCAAAAAAGTTTATATTTGTTTATTTGTTTTGTTTATGCAATTTATATGTACAAGTGTAGATATCCTTCTTAATTGATAGCATAGGAATGAATAAGAAATGGAATCAGGCAAGTGTTAGGTTCTTTTCAAATGAACTAAACACATTACCAAATCCTATTCAAAACTATACTAAAAGAGGGGAGAAGGAAAACTACACTAGGCACATCCTTATATTTTACTCACATGCAAGCTTATAAATAAAATATAAGTAGAACACTTTCAATTTTGATAAGTGATTCATATATTTTGAAAATGATTTAGATTTAATTATGATAATAGCCACTCATATTTCTATTTTAGTGAAAACATGCAATTTGACATAAAAGAAATATTTCATTTTTTTTTTGATTTTTGAAAAGTATGAATGCATGAAATCCATATGACATACACATTTAGCATGTTGAGAAGGAACTAAAATGATGAAAGCATGTAAACATATTCACCCTAATTAATTCCTAAAGACAATCTTATGAAATAAGAAAGCTTGAAGCAAATCAAATTATTTTTAAAGAAGGTTTAATTTTGTTTTGAGTTTGATTTAATTTGAGAAATTTAATTTGAGAAATGTGAGGTAAGCTTGTTGTTCCTAGCTCATTCCCACATGTGTATGATATCTAAGTTTAATTTTTAGATGATTATATCATTTTTTTTATTTTGATTAGGTTAAGGTATAAATTAAGTGTGTTAATTATCCCTTACCTATACTACCTTAGCATAATTAATTAAATAATTATGAGTCAATAAAATGACATAAAATCTCATAAGGAATTTAAATTTGTAATGCAGCAAGAAAGAAAGGGGCCTAATGCAATTTGGCTCATGATTAATGATTAATTAAACTATGGGATTTAACTTAAGTAAGTACATAACCCCTCTCACACATGTGAGTTGGATTTTAATTTTCTCACTTGTACTTAGCCTCTTGAGCATCTAAGCATCTACCCAAGATAGATTAATTGAGTTCTAGAGAGTTTTAGAATTTTATGAAATTAATTAATAGGGTAATTAGTGAATTAACCCTTAATTAAGGTTGGATCAAGGAAGAAAAGGGGGTTTAAGGGATATCTTAAGGAAGGTATCCCAAAATTATTCCTTAAACATTATATTCACTTAATCAAAACTTAATTGACTCAATCAAAGAGTTAAACCACTAATTATACCCTTAATTAAGCTTAATTACATAAAGGGGTAATTAGGAATTAATCAAGCAATTCCTCTAATTAAACCACCAATAAATCCCAAGAAAATTAGGAAAAGCAAAAGTCATCCCACTAATCATGCTCAAGAAGTTTGGAATTAATCAGTGGTGTAATTAGAGGGTAATTAGAAAATTAGCATTCCTAAGAAAACCCAAATTCAGAGAAAATAACTTTTTAAAATCAATTAAAATTAATTTTAGAATATTTTATGTTCAATCATCTTTCTAATGCAATTTATTTCATATTTTTCTAATTTTTCTAGGCTTAGAAATGAATATTTGAAGTTTCCTTAATTAATTAGAACATTAAATAAGCCTAATTAAGTATTTAATCTTGTCATTGCTACGTGGGTCGCTGACGTGGCATGCCCTTTCCACATGGAGTGGTGGGATTGGATAGTAAAGTTTTCACATTATAGCATCGCGTCAGTGGTAGCGCTATGCGCTTTCTCCTTAGTCGTTCGATCAAGGATCGGATGGTTGAGATGAAAGCTACAGTTCTAAAGGGTAAATCCATTGATCTATGTGGATTTAATCACAGTCGTCCATTAAAAATGCCCGGATGGATGACCATAGATTCATCCTTGTAATTCTCAGCGGGAGAGGAGATTTGTCCATCTTCAAGAACATGATCCGAGCTCGATTGAGCTCGGATTGGATCTGAACTCAACCCACACCATTAACATGCAACCTAGATCATATCTAATGGCTAAAATCTCAAGGAATAAAACTTCACTTCACAAAGGACCAGACCATGGGTGGAAAATATTTCTATAGTAGGGAGTCGCCTTTCAAATCTGTTGGTGAGAAATGAAAGAGGCAAGACACTATATAGAAATTCATCCTTTTAGGATGCCACACAGATCCATAGATGTACTTATTCAGATGCTCTAGTACATCATCAAGGAATAGTGTACTATCTCGAAAGATAGAAGTCACTACCCTTTAATGGACCTAATCACCTCAATAAGGACTCCTAAGGACGATGGGTCTACATATGTACCAGATATTCTTCCCTTACTTTACATGAAAAAGTAAAGTAGGGTTTATTTTAAATCGGGTTTGTTAAGTTTCCTACAGGGGCAAGCCTCCATAGTTAATTACATCCTAAGGAATGGGGATTCCTTAGGAAAACTCTCGATTAATGTGTCTTTGAAGATTTCAATAAGAAGGTACTATCAATCAATTAGTTCATTTTTGAAAGATCAAATGGGATTGATCAAAAGAGGTTGTTATTATCGAAGCTAAAATGAAAGATAAGTAGGAGATGCCCACTATGTTAGGAAACCTACATCTCAAACTATCTTAATGTTGGGCTTTACATTTATGAAATTGATTTAATTTATTTGAGTTACATTTTTTATTAGAAATTTAGGACTTATGATTCCTTAACACAAGATTAAAGAAATGCCTAGGAGGTGAGGAATTGTTCTTATGGCCCACAAAAGGGAAAAGCAATCTGAGAACCTAAATCTAGGGAGCTTTGATTATGGTTGAAAGCACAACCTAAATCTAAGGTGAAAATGGGTATTTGGTTTTCCTCTACAAGAGAGGGCAAACCACCCGACTGCTTGGACTTACAACTGCCTAGGGGTGGCCACCAACTAACTCCTCCTATGATTTTAAATACATATAGGCAAGTCTTTATGCTTATGCAAGATAGCTTGGCTGTTATTTATTTAGAAAGAGACTAAGACTCTAAACTCACTCCCTAAGAGACTAGATCATGTAAAGGGACATGCTTCAAATGACCTAAATCTAATGCAATTCAAATTTATTTTTTATTCTCATTTTGGACAATTATTTTGACTCGGGCTAATAGAAGTTTTATGACTAATGCATGAGAAATTAAGTTATTGGAAAAAATCAACGAGAAGGGAGGAGGTGTGTTTCCACCATGGCTCTTAAAGGTCAAGCCAAGATTCTCTAGCAAAGGTGGAAGCTCTCTAATAAAAAGTGAAATAAGATGCATTTGTGCATGATATTACAAAAGAAATGCTCATCCAGCGAAAGGGTTTCTAATTCTTTTATCTAGATTTTAAACCTAGGCTTTAGGTGAGGTATATGTTATTTAATATTAATTTGAGTTATTAAGTCAGGTAAAAGATTTATTTTTTTCTAAAGAGCCTAATTCACATTCAGACCATACATAAAGCAAAAAAGAAACTAGGAAAAGTATGCAACTTAATGCAAAAGCTAAATAAATCATCAATTAATTTATAAAGCTAATCGCAAAAAGAATAAAAGGTCATTGTGGTCGGGCACCACCGCACAAATCCAAAAATATCAAATGTGGGTAGCTGAGCTCTACCCTTATACAGCCTGGATTACAAATAAATTAAATTACAATTTAAGCAAGGAATTCATTGTTATGGGGGTCTTCAAGCTTTATTTATTCTTTCTTATTTTCTCTTTCTTCTTCCTTTCTTCTTTCTTTCTTCTTTGGTTCTTTCTTTCTTCTTTGGTTGCTCCTTTTGGATGGTTGGAAGGTGGATGCTCCAAGGCTTCACATGGTGCATAAGATAGGATCTTATAACTAACATTCATTCTAATCCCCATAACAATCATTCCAAAATCCTAATTGTACAAATTTACATGAAAAGGAAAAGTGAAAAATCTAATTAACACCTGTAAAATAAAGGTTAGCTAAAACAAACCACACAAACCCAAGCATGTATATTTGACTTATCACTCCACACATGGGTAACTAAGTTCACCTTGCCTATGGATTATGCCTAGGGGTATAAAGCACCTACAATGAAACACATTTATATTTTTATTTATGATAGCACCCCTTAAGCATAATCTCTTACAGAAAAGAATAGTTAGACTAAGAACGTCCTATCATTCATTCTACGAGCATACACCCTAACATCTAGTGTAAAACATATATCACAAAACAAAACAAATATCAAACTATGCACCGACTTAACCTAAAGATAGAAGTGGTGACTTAGACTATTGTGTGTGTTTTGAAGGCTTGTGTGGTATGCTTAGCTATGGCTTTAGGTTCAAATTCTCTAACTGTGAAGAACATGTTTAATTTAGAGGATGGTTTCATTTAAGTTGTTTAATTATTTTGGGTTGATTTTATTTTATATTTTGATTTTGTTTAAGTGAATCCTATAATTAATTACTAAGTTTTGAAGAGAGGAAAAGAGAAGAGAACTTCTCTTTTCTTCCCTAACCTAAGTAATTTCTAAAGTAGATTCACATTTTAGTTTTATTTAGGTGAATGTTTTGATTAAATCTTTTAATAAATTTAAGTTTAGATAAACTCTAAACAAACCTATTCAAAAAGAAAGACATTTTAAGATTAAGGAAAATGAATCAAAATTCACATAACACAAATTACTTCATTTCTTTCCCAACATATATAACATGCATATGGATTGACCCTAAGCATATCTATACATGCAAATAAGGAGATCTAACACACTTTATGATGCATGCTAATTAATCAATTTAAAGAAATTTAGAAGTTTAATATGCATGATTTTTCTTAAGTAGAAAAGGGGATTCCTTATCCAATTTTTCACATACACACATGAAAGTAAGAAAGACATAAGTGAGTATAGCGTCATTGTTAACCAGAGGTGTAAGGTACAAGACCTACTTAGGGCTACTTAAAGCCTCACAACCTCGGGGTTGTCCAAACTAATATATCACTTTCTCTAAATACAAACATATGTACAAAAGAAATGAAATGGAAAAGAAGAATGCAAAAGCTGTTTAATGGGTTCATTTTATTTTATGCAATTTATGTATGTAAGTATCAGTAACCCTCCTTAGGATATTGAATTAAGTGAGTGTTAGGTTATTTTCAAATGAACCGTACACCTCACCAAATTCCTATTCAAAATTATACCAACATAAGAAAGAAAGGAAACCTATGTTAAGCATACCTTTATAATCTATCACATGCAAACTCATAATTAAAACATAAGTAGCAGACTTTCAGATTTTGTATTTGATTTATATGTTTTGAAAATAATTTGGATTTAGTAGTGATAATAGCCACTCATTTTTCTACATTAGCCAACACATACAAATTTGACATAAAGTAAACAATTTTAATTAAAATTAGAATTTGAAAAATATGAATGCATAAAACCACATGACATACAAATTTAACATGTTGGGGAAAGATTCAAAGCAATGAAAGTATGTAAATAAATTCACTTCAATTAAATCCTAAAGTGAACAAATTCACTTCACTTAACCCTTACCTACACCACCTTAGAAGAATTAATTAACTAATTATGAGCCAATGAGATGACATAAAACCCACAAGAAATTTAAATTTGTAATGCACCTAATAAGAAAGAGGCCTAATGCAATTTGGCTCATAATTAAAAGTTAATTAAGCTAAGAGGTTTAGCTTAAGTAATTTTAAAGCACCCTTTCACACATGTGAATACGGTTTTGATTTTCTTAATTGAACTTAGGCTATTAAACACCTAAGCATCTACTCAAAGTAGATTAATTAAGTTCTAAAACTTTTTAGAATTTTTAGAAATTGATTGAGGGGATAATTAATGAATTAACCCTTAATTAAGAGGAGATTAAGCAGAGAAGAGGGGGTTTAGGGAATAGCTTAGGGGAAATGCCCCAAAAATATTTCATAAACCTTCTACTTACTGGATCTGACCTTCATCAACCCTAATCATAGGTTAAAATCACTAATCATACCTAATTATGCTTAATTACATTAGGAGGGTAATTAAGTAAACCGTATGCAATTCTTCTAATCAAGCCTTCAATAAATCCCAAGAAAATTAGGGGAGGTAGAAGTGATCCCCTAAATCATACCCAAAAAATTTGGTTTTAATTAGAGGCCTAATTAAAAAGTAATTAGCATAATAAACTTTCTAATAAAACTCAAATTTAGAAAAAATTATAATTTAAAACTCATCATAATTAATTTTAAAATGTTCTAGGTTTAATTATCTTTTCATAGGATTTTATTTCACATTTTTTTAAATTTTTTAGAAGGAGTTATAAATTTTAGAAAATCTCTAGGTTAATTAGAATTTAATTAAGGCATTTAACTAACTCTAACTAATCTCTAGCTCACGCATGGCGTGGCATGGCGTCGATGCGCTTTACATACGTCACCGTGAGGGATTATATCAAATGGTGGTGGCGTACGCATTTAATCTATGTCGTCCGATCAAAGATCGGATGGCTAGGGATCTCCCTGCATTTTAAAATGGATAGAAGAAAATCTAAACGTGAGAAATTATCTCAGCCGTCCATCTAAAATGCGTTGATGGACGGCTGAGATCTCCCAAGTTCTTTCCCTTGGTCAATAGAGACCGTCCATGATCAAGGGGAAGATCCAAGCTTGATCTAGCATGGATTCCAATCAAACTCAACCCACACCATCTAAAGATAGAAAGCAGCAAATCCAACAGTCAAAAATTGATGGGGTGAAAATTTCTTTCACAAAGCTCCACACCACATTGAGTTTAATGGTAAAAAAATCTCATACCTCGTTGGAGGTGATCACCGATGCTCAATTCCCTTGTAGAAGCTTCGTCTGGTTGAGACAAAGCCTTGCTGAAGTTTTGAGCACTTGAGATTGAGTGGATCTTCCTATGGGTCACCTCCTCCTTAGCTTAAGCTTGGCTTTGATCAAATTCAATCAGTCCTTGTTGTGGGAACTCCAATAGAAGCTTAGGTGCACTCGACTTAGCTCCTTGATGAAGTATGAAAGAGCAATTGGAAGGAAATTGATGAAGAAGAAGTTGGAGTGTGGATTGAGCTCCCCTATTTTTGCACTGTGTAAAATCGAGAATCTCAAGTTTGATTTCACTCTAGGGAGCTTGAGGAGGCTAAGGGATTGCTTCTCTAGCTTTCCTAGGTTCAATCGAATTGGTGAGTTATGATTTTTGATTTGATTAGGGGGAGTATATCTCGCCCTTGAAGGATCGGATGGCCGCAAGCTTATATGCCATTTTGATCCAATTGATCATAATGGGAGGGCTGTTTGATCAGTTAGGAGTGTGCACATGGTTGGTTTGAGCCAAGGAGTGGATTGCCAACCTCCCATGTGCTTGAATTTGAGTGGGAGAGGGGTTTTGAATTTTCAATTTTGACCTATAGGATTGAATTTGGTCTAGGAGCCAATTGGGCTGACCCAAACCCATTAGGTTGGGTGCACCACTCATCACTAGGTCCCCTTGAGCTTTTAGGAAAGCCTCGAGTGAATGTGAAGAGGGTATGACCAAATTACCCATGGATTAAGCCAAAATTTGTTCTATGGCCTAGGGGTAGAATGGTCATTTTTTATTTTTCCACTTTGGATATGTTGGGTATATGGAGAAACTAGGTTTGGCCAAGTTTCATAAGATTTGGAATTCATTTGATAGGGTTTGGCTCATGTTGACCCATTTAGGTCAAAATGGGTCAAGTTGACCAATTGGTCAAATTGGGTCAAACCAAGGGTTGGGTCAAGTTCATATGACCATTTTAAATATTTTGGTGGCTTTAATTTGATTTAATTTGGTATAGTTTTGGATTTGGCTCATATGACTTCATTTATGTTAAATGGGTCAAGTTGACCTATTTGAGGTAGGTCAAGGGTAAGTTTAGGTTAGGTTAGTCATATGGAGTGGATTGATATCTTTATTTCCAATCAATTTTGATTAAGTTCAATTTTGGCTCAACATAATCCCCTTAGGTCATGTTGGGTCTAAGGTCAATTGGGCTAGGTTGGGTCTAGTTGGCCAATTGAGGCTTTGGTCAAGTTCCATTAGTGATTTGGAGTGGACTTGACCCATTGGTTTCAATCAATTTGGCTTAGATCAAGTTTTGACACATTTTGACCCTTTAGGTCAAAGTGGGTCAACTTGGGTCAAGTTGACCAATTGGGCTCAGTTAGACTCAAATGTGGGCTTGGTCAAGTTCAAACATAAGTCATGAGTGAACTTAGATCATTGGTTTCAAATAATTTGGCCTATGGTGAAATTTGGTTATCCTGAGTTTCATTTTGGGTTAAGTGTTGACTTGGTCAACCCTTAAGTTTGACTTAGTTTGACCCAATTTGATTGATTGATCATCACATGATGATTGTTGATATAATGAGAGGAAAATATGAGTTTGGTTCAATCCAATTTGGTTAGGATTAAAATTTGGCTCATAAAGGTACTTTAGGTCACTTTGGGTCAAGTGAGTCTAAGTGTCAAATGGCTTGGTCAAAGCTTGATTTAAAGTTGGTTGATCTTGTATATGGACTCATGATTGAAATATAAATCCATTTACAAGTGGTTTGAAGTCAAATGAGTTTTGATCCATTTGACAATTTCATAATCAAAGGAAGAATATGAAAGTGTTTTTTTTTTGGGTTTGATTTTTGACTTGGGTTTTGATTGTTTGATTGAAGTTTGGGTTTATATATGAGCTCATGATTGTAGGGTTGATTGAATCATGAGAGAAAATCAAGAGTTTGGCTTGATTGGAAGTTGATTTGGCTAAGTTCAAGATTTTGACTTGAAAGGCTCAGATTGGATTTTGGGTAGATTTGAGTTTGAATTTTGGGAATTGATTTTGATTGTTTGAATTTATGTTTCATTTATATATGTGAATATAAATGAGAATATAAATGGATTATGAGAAAATTTCAAGGATTTGAAGTCGTTTAATCATGATTTGGGCTAAGTCCATTAAAAAGGATTTAAAGGACTTAGAAAAATTTTGGGGATTGAAGTTTAATTTTGGATTTGATTTGATTGATTTATATTTATATTTCATTTATATAAGTGAATATAAATGAGGATATAATTGAGTTATGATAAAATCCCATGATTTTGAAATGGTTTGATCAAGATTTAGACTAAGCCCATTAATGGAAAATTAAGGGACTTAAAAGAGAATTTTAAATTGGGAATTTAATTTTTGGATTTGATTTGATTGATTTATATTTATATTTCATTTATATATGTGAATATAAATGAGAATAAAAATTAGTTTTGAAAAAATCCCAAGGATTTGAATTGATTTAGATTATGATGAAGCTAAGTCTTTAAGGGAGAACTTAAAGAACTTAAGAAAATTTCATGAATTGATTTGGAATTTTGAGTTTGATTTGATGGATTTAAATTTATATTTCATTTATATATGTGAATATAAATGGAAATATAAATAAATTATGAGAAGATCTTAATATTTGATTGGTTTAGATTAAGACTTTGGCTAAGTCCTTAAGAAGGGATTAAAGACTTAAGAAATTTGAACTTAGTAATTTTGATGGATTTTGATCATGAGTTTCAATCATAGATTTCAATCATGAAGTTGATTTAAGTTTGGAGAAAATCAATTAAGATTGATTTGGAGTTTGACTTGAATGAAGGAAAGTGAGGAATGGTTCAAGCTAAGGGTAGGAAATTCCTAACACCCCTAAGGCATGACCTATTCCTATGGCTAACTCTTCTAAGTCTCTAGGGCTAGGTTGAGTGTCCACCTAATCACTATATGTGTCTTAAGACTAAGGAACTCTTAAAGTCTAAGAGAAGTCATATGCCTAAGATGGAGGGGTTGAGAGCTCATCCTAAAAATGAGGTCAACAATGGATAGATTGAGCTCAAAAAAATGGTTTACCTCACTTGAGGTGATCACAGGTGCTCGATTCCCTTAGAGAAACTTTGTCTAGTTGAGACGAAGCTTTGCTGAAGTTTGGAGCTCTTGAAATGGGGTAGATCCTCCTATGGGTCAACTCCTCTTTGCCTTTAGCTCGGTCTTGATCAAATTAGATCTTCCCTTGCCTTTAGAGCTTGGGAAAGAGCTTGAGTGAACTCGACTTGACCCTCTGATGGAGCTTGCAGAGGGAATTGAGCTAATTTAGAGTGTGGAGTAAGTTGAGTTTTCAATGGAGCTCCCATATTTCCAAGCTATGAAAATTGAGAAGTTAAAGTTTCAAACTCTCTCTAGGAAGCCTGGGAAGACTAGCTAGGGCTTGCTCTGAGTTCCAATGCTTCAATCGACTAAGGGAGAGTGAAGTTTGAATTGAATTAGGGGGAGTATATCTCCCCTTTGAGCAATCGGATGGCCAAGAAGGATTGTGTCATTTTTATCCCATTGAGCTCATTGAATGAGTTTGCTAGGTTGTTAGATGAGTCATTACATTCGGTTTTGGTCAAGGAAGAAGTGGGTAAGGTGGCCATGTGCTTGAATTGAGTGGAAGGAGAATTCCATGTGCTCTATTTCAAGGCATGTGGTAGTTTGGCTATTGGGCTAGGTTGGGCTGACCCAATCTCATTGGGTTGGGTGCACCACACTCCTAGTGTTCACTTAATCCACTAAGAGAGTGCCAAGTGGCTATGAAAAGAATTTGACCAAATTCCATGTGAATTTAGTCAAAATTCACCCTATGGTCTAGGGGTAAAATGGTCATTTAATTTTGATTTCAATTTGAGCATGTTTGGTATGATGAGAAAATAGGTTTGGCCAAGTTTCATTGAATTTGGAATTGATTTGATATGATTTGGCTCATATTGACCCATTTAGGTCAAAATGGGTCAACTTGGGTCAAGTTGACCAAATGGTCAAATTGGGTCAAACCAAGGGTTGGTTCATGTTCATATGATCATATGAATTGATTTGGTATCTTTGTTTCCAATCAATTTGGTTTATATTTGGATTTGGCACATTTGATTTCATTTATGTCAAATGGGTCAAGTTGACCAATTTGACCCATTTGACCTATTTGGGCTAGGTCATGGGTAGATTTAGGTTTGGTTGATCATATGAAATAGATTGGTATCTTTGTTTCTAATTAATTTTGTTTAAGTTTAAATTTGGCTCAATTTGACCCTTTAGGTCAAGTTAGGTTCAAGGTCCATTGGGCTAGGTTAGGTCTAGTTGGCCAATTGAGGCTTTGGTCAAGTCCAACAAGTGATTTGGAATGAACTTGACCCATTTGTTTCAACCAATTTGGCTTAGCTCAAGTTTTGACATATTTTAACTTTTTAGGTCAAGTTGGGTCAACTTGGGTTAAGTGGCCAATTGGGCTAGGTTAGGCTCAAATATTGATTTGGTCAAGTTCAAACATTGGTCATGAATGAACATAAATCAATGGTTTCAATCAATTTGGCCTATGATAAATTTTGGCTATATTGATTTCATTTTGGCTAAGTGTTGACTTGCTCAACCCTTAGGTTTGACTTGGTTTGACCTAATTTGAGTGATTGATCATCTCATGATGATTGTTGATCATAATGAGAAGCTTAGGTGGGCTTAGTTCAATCCAATTTGATTAGGATTAGAATTTGGCTCATAAGAGTACTTTAGGTCACTTTGGGTCAAGTGAGCCTAAGAAGGTAAAATGGATTGGTCAAAACTTGATTTGAGTTTGATTGAACTCACATATGGACTTATGATTGAAATATAAATCCATTTGCAAATGGTTTGAAGTCAAATGGGTTTTGGTTCATTTGTTAATTTCAAGTTCAAGGGGTGAACATGAGTTTGAGTTGGGTTTGATTTTTGAATTGAGTTCTGATTTGGTGATTGAAGTTTGTATTTATATTTGGATTCATGATTGTAGGATTGATTGGATCATGAAGAGATATCAAGGATTTGTCTTGATTTGAAATTGATTTGGCTAGGTTCAAGATTTTGACTTGAAAGGCTTAGGTTGAATTTTGGTTGATTTTGAGTTTGATTTTTGGAGCTAATTTTGGTTGTCTGAATTTATATTTCATTTATATTTATGAATATAAATGGGTTATGGGAAAATTTTGAGGATTTGAAGTGATTTGATTTGATTTTTTAGGCTGAGTCCTTAAGAGAAAATCAAAGTGACTTAGAAAAGATTTTTGAACTTTGGATTAGATTGTTGTATTCAGTTTGAATGATTTGAATTTATATTTCATTCATATATGTGAATATAAATGAGAATATAAATGAGTTGTGAGAAAACTTCATGAATTTGAAGTGATTTGATTTGATTTAGGCTAAGTCCATGAGAAGGAATCAAAGGACTTAGGAAATATTTTGTGCATGGAATTTCAATCATGGGTTTCAATCATGGATTTCAATCATGTAGAATTGATTTGAGTTTGGAGAAAATCAATTAAGCTAGAATTGATTTAGGTTTTATGTTGCTTTGATTAAGAGTTTGACTTAAAGGAAGGAAGTGATGATTTGGTTCAAGCTATAGGGTAGACAAAGGTTCCTAACACCCCTAAGGCATAACCTATTCATATGGCTAACTTTTCTAAGTCTCTAGGGCTAGGCTGAGTGTCCACCTAATCACTAGATGTGTCTTAAGACTAAGAAACTCTTAAAGTTTAAGAGAAATCCTATGCCTAAGATGGAAGGGTTGAAAGCTCATCCTAAAAATGAGGCCAACAGATGTCCTTCGAGTAGTGAACCTCTTCTCTAGTAGCGATCAGCTGAGCTAAGCATATCTCTGGATAAAGTAGGGCCTTGATTAGAGATTCCCTCATCTCTTTGGATAAGACAAGGGCATCGTATATGCTTAACTTAGCTGGAAACTTTCAAATATGAGCTAGGATATTGTAATCAACTCTGGCTTGGTCCTCTGCAAGCATATCCATAGGTGGAGCATTTTATAGAGGAGCTATCTGCTCACTAGAACCAATGACTTGTTTACCCTTATCCTGAAGTGCTACCATAGGTGGTAGAATTTTACCACTGTGTAGGTTGACTTCAGTAACTTCATGGAATGATGAGTTCATGGAAAGTTCTACCTGCTCATCGGGAATATTTGCAACTTCTCTTATGGGATCCTCGGAGTTGGATGACTCCAAGTCAATCTCAAGAGGTAAACCCGATTGATTTAGAGAAGGAAAGGATCGAAACTACAAGAGCTATTATTATTTAGACTCAGAGGGAAAAAGAATAAAATTAAGAGCATCAGAAGTAGACAAGGTATTAGTAAAATTAGCTTTCTTCATTGATTTCTTTTGGGTGGAGGTACATGATAGAAATCAAGTATAGTTAGCAGAGAAAGGGATTAAGTGCCCTTATCCACCGATACAATGCTACTGCCGATAGAAGAGGAGCTAGCAGAGGAAGTAGTAGCTGTAACGGTGAAAGGAGTGCTAGACTCGAATGATAGTTGCGCTACTGGACTATCCTGAGAAAGTGTGTTAAGCTACTACTGTTGGGCTATCACTCTCCCCGAGTTGTCCTTTGCAATTAGCAAACCTTTCTTGATTTTGGAGGTTTGAGCTGCTTCAGGCACTAGCAAGGAAAGTTTCTTGACCTTTGAAATGATTTTTTTAGAGGTACGGGATAAGGAGATATCACAACCTTCTTTGGTCTTAAGAGGATCACAACTATCCTCAAGGATTACTCTAACAGAATTGGATGGTTATTCTAATAAGTATTCTTTAGGGATAACTATGACTCTCGACTTGTAGCTATGCTCAAGCCAGTCCTTAAAAGTGGTACAATCCTCCAAGACATGGCCTAACATGTGATGGTAAGGGCAATAACTAGGATCATCGCTCATGCCCGCTTCCTCCAGCCTCCTAGGCTCTGGTAACTGAAAGTCAGGTTTCTTCAAGAGATTCTTGAAGATTTTCCTAACTATCTCCCTCTTGAATGAATATGGCTTATTCAATCTATCGGCAAGAGTAAGTGGAAAGTAACTACTTGATAGTGGATATGAATACCGCTGCTGGGTAGGCTGCTATGGTGATGGTAGTGGCCGTTGTGGTGGCTGTGGTGGCCGATATGATGATCGAGGTTATGGCAGAGGAGGTGGCAAAGGAGATTGTTGAGCTCATGGTCTCTCATACTGAACTCTAGCTGACTGTTTCCCTCTATCCACTAACACAACTATCCATAGCTTATTCTCAAACACCTTCTGTGGCCTGGGCCTAGATGATTGGTTAGGGAAAGGCAACTATTTGGGTTCCTCTTGTAGGCTAGCCACCTTATTAATTAGCTTCTTAAATGTCTTGATAGTGAAGCCCTTAAGCATGAAGGCGATCGGGCCATGAATATTCTTAAGAATAATTTCAATGGCATGTTGTTCAAACAGTTGTGGTTCACATTTCATACTCAGGTAACAAGGGACTCTTTGGGTTTCTGTTTCTGTACAATGAGGTTGCTTATAATTACCCTCTGCTGAGCTCCAGCAAACCTCTTGATGAAGAGGTGCTCCAACTCAGCAAAAATCTTCACCAAACTATTGGGTAGTTCAGCGTACCAATCAAATGCAACCCCTGCTAAGCTGTTGACAAAAAGTCTAAATAGGAATGTGTCATTTCCACCAGTATTGTAATAATCGGCTCTAAAATGTGCAATGTGCTGCCGTGGGTTCCCACTGTCATCAAATATCTTGAAGAATGATGACATGAAACCCTTGGGGTATTGAACTACATCAAATTCCTCTGGGTATGGTCTACCCTTTGGAATGGATAAGTTCTCCCTAGCTTGCACCAACGCTTCAGTCACATGTTGTTCCACAATATGCTTGATATCCTTCTCATGCATGGAGGTGCTATCTGTGACATTCTATGCAAACAACTAGTGTCATCATTTGTTGGAGTGTACATAAGAGAATCTAAGGTATGCACCAACTCTAGTCGATCAGCTACCATACGAGAAGGTTGTGATACTAAAGTTGGGTTCTGCAATGCTAAGACCACTGCCATCAACTCCTCTACTCTCTTCTCCATCCAATCTAACTAATCATCCTTCTGCTTGAGCTGGTGGAGGAGGTGCTGAGTCAAGTGAGAAGTGTCACATTCCTTGACCACAACACCTTCCTGACTATGTTGATCCTGCTACAAGGATCCTTGGGTGTCGACCATGTGGACCTCAGTTATGTTGTCCAAGATGTTATCTTCATCAGGATCAAAGCTAACTACACCCTCCTCCTAATCTAAATGATCATTTACAACAATCTACTTGACTACAGTATGGTAGTCCTCTATGATGTCTTCTAGAGAACTGCTCCTCGGCTCTCGGTATGTAGACTGCGGGACCACATGACTATGCTCTGTATATCTGATTGCTCATCGGTGGGTGCACTCCCTAACTGGATCAACTGCCACAGAGACTATGTCTATATTTTGTCCCCTTTCTCCCTTTGACTATTGTGGAGGTGGTGCGACCATGATGCTCTTGGGTCGCCGCTCCATCCTAACCATGACTAAGGTGGAAGGTCGAGCAGAGGAGCTCGATCTCACCTCAATGGGTGGAATGGATGGAGCAGGATCCTTAGGCCATTGTCAGATCATAAATGGAGATGGTCTTTCCCTAGATGGGGGCTTCTGAAGCTTGGCGGGGATGGTAGATGTTGAAAGTTGGACTAATGATGGTGGGTGGCGAGTGGAGCGATGTGATGGTAAGGACACCAACTACCTCTCGGCCAGAGATCACCTCCTATGTCGAACGGTGCCAGTGAGGACTATGTTGTCGGAATGATCAGCCCAGACAGGGCGCCAATAAGGAAAGTCTATCAATGTGAAGGCCTCCAACTATCTGGCATACCTCCTCCTCTCTCACTTGTCCGCTTGGGCAGTGACTCTAGCCTCCATAGTTCTCTCTCTATGAATCTAACCCCTAACGCTCCTAAGGATCAAACTCCTCAAATCATGTAAAAAGCTAGACTCGAAACATCCATGAGCTTTGCCAACGCTACGTAGAATGGACTGTAGACCAGCATAGGGCTTCCTCCTAACCCTAGTCGATGCCTTAATCTCTACAGGCAGTGGTGGTGATGCAGCAACCCTATAATAGTCATCCTCTACTTCTGAAGCTGAGAGGGGGTGGAACCTGCTACCACTTAAGAGTGGAGAGGCCTCATGAGGGGAACACTCCTTAGCTACATGAGAGGCATCATCATTCTGCCTCGCCTCGCACTCATAGTGTCGCTTAACCTTGCAGTTCTTGTTGGGACATTGTATCTTGGTGAGCGGGGCGAAGCGAGAGCTAGCACCAACCTCAAGGTGGAAGGGACTATCTCAGATGCTAAGACAACCTTCCCTTCAGCGGGGAACAGAATGGTCTAACCTCGGGCTAGAAACTAATTGTATAGGCATCGATCAAGTTTCAGAGGCATTGATCAGGGTGTGGGAACCACAGTGGATTTCCTCTTCAGTGAGGGAAACTCAGGATCAGGCATGATATCAAAGCAGAGAAGTGGCTTTTGTCCTAGTGAGCATTTCAATCTATCCTATGATTAGGCTATATATTTTTGAAAGTGAAGAGATTTATTTTTTTGATTTGAATTTTATTAGATGGCTAGGGCATACAATCTACCAACACAAGGTTGTAGAAATGCCTAAGAGTTGAGGATTTATGCTTTTAGCTTGAAGAAAAACCTACCTCAGATTCTAAATCTAGGGAGCTTTAGTACGAGCTAAAGCATGACTTAAATCTAAGTGACAGGTGGACATAAGAGTTTACATCCACAAGAGAGAATAAACTCATGCGACTTCTGAACTTACAATTGCCTTGAGTGGTTGCCAGCTAACACCTCCTACATTTTAAATCCATGTAGTCTGGTCTTATGTAATTGCAAGATAGCTAAGCTTTGTTATATAATTTGGAAAGAGACTAAAGTCCTAAACCCACTCCCTAAGAGACTAGAGCATGAGTGGTATGAGCATATGACTTAGTCTACAAATACAAAAAATCTTTTCAAATTTTATTTTATTTTTGACACATCATTTAGACAAAGGCTTTAGGAGTTTTATATACCTAAATGCATGGTGAAGGCTGATTATTGACTAAACCATAAGAGAAACAGGGTGAAGCTCTGCCAGTAGGGGTTGCTCTCATAGCTCAAGCGGTCCTTATGCTTGTAAGGATAGAGGCCCTCATTTTGCAAGAGTGATTCAAGATACATGCATGGTGTGAGACATACAACCATACAGTTAAGGGTTGCTAAATCTTTTAATTACCTTGATTAGATCCTAAGTTTTTTGGTGAGGTTATGAGTTATTTAAAATGAAATTATAAGTGATTAGTTGGGTAGACAATTTATTTTATCCTAAGACCCTAACGCATCCAAGCCACACATTAAAGCATCAATCATAAGAAACTATAAAAAGCTTACCATCCTAATGCACCATTTAAACATACGATCTATCAATTTTATAAACTATCATAAAATATAACAGGCCGATGCAGGCGGGTACCGCCGTACAACCCAAAAAGAGAAAAGATGGGTAGTTGAGCTCTACTCTTATACAACCTAGAACATGAAAGAATAATTACAATTAGAAATAAATATAAGTTATGGGGGGTCTTAATTATTTATATCTCCATTTTTGATTTGGTTCTTTCTTTGATTTAGATGGTTCTTGCTTCAAAGGCATCACAGGGCACCCCAGGACAAAGCTTTCTAGCCACTGCTCATACTAATCCCTGATAGCACTAATTCTAACTCTTATTGTAAATTTACATTTATATAATTTGGACTTAGCACCCTACACATGGGTAACGAAGCCCATCTGTCCTAACTTGAATTTTGCTTAAGGGTTTAAGGAACCTGCAAATAGAGTATTTATATTTATTTTTAAGCATCGCCTTAAGCACAATCCCCTACAGAAAATATGATTAGTCTAAGAGATGCCTAACATCCAATCTATGAAGCATACACCCTAATATTCAGTCTAAAATAATACATCATCAAACAAAATATACAACACATCATGCACTGCCCTAACATAGAGCTAGAAGTGATGACTTAATTCTAATGTGTGTTAAGCTCTTGTGTGATAGGTCTTTAACTAAGCATTAGAGTTGTATTTTTCAAAGTTTGGAAATTATTCAAGTTAACATGATAGTGGGTTTCATTTGAAGTTATTTAATTGATTTGAGAATTTTACTTAGTATTTTATTTTGTTTCATTTGATTTACACTTAACAACTAAGTGTTATAAAGAGAAGGAAGTGATTACCCTCTTCCATCCCTACCTTAAGCCACTTTCTAAAGCATATTAATTTTGTTTAGTTCTCTTTAATGAATGGTTTATTATATTATTTTTAATTAATCCTAAGTTTAGGTTAACTTTAAATGACCTTATTCAATATGAAAGGCTTCTTGAGATTAATCTAATTGAATTAATACCACATGATATATATTAAATCATTCATTTCTATCACATATGGCATGCATATGATTTTAATCCTAAGTGTATCTATGGATACAACATGTTTTAGCACACTTAAATGATGAAGTAAATGTGTATATTTAAAGTTTATATTTTTCATTTGATCAAATTATTTAATTATATTTTTCATTTGATCAAATTAACCCACCTAGTGGGATTAAGGCTTGTTGTTGTTGTTGTTGTATCAAATTATTTAATTATATTAATTTAAAGCTTTATCCAAATTCTTATATAAAAATACATAGGAATGAAGTTAAATATGTACGTGTCATTGCTAAACCAAGGAAGTGAAATAATCAAATGACCTCCTTGAGGCTAGCTAAAGCCTCGTATTCCCGAGATGTATAGACTATATACCCATTTTACATTCAAACATATGTAAGCTTGTACACATGAACATAAGAAAGAAAACACTAAGTCATATGATTAATCAATTTAATCACTTAGCCAATCATGAATGCATGTTTTTTTAATAGACTGAGGGATTTTCATTTACTAATCATGTATACATACACATATATAAAGATATAAACAAGTACATGCCATTATTAACCAGGAAAATAAGGTAATCAAATGACCTTCTTGGGACTAGCTAATGCCTCATATTCCCAGGATGTCCAGATTATATATTTGCTTTTCTTAAATACACATAAATGTATACATAAGTAAAGAGAAGAAATCCATGCAAAGATTATATTTTTATTTGATTGAATCATTTATGCATGTGAATTAATGTTCTATCCAAATTCTAATATAAAAATATATGTGGATAAAATCAAATAAGTATGTGTCATTATTAACCAGGAAAGTGAGGTAATCAAATAACCTCCTTGGGGCTATCTAAAGCCTCGTATTCCTGGGATGTCAAGACTATATACTCATTAACTTTCAAATACATGAAAAACTACATATGAATTAAGGAAAGAAAGATTTACTTCACATATCTAAGCTATAAGCACATGTAAACCTATATGTATTCATAACTACTATCACTCTAATCAATGTAATTAATTTATGGACTTAGAAAATTAATTTTGAATTTACTAGCAATAATAGCCACACACATTATAAATTAATCCAACACATGCAAGCTTACATAAAGAAAAATCATTTGATTAAGTTAATTTTGAATATGTGAATGCATGATTTCAAATGACATACAACATTTAACATGATTGGAAAAGAATAAATAAATATAAACATATGATTTTATTCAATTAAATTATTTCTTAAGGATAATCATATCAAATAAAACTATTTAAAGTAAACCAAAGCTTTTTTTTAATATCATTTTCAATTTCATGTTTTGATTTGATTTAAGGATGTGAGGAAAAGGTTTGTTGATCCTAACCCATTCCCATATTTATTGGTTAACTTGGCTTAATGAAATGTAATTAAGTTGATTTCATGAGTTAATTAGGTTGTAGTATGCATTAAATACATTAATTAACCCTTCCTATGTTACCTTAATGTAATTATCCAAATAATTATGAGCCAACAGGATATGCATATGAGTTGAAAATTAAATTAGCAATGATCCTAAGAAATAAAAGGGGCCTAATATAATTGGCTCACAATTAATGATTAATTAAATTAAGAAACTTAATTAAGTGCTCTTATAGTTTCCCCACATATGTAGATTGACCATAATTTCTCTAAGAGACTTTATGTTATTAAACACTTAAAGACCTGCCCATGACTTAGTCAATTAGGTTTTGATGTGATTATGATTTTAATTTAGTTAATTAAGCCATTTAATTAAAAAAATTAAACCTTTAATTAATTTCAAATTAATTAATTTCCCTTAAAGTGAAATGGACTTAAGAAAAAGATTGGGGGAGAGGTCCCCATCTCATTTTCCTTGCCCATCCACTATTCAACAATGATTAAGATACTCAATCAATTAATTTATTTGCTGATTAGGGGGTTAATTAATCCCTTAATTAATTAAGAGAGTAATCAAGGCTTAAATGAGCAATCCCCCTAATTACTAGGCAATAAATCTCAAGAAAATCATGGGAGGTAGAGGTCATCCCATTAAATAATCTCAAAAAGTTTAGTAATTAATTCCTTGAGTAATTAGAGAGTAATTAAGTTAATTAAATTTATAATTAAACTTAAATTAAAGCTTAGCTAGTATTCAAAATAAATTAAAATTACTTTTAAATGATTCTCCTCTCACATACCTTTAAAATGAGTATTTATTTGCATTTTTTGGATTTTTTTATGATTTGTTATGAATTATGGAAGTTTTAGCCATGAAAATTAATTAATTAAAGCTAATTAAAGCTTAATCTCATTGGTGCCATGTGGCGTGCTAACGCGGTGCACTTCCCACATGGCACTACGGGATTGGATATTTAAAGCCATCCAATGTGGAGCTTGCATGGCGGTGGTGACGCGCTTTCTTGTCTGCCATCTAATCTAAGATCAGACGGCTACGATTAATCCTGTGGTTTAATAAGATTTAATCAGATAATTCTAATGAGTTTGATCATGACCGTCCGTTCCAATCATGCAGAACGGACGGTGTGTGATCCATCTCTTCCTGAGCAATGAGAGACGGACATCATCAGTCGTTCGTCACTCGATTCGAGCTCACCCGAGCTCAGATCGACTCGAAATCAATCCCACACCATCCACGGAGCAAGGCGAGGAGATCCAATGATCAAGATCAAATGACATGCAACTTTCCTTCACAAAGCTCTAACGAAAATTCACCAAAAGCTCAGTTTTAAGAAATTACCTTGTTAGAGCTCAAGACCGACGACACAATCGATTGAGGAAGCGACGAAGCCCTACTGGTCGGCACAAGCATTGATTCCTCATCGTTTGCTCGGGAGACCAAGGTCCATCGATTTGGAGCTCAACATTAATTGAAGTCCTGCCTCTGGTGATCAGGAAGGTTGAGAAACGATTTGTTCTTACACGACATGGTCTGGGGAAGGTGTGTGTGAAGTTAATTTGAGTTTGGTAAAGAAATGGAGGAATTGGATTGAGTGAGGCATTGTCCTGTTTCGTCTTGAAGGAAACCGGCAATGGGGGAGCTCAAGAAGCTTAGAAATGGCTATAGGGAGTGCATCTCTAGCTATTATGGATCTCTAATGGTCAAATGCCTCAGTTTGGATCGAATTGGAGGGGGTATACCCCCTTCCCCCTTAAATTGAATGGGCTTGATTCATTTGGATTATAATGGTCGCCCGACCGCTAATGGTGGTTGTGGGTGGCAGAGAATCATCCTAGGTAGCTTGTTTGAGTGGTTAAGGGAAAAAGAGTGGCTGCCAAGGGGGATAGTGGTTGTCCTTGGGTTTCAAATGCTCCAATGGGTGAGGTGAGGTGAGTTCACTTCCCCATGGGTCATGGCCGACCCAACCACCCCTTGGGTCAGGTTGGGCAGTGTCTTAGGTGCCTAGGTGAACTAATGGGAGGTTGCAAAGTGGTCAAGGAGAAGAAATGATCACTTAAATTGGTGATTTGTCTAATGTGATACCCTTAATCTAAGGGTATAATGGTCATTTCACATTGGAATTGATTTGGGTTAGTTCAAAATGAGTCCAAAGTGGGTCAGGCCAAGTTTTAAATGATTTGAAATTAAATTGATTTAATTTGATTTGTCTCAATTTGACTCATGTAGATCAAATTGGGTCAAACCAAGGGTTGAGTTAAGTTCATATGGTCATTTGGAATGTCTTAATTCAATTGGTTTAGTTTGGTTTGGCTTAGATTTAATTTTGGCTCATTTGAATTCATTTGGGTCAAATGGGTAAAGTTGACTAATTTGACCAAATTGGACAAATTGGCTTGGGTTAGGTGTTAGTTTAGGTTTGATTGACCAATTGAAGATGATTGTAGGCTTTGGTTGGACTTAATTTGGATTTGGTTAAGGTTTAGGCCAAATTGACCCTTTAGGTCAATTTGGACTAAATAGGTCAATCGGGTTCAATTGGTCAAATTGGGTTTAGGATTTTGGTCAAGTTTAACAATCAATTTGAAATGAACTTGAGACATTAGTTGCAATCAATTTGGTTTATATTTTGATTTGACCCAATTTGGCATTTTAGGTCAATTTGGGTTGACTTGGGTCAAGAGGGCCAATTGGGTTTGGTTTGGCTCAATTGAAGGTCAAGTCATGTTCAAATATTAATTTTGGGTCGGTATGAATCAATGGTTTCAATTAATTTGGCTTAGATTGAAATTTGGCTAACTTGGATTCATATGGGTTAAGAGGGTTGACTTGGTCAAATGGCTAAGTTGACTTGGTTTGACCCAATTTATGACAATTGATCAACTTAGGGAGATCAACAATCATGATAGGAGGTCTTGAATGGATTGGTTCAATCCAATTTGGATTGGATTGAAGCTTGGCTCAAATGAGTTATTTAGGTCACTTTGGGTCAAGTGAACCTAAGTAGGTTTAGTTGGCTTGATTTTGGTTTGATTTGAATTTAGTTGAGTTTATATATGGATTTGGGATTAGTATATAAATTCAATTATAATTTGTTTAGGTCTGGATGAGTTTTGGTTCATTTGAGAATTTCAAGTCAAATGGGATAAGTTAGGCTTGATTGAATTGATTTGATTTTGTATTGGGGTGATTGTAGGTTTCATTTATATTTGTTAACATGATTGAAGGTATGATTGATTCATGAGAAAATTAATTGAATTTGGGATTTGGAGTTAAAGAATTTGGCTAAGTCCACGGTGTTGGATCATGTGGCTTAGGAAGGGTTTGAGTGAGATTTGGCTTTGGTCATTTGAATGTAGATTTGGTTTATATTTGTGAAAATGATTGAAGATATAATTGATTTATGAGAAAATCAATTGAGTTTGAAGTGATTTAAAGGCAAATTTGGCTAAGCTCATAGGTGATAGGGCTTAGAGAAGGATTTGATTTAGTTTGATTTAGTTTAAGGCTAAGTCCATAGGACAAGAATCACAGGACTTCAGCTATGTTGATTAGAGTTTGGGTTTGCAATTTTGATCATGGGTTTCAATCATTTGATTTGGATTTGGATTTGTGTTTGGGTTTGATATGAATTGAATTTGGTTGTGGTTTAAGAAGGTGAACATTTGTTGGGTTCAAGTCATGGGATAGGTAGATCAACCTAATCCCTAAGGCATAATCTAATCATATGGTTAACCCTTCTAAGTCTCTAGGCTTAGGTCAAGTGTTCACCTAATTACTAGAAGTGTCTCATGACTAAGAAAACCTTAATATCTTGAAGATCCCTAAGTCTAAGAAGAGGAGATTGAATCATCACTATAAAAGTGAGGTCAACAGCCGAGTTGGGTCTCTTTCACGTTAACGGCAATAGGCCCCGCCGTAATCGCGAGGTGAAAGTCGAAAATCAATATTTTAAGCATGGACATGTGTCCAAATCTGATTAGCGTCCGGATGCAGAGCTACATCAGGACTCCACACGTAATATTTTCTCCCTTTGGTGACCATCTTTAAATTCATGCTTGTTACACACACACACACACACACACACACACACACACACACACACACACACATATATATATATATATATATATATATATATATATCTACCGTTTAGAAAATTTTTTAAATTTTTCATCGCTTTCTATATTAGCGACATTGTACTACTAATTAATTTTATGTGTTGACTAATTGTTAATATCGATTCAATTTCATTCCTATTGTATCTTCCAAATTCATCAATTTTCTGATCAGTTTCTGCTTATTTAACCATCCTCATCTCCACACTTTACATCTCAGCTCGCTCCAATGGCTGCAACCTTTCTCTTCCTCTTTACACCACTTCTCCTCAGTCCTCACTCCACCGAAGCTCATGACAGCGTAAGCTCTGTTAAATTCAAACCTACCAAAGCTATCCTCATCGCCGGCATCATCAGTTTCGTCATCCTGCTCGTCTTTTACTTCTACAGCCGCATCTACCTCACCGGCAGAACCGCTGCCATCCTCTCTTCCCGACCAAAGGGCCTCAGCCAAACTATCCTCGACTCCTTCCCCACCATGCTCTACTCTGACATCAAGAGCCACAAAATCGGCAAATCCGCGCTGGAATGCGCCGTTTGCCTCAACGAGTTCGAAGACGAAGACTCTCTCCGCCTTCTCCCCCGCTGCAGCCACGTCTTCCATGAGGATTGCATCGACGCCTGGCTTGCATCTCACGTCACTTGCCCGGTTTGCCGGGATGCTCTCGAGAAGGAAGAAGCAAGGGAAAATATTACTGTGGAGGTGGAAGAACAAGGACTTGTCGTGGCAGTTGAAGATGAGGAGCAGAGGATTGGGAGAAAGACGAGGCAGAGAGGAGTGGGGAGTTTAATGAGGTCGCATACGACGGGGCATATTAAAGAGGATTGGGAGAGGTACACGCTGAGGCTGCCGGAGAGTGTGCGGAATGATATTATTGTGGCGAGGACGTTGAAGAGGGATATGAGTTTGCCGGTGAGAGGAGCGAAAGGCGGAGGCAACGAGGGGCGGAGTATGTCGGTTGGGAGGTTGGTGCGGTGGCCGTCTTTCTTCGTGAGATCGCGAGTCGACGAAGAGCAAGAGGAAGGGGAAAGACGGGTCGGTGAATGATGGGTCATGCATGATTGCACGTACCAAGTTTTCGCAAGATAAGTAAAATAAGATATCAAATTCTTGAAAATTCACCATATTCAGGGGTTATTTGTGAAAATTATCTCAAAAAATTAGGTGCATGATTTAGGATATTCTGTAGCTAGAATGAATTGGCAAACCTAATATGAACTCATCAAATTTGATATAAACTTGTAGAATCTTGGTGAGCTTATCAAATATATTTTGGTAAAGAATCATTCATACATACTTGCTCAAAGTCACTCTTACTTGATCAAATGTAAGCATATTCTCCCAAGTTCAAGAGTTCACTCAAGCAGTCGACAACTTCTAATAGAATTAGCAAATTCATCTAATTATAGGTCAGTGATGTCTTATAATCAAATCAATGACTTAATTGAGGAGTCATTCAAATGTTCAATAGTCATTCTAATACATGAAACTACACACTAGTGACAACACATATATCTTACAACAAGCAACTATTAAGTCTTACTACATATATATTTTTTAATTAATGTAGCAAAATATGTAGCTTTTTATAGCACTCAAACTCTGATCAAAATAAAAAATAGAGTATCACAAGGAGTCTCTTACAAAATTCACAATTCCTTACGTTGATTATTACATGAGAAAGATAAACCCAATAAATCATTTCATCAATTTTAAATCATCTATTTTTTTACTTGATATTAATGATACTTTGATGTGCTGGTTATTCTTTATTATTTTTATGGAGTTGTTACACAGTGATTCTCTTTCCTATAGCTTAGTATAATTTCTTTGTTCTTAAAATTCAAGAATGTCCAATTCATGACACAACTCACTTGTGCATGAAGGCCACAAAGTAATTCATAAGCTTTGCTAAAAAAATTCATAAGAATTGTTAAAGTGAGTGTTAAATATCAAGTGAATCTTTGAGGAGTTTCATCATGAGATTCTAGAATGAGATATTATAAGTAAAGGAACTAGTGTTGACTATGGCTCAACTTGCTCTTTGTTCAGGTCTAAGGGAGAGACTTTTCCATTACTCACTTGGCTTGCAATAGCCAAGAACTTTGACTTAGTTCTATAACTCACAAATAGGCATCTTGATGTATAAAAGTTTAGATATATGTTAGATGCCTCATCTATGAGTCAACTAAAGAACTTAGTAGGAAATTTTAGCGACATTCTAAATATCACCGAAGTTGCTTAAGAAGCTCAAGACCAGAGGAAAAGCTACATTATCATCAATGGTAACCATCATTAGTGATCATATCATTCTAAAGAGCAAATAATAAATGAAACTCATTATGATGATTAGAGAAGAGAGAGAGGTCACCTCCTCATACCACTAATATTTAACTAAAGCATTGTTGAATGTTTTAATGACTAAACTAATGGAAGCCCTTAAAAATCAAGATTAGTTCAAGCAAACTACCACCAATGGTGGATGAGACCCATGCTAGAGATCAATTGAAGTATTATGATTTTTATAAGGATCATGAGTATGACATAGAGGATTTTTACACCTACAAAGTCTTGTTGAAAAGTTTATCAAAGTTGGAAAGATAAAAAAGTTAATTCTTTCTCATTGACCCCAATAGGAGATAAGATAAAATTCTTATAGAAGATAAAAGAAATCAGCCTATTCTAACAGGGTGATTCCAATAGCTGGAGTACTTAGTATTCTTAATAGAATATAAGAAGATGCATCTCTCCATTTCGGCCTTAAATGACTTCAATGGGAGATAATTTATCCTGAATGTCAAGGGCCCTATAACAGAAGTGCTACAACTTATATTCACTAAGGTGGGTAGGCCAATAAATAAGAATCTTTATATGGATATCATTATTATCATTGCTCTTATTGTAAACTATTAAATTGCATTCTAAATGACATATATCAAGTGTTTAATGAATATCATTTTTAAAATTATCATTAAGAAGATGAATTTAGAAGCTTTTATTTTGATTCCAAAAGTTAGGCCTCTTTACTTTTTTTTTTGAAGAATGATAAGAAATGCAATAAACAATTTCACCACTAATCACTTAGGGGAAGGAGAGAAGATAATTTACAACTATGACTAACTTTATTATTGTTGATGTCCTAATAACTTATAACACCATCATTAGCTTACTTCTCTTGAATACTTTCTAAATCATAGTCTCAACGTATCATGCTATTGAAAATTTCAATAGGCAAATAAGTTATGACTGTGAGAAGAGATTTGTTGTATTTAAAAGTCATGTTATATGAAAATTTGCTGAGAATATTTATGAAGAAATCTTTTAACTCAATATTAACAAGGATCTAGACTCAAGACTTTTAAAGTACAAGAGGAAATTATAGTTGTTGAAGAAGATCAAAGATGAAAAATAATGCATTAGTCAATCTAATATGTCAATACAATTTTTCGAGCTATATGATATCTAATCATAAACATATTTAACTTTAGCACAACAAAACCCTACTTTTAGGCTCATTCAATCTATATCATCATTAACTATCCATTAAAAATAATTATAGTAAAGTAATATCATTTTAGAAGATTTTTTAAATGGAGTGTTGAAGTCAGTAAGCTTTTAATCTATTACGGATCCAAATTCCTTATTAAAGAAAGGGCATTAAAAGGACTTCTAGTTGTTTTTCACTTTAGCTAGTGTAAATAAAGAGATGATTACTTAAAAAGGTGAGTTTTTATTAGCCTTGTATATTGATGAAGTCTTTAGCCATGAAAGAGTGGAAATTGAAATGGTTCTAATAAAATCTTATAGAAATCACATTAATTCATGCTATCATTTTTTTTCAAATTACTAATAACAAAGTTAAATGTGAAGCATTTATTTTTGGTTTACAACATACTAATAAAATAAAGGCAAAGCACTTGACTAGATTTTCTAATTCACATCTCTATATCAATTAGATAAATAGATAATTTGAAGTAAGAAAAAAATTTATATAAATATTCTTCAAAATAAAAAATCTAATTAAAGAATTTGAATATTTTAAAAACAAAGTTAACTCATCAACTTGCATTCTAAAGTTGAAAATCTTAATGAAATATGGTTATTAATTTATCTCATCCAAACATTTAAGATGCAATAAAATAATGGATGTTATCAATTAACTTGTTTTGAGTTGGAGTAATTCATTTATTAAATATTGTTGTTGGGACTATCACGCCTACTACTATTTTAGTTCGAAGATTTAAAATCAATGGTGTTTAATGCTTACTTATTAATGGTGAGTTATTTAGAAAGTCAATGACTTTCACTTTCTTAAGATGTATAACAGAGAATGTCGCAAGAGTTCTTAAAGAAGTTTATTTAAGAGAATAAAAAGTTATTTATGTGAAAGAACTTTGGAAAATAAAATTTTGGGTAAGAATATTTTGGGTCAACTCTTATAAAGGATGTAGAAAATATTTTAAGCCTTCTTTCACAAGTGAGAGCCAATATTAAGTGATTAGCCATTCATGATTTGAAGGAACAACCTAAACAACTTTTTTTCTTTCAACAAAAGTATAAAAAATAATAATTTTTGTGAAGAATAACTAGCTTATAAAGTGGCTTGCAGTCAAAGTATTAACAAAAGTCATTATAAATTAATGTTATTTACACTTTTGTTTTTGATAGGTAGCATTTATCTCTATACATACTATGATAATAATTATTGATATCAAACAAATAGAAGTTTTGCAATAGTTCTTTGTGAAAAGAATTCATTATTAACGCTTTGACTAACACCTTTTGCACACAATCACATATATAGAAGCATTATTACTAGTAGAGTGTAATTTGGATATTCAAAGGGTATTTGTCATCACAAATTTTGAAGAAAGAGATTGATGAATGGAGAAATAATGTAGAAGAAATAAAATACATGAAAATTACTTGAAGAGCTCATAATTCACTCTTTTATGATATAAGATAAATTTGAAGATAAATAATAAAATAGTTCACATTAATGTTAGGAGAAAAGATTCAAAGCTAGGAATCTAGTTCCGAGAGAGTGAATGATGTGTCTTTATAATCTATAATCAAGAAGTTATATTACACAAGAATAGAGACTTACATTATCAAAGAGCAAGTTGTCATAGGAGTATACTTTAGACTTATTTAGAATAATAAATCTTAAGAATTCAAAGCAAAGATGAACTAAAAATTTTTTATTCATAAGGGGTTGTTTGGTAGCAAGATTTAACCTAAATCATGCCAAATAATAAAAGCAGGATTTCTTCTCCATTTGCCTTAATCCTAGATTTAATAAAGCCCATTGGAAGGTGGATTCATGGGATTTACAAGCTGAAGAATGCAAAATGTGGGGAGGAAAGATGATGTTATCTTTGCAACTTCTCTCTTTAGTTTCAGGTAGAAATGGGGCAAAGGGGGAGAATGATGAGGGTTTCAAATGTCAAAATCCTATCAAGATCTCTTAGCTATCTTGTTCTCATCGCCACAGTTTCAAGCTTTTTTTTTTATTTTTTTTATTTTGATGATTTAGGAAGGAAGAAGATGGATGGGGAGATGACGCTTGCCTAATAATTAATATCAATTAAAAAATTATGCTAATTAAATTAATATTATTTATAATTTAATTTGATTATATAATAAGTCTTATATTTAATTAAATTTAAAAGTTTAAATTAATAATTAATTAAAATATTATATTATAATAATTAATAATTAATATGATATTATATTAAGTTACTATTATTTCTAGTTTAATTTATTTAACTAAAAAATTTAAATTTTAATTAATTTTATAATTTACTAGATAGTGATGGATGAGGTTATTATTAAGTTGAATATATTTTAAATTTGATTTTTTAAACTTAATTTTAATTAATTAACTTATTATTATAATTTATTTATAATTTAATAAATAGAATTATTATTATTATTATTTGATAATTAACTAATTCATGATAACTCAATAGAAATTAACTAATGATTAATGTTTAATTTATTTAGTAAAATTTAATTAATGATGAATCACCTTAGTAAATAAATAATTAATTATGATAGATAAAAATTGAATCACTAGTTGATCATTATTAATTTATCAATTTTTTATTAATGACTAATTATTTCTAACAAATAATTAATTAAAAAATTAATATAGTTTAAAATAATAAAAATTTTATATTATAATAAATTTAATAATTACATCATTAATATGAATTATTAAATTCATATATGAACTAAAAGATAAAAATCTTAATATAAGTTATTAAATAGTTTTATAGAATTTAATTAGATTAAACGTCTCTATTAATAATTTTTCAGGATTTAACTACCTTGGGATTTACTATTTCTAGATTTATAGGATTTACTACATCCTACTTACAACCAAATAGGCCCTATAGGATTTCCTCCCCAATCTCTCATTTTTTAAAACTTTTTAATGCTTGAATGAAAATATACTTTTTATAAATTTTATAACTTGTTCGAATTTTGGCAATTAATGACTAATGTTGTATTTGAGACAATTTCAGTAGGCAATTGAAAAATTGTTTTTCTATTACTATCAGAAAATCACGATTTGACTTTTTTAAATAATAAAAAGTATAATATCCACCAAAAGTTTTAAAAGTTTCTTCTACAGTTTAGCTACTTTTTTAGATATCTACATCTATCCCAAACATATCCTAAGATATGAATTGTTTAAATGCATGCAATTACTTATAAGGATAATGCACACCGCCAAAATCAATGGTGACATTCATTGACTTCATCATCAAATTTTGCTAACAATGTGAATACACATCATGATCCATGAAGCGAGTGCCCATTGTTGATATCTCTCATCCCCTATTATTGCAAATTATGTCAATGCTTGTCATTGTCTAAAAAGCCAAGAAGAACTATCAATACATATACCGACACCCATTAACTTCCTCACCAACAGCATTGAGGCACATTATCATCTATATGACAAATGCACACTTTCAATACTAATGCTAATGGTATCGACCTGACCATCCACCATTGATAATAATTTCAATACACCCCATCTCACTTATAAAGCTAATGTATGTAATTGAAACCAACAATAATACCCACAAACTTCATTACCTACCAACACTAATAACATCGATGCACACCATCATATGTAAAGATGATATACACTATCTACACTAATACTATTTGCTAACTGTTTCCATCTATCACCAATAATATTAATGCATGCCATCATATATAAGACTAATACATGTCATCAACACCAATGTTGACACTCACTAAGCTCATTACTTATCATCTCTAATAACGTGGATGCATACCATCAACCAAAAGACAAAAACACACCATTGACACTCGGTTATGCCATATTTCTTGATCTATTGTCTCTTTGTTTTAAAGGAGAATGATTAAATAAATTCTAATAAGATCTCTTGAAGATAATTTTGAGATTGCATGGCTCCTCCAACTCTATTTTAGAATTCATTCAATATAATTCATGTATATTGTATTATATCAACATCTTCCTCAATTACATAGAATGATATTATTTGTAACCAATAATTATCTAGTAGAGTTATTTTAGTTGAGTTAGGCCTCCTAAGTTTTTTTTTTTTTTTTCTGTTTTGAATATTTCATGTAAACTCATGTAACTTTATTTTTATACACATATAAACAAAATCCACACACACACAAAAAAAAAAAAAAAAAAAAAAAAAGTGAACGTCTTACCTCTAGCGTTATAGACATTCTAGCATGTAAGAACATTAATTTTTATTTGATTTATTTTATAAAAACAGGTAATAAATAATAACCAAAATTTTAAAAAAAAATGGATCTTACAGTCAGTAACCAAACTGAGGCTTTAACATTTGAATCAAACCAATTAAATAAGATCAGTTGAATCCTATTTTTGACTTAATCCAAATAATCCATACCTTATGCAGGCGAATAAGGTGATGGTATGAAAAATAGTGAAGGGAAAGTAAAATATAATTAAGCTGGGAAAGTGATCGCCAATTATTTAGTTGATAAAAAAAAAGTTAAAGTTATTAGGAGGGTTTTCATATAAAATTTACATTTATTAAATTTATATTTTGATAATAATATTCTTAAAATAAATAAATAAATAAAACAAAATAAAAGTTTTGGCCCTTCTCTCTAAAGAAAGTTCAAATTATTCTTAGAAAAAAATTAATTGTTAAATTTATTTTAACATAATTTTTAAAATTTTAAAATGTATCATTTTCAAAATTTAACATAATACTTTAATCTTTTATATCACATTTAAAATAGCATTATTATAAAAAAATTTTAATGAAAATTATCTTTCATCCGTACGCTATGATGGAGGCTGGCAGGCGATGATTTCTTTATTGATTTTGTTTTATAAATAAAATGCCATCGAATGTAACGCCGGTAATAAATATTTATTAAAAAAAAGAGTAGCCTGACTGGATATTAAAATAATAATTGGATAATAAAATTTTAAATATTTATATACATATCTTATAATTCTCATATGTTTACATATCTAATGCTTAAATTTTACTTTTATATATATATATATATATATATATATATATATATATATATATATATATATATATATATATATATATATATATATATATATAAAATCTCAAAATTTATAATTATTCACTTTTAAAAATAAAATGCACTTTTTTAAAAATATTAATTAAGTAAATATTTAATTTTAAATATTAAATATATAACATAAAAATTATGTGACAAGCATGAAAATCTTCCTAAAATTTTTAAATCAATTGCTAATAAGGATTTACATTAACATGATTTTTTACTAAAGAAAATTACAATATATTGAACTATAGTCTTATCCTAAGTTTGTATGATCACAAATCATATTATGAAGAGCCGTTTGGGATTTAATTTGCTTTTTGCTTTTTATGAAGCTTCTATGCTCTCAATATAATAAAAGTGTTCAAGCATTATTATTTTATCTTGGAAAAGACTAAAAGTGTAATCATTTTCTTGTTTAATTAAGTTCTTTATGTTGTAGTTTTAACGCTGTTAGCATATAAAAATGGTAATTTTTCGAAAAAAAAAAGATATGAAAAAAAGCTTTTTCAAAGCTAAATTATAATTCAAAATCATAAATGTATTTCAAATTTTGATTATAAATAATGCCACTGGCTAAAAGTCATCACCACATCAGTTAGGACTTCATCTTCTCCTCCACCCACCCTGAAGGCCCCTTTCACCATGATCAGGTCCTCTAAGCTCTTCTCTGCTATGAGCTTTTCATCCTCACTTAAAATCTTTTCAGGCCGAGCGTCGGCTATTGTCGACGCTCAATTCGTCACCAAAGAAGCGATCCCAATCATTGATTTTTCACTGCTACTGAACAAGCGCACCAAATGAACGATCAAGAGTCATTCAAGCCATCGGTCAAGCCTGGGAAGAGTGGGGCTGCTTCTCAGCTTGTAAAAATTACTTTTTTAATATTTTAATAATTAAATCACATAAAAAAATAATTAATCTATTGTTTATGCATATATTTTGATATATACGTAGATTTTAATGTTTATTTTTAAGGTTTTGTTCATGGTGAATTTGGCTGCATTGATGCAGCTGTTGAACTATGGCGTGGCTGAGAGCTTGCAGATGGCGATGGTGGATGCGTTGGAGGAGTTCTTTGATCTGCCAATGGAAGATAGAGAAGAATACTTAGAAGTCAGGAAAGCAGATGAGCTGCTCGATAAGACATGGGATGGGACTTTCCACCACTGTAGATGGCGAAGAATACATAAGAGACTTTGTAAGGCTCGTCGTCCATCAGAAATTTTATGCGCCTATCAAACCTCTTTCTTTCAGGTTTTTTTTTTTCAATTTTTTTTATTATTTTTATTATACTTTGAAAATTTTGTTTGGTTGATTATTTTATAAAATAATATTATTGTGTTTTTGTACAGAAAGGTATTAAAAATTAATTGACCATTATGATAAAATTTAAATAAATAGAAGAAATGGTAAAAGACATCCTTATCTGAGTTTCTACGTTCTTTTGTTTTTTAATCTCTTTCAATTTGACATTTTTTTTCAGTGGTAATCATTGCGTTATGTTAATTATTGATAGATTTTCTTAATCATTCTTGTATAATTTAATTAATAATGATCACGAAACAGTAATTATAGATGGAGATTGATACGAACTGTTTATTTGGATTGGGTTGGGAACAATTGACATCTCAAATAAAAGTGCTCAAGGAGTCACTCCTTCTTTTATGAAATGAGGTGTCCTATGAGAGATCTACAGATTAGCGCTTTTAACATTCTGGATGCTAGCATTCGATCGTGTGTTTTGATTGGGAATTGAGCCGTTAGATGCTGTTTCTTTCTCATTTGGATCTGTGTGAGCCTTTTGTCTTAAACCTACCTGTGATTTGTTGGATTACACGTGTTCCTCTGGCTTGATCCCTTGATTTGATCGATCTCTTGATAGTGGGCGTACGCCAGCGGATTAATCATTTGAGAGAACTAACCTTATACTGCTTGTTTTGTTTTGTTTGATTTGAGGCCGAGACGCTCCGAGAAATTAGGTCATACTGGAGGAGGCCGGTTCGATGGAAGGTTTGAGGAAAACCTAGAAGATAAGAGGAAGAAGAGGAGGATCAAGGAGATAAGTGCTTTCTTAAAACTCTTGATCATCATCTTCTGTTTGGCTTTTGATCTCTATTTATAGTTTTTTAATTGCTCTTCTAGAATGTTCATCTTATGCCTAGATGTATTTTTTACTAAGTGGATCCACAGTTCTTTAACCGTTATGGGTGTATTTATATCGATGTGTCCAGCTTTCTTGGTCTGCTATGTTTGTTGGTAATTGCAGATTTTTGGAAGGATCTATATTGTCCTTTTGTGGTGATACTTGGTAGACATGTCTGCAACTTTGATAAATACCTGCTATTCAATATGTTGTATATTATTCTAATACTTGTAGTTGTTTATGCTCATTTAGTAATCTTGTAATATGTTTTCTCTCATATCATCGTGGTCTCAGATATTGATATTCAATCATTTGTGGTCGCTTTAGTTTTCTTTGCATGTGATTATATTATTGTAATTCTTATTGTATGTGATAATTTACTTAGAGGATTTGGGATCATATCATTACTCCCTCCTCACACCGACCTTTGCGTCACCATTAAGAATTTTCTAGTAATTCATATCGTAAGATCCTCACTTTATAGCAATCCTTTCCCCGACTTCTGATATTTTGTAATGTGCATTGGAGCCTTCTTAGGAATTCTTACCATTTATTTGATATTGTAGTGCATGCGGGAATTCACGAAGGACTTATATTGGATATGTGGTGTAATGAACTACTCTGCTTATACTATATTAGGAATAACTTATTGGTAATTGCCATATATCGGATGTGACCAAAATACTAAGCTATATAGGATATAGGTGGCTAATAATTATATACTGATAGATATGCTTTTTTAGCTTGATAATGGTTTGCATACCGCTTTCTCAGATCCATCTTGTGATTATCACATGTTGCAGTTGATGTTGGTCATCATTGACTACGACAAGAGTAAAGAGTTTGATTGCACACATGACGTGAAACTTCATCACAATTGAAACATGTCTTCTTTTTCGTTAGTGCATTAAATTAAATATATTTGCTCTTTTATGTTGGGTTGAGTGGCATTTGTGGAGGCCGCAGTAAGGTAGTTGAGCACTTTGATATTCGTTTACTTCGAGTGTGCTAATTTTATTTCGATTTACATGACACATCTTCCATTAAGAAAATTAAACTGTATATTTCTACTTCTCTTTTAATTTGGTAAGTGATTCAAAGCAACTTGAAATTCATGTGGAATGTCCAAATTTGGTTAGGTCTTCAAATTCATTATAAAAATGTTGCACGTGGTTTGTCTCCTTAGCTAGTTCTCCTCTTAAATCTCAGGAAGGGCCAAATCTTTGCATAATTTATTCTTTGAACGTGGCCAAGAATATAATTGTTTATTTACTTGCATCCATTGATACCATCAAAGCACGCCCATCCATGTATATTGAGGATATTAAAATTTGATCCTCTGGAGTTATATTGAAAAATTGCTGCTTTAAAGAGTCATCCTGGGTCTTCTCCATTAAATCGGCATATCTATTTTAAGAGGTATGACATGGTGTGTGTATGTGGTCTCGTTTGGAGAATAGGATCAAGGTGATCACATATCTATTTGAGGTTGATTTTCATGCTTTATGGCAATCAATCTTCGATATTTCGAAAACCATAAATCTGATCATTTTCTATTTTATTTAATTGTAACACATTCTTCTAATGTTTTGATGTATTTCGCCTTCGCCATTGTTAGGGTTGTGGTAATCAACAAGAGCACCAATGAAAAGCTTATTTGGATTTGGGAACAATTTGATTAGCTCAAAAGTTATGCTATGAGTCACTCCTTCAAAGTGTATGAACCCATCCTGAGTTCTCTGTGGGTCTTATCGTGAGATCTGACCAGAGATTAGCTTTAACTCGTTGGATGCTCACTGGATCATGTGTTTGTTGAGCAATTGAGCCGTAGATCGGCTGCTTCTTTCTCGGCTCTTGGATCTATATTTCGACGCCTTTTGTCTTTAAACCTACCTCCGTGACGATGGATTACACGTTCTTTCTGCGTGGCTTGATCCCTTGATTTGATCTCGATTGATATTGTTCTTGGCCATGGGATTAATCATTTGAGAGAACTAACCTTATACTTTGCCTTGTTTTATTTTGTTTAGCTCGAGCCGATATGCGAGAAATTAGGTGCATGGATCGAGGAGCCAGGGTTTCTCCGATGGAAGGCGGTTTTGGAGGAAAACCTAGAAGAAGCTAGCAGGAGGAAGAGAAGAAGGAGGAGACTGAAGGAGATAAGTGCTTTCTTAAAACTCTTGATCATCATCTTGTTGGCTTTTGATCTCTATTTATAGTTTTTAATTGCTCTTCTAGAATGTTCATCCGCTATGCCTAGATTATTTTTTACTAAGTGGATCCACGCTTCTTTAAGCTTTTATGTTATGGGTGTATTTTTACGATGTGTCCATGGCTTTGATCCGCTTATGATTGTTGGTAATTTTGATTTTCTAGAAGGATCTATAATCCTTTTTGTGGTGATACTTTTATTTACATTGTTGTTGTTGCCATTAATCCTTGATTTCGAAATATGTTGTATATTATCTGTAATACTTGTAGTTGTTTTATGCTCCGATTTAGTAATCTTGTAATATTGTCTTCTCTGTTATCATCAGTGATCTCTATATATTGATATTCTGAATCATTTGTGGCTGTCTTTGGTCTTCCTTTATGTGATTATTATTGTAATTCTTATTGTTGTATGTGATAATTTGGTACTTAGAGGATTTGGGATCATATCAGAGATACTTATGTTGTCTTCCTTTTTATTTTTTAATTAAGTGTTGGAATATAAAGTTAGCGTATGCTGACATTAATTTTAAAATTTTGATAGCAGTTATTTTAAACATTTTAATAATTAAAGTTATTTGTCAGCCTTATAAATAGAAATATTCGCTTGCAAGTAGAAGCTAATATAGTTATGAATCATGATTTTATTAACTTCTATTACAAATAAATGACAAGTGCACATAATTGCAAGAGAGTCTTGGCTAAAATCTTAAATTATACATAATTCAATATAATTTTGTTAAATTTTGATGAGTGAGAGTTGCCCCCCGTTCATCCCATAATTTTGTCACTAATATTGAGCGATAAGTTAGCCCATAAGTCAGTTGAAGGTTGCAATGTAAAGTTTTGAAATGGTGTTGGCTTAGATGCAATTTAGGTTGTGGTGTTGGTCTTGGAGTGACAATGTTTAGTAGACACAAGTTTTTGATAGGTGTATCTTTGGTACTTGTGGGGTTAAGGGGTGTGGTGTATGGTTTGATATGAAAATAGTTGTGTTTATGATAAAGGTTGAGGTACAATTTGTGTAACTCTTATGACCAATTTAAAAATTACGACTTAAGTTTTGAGATGGAAACAATGGCATATAAAATTCTCATAGAATTTGGGCTACTTTTAAACTTAAAAAAAAATCTCTCAAAATAAATTTAGAATTTTTTTGAAGGGCTTGATGATGTTCTTTTAGATTATTCCACATATTTATTAATAATAAATTATTTAGATACACCATCTTATGATGAAAATATGACTAGATGATAATACCCTTACTTAGAAATCAAAATTAGGGTTGATTTTTTTGAAACATATACAAGGGACTAACTAATCTTATTCTTTAGCTACTAGAGCCAATAGCATTTTCTCCATTATCAAAATAGCACCTTTATTTTTGCCATTACTAAAGCAGTGCCTTTCACATACACAATAATTACACTTTAATGAGATGGTGTCTAGATTTGATAGAGAAGTCTAGCTTTGTTCAAACAAGGATTTCTTAATTAGTTAAAACTTATTTGTGTCCAATTTCACACAATTTTATAGTTGATGGATGATGTCATAAGGTTCATATTGTGGTTCGGGATTTGGGAGACAATGAGTTTGCTTCCTATTTGATTATATATTTTCATCTAAAATCAAGTATTTACTTTGTTCTTCATGATTACTTGTTGATTTAGTATGCTAATTGAATACTTATATAGTTAAATAAATTGAGTTAAATCAATGTATATATATATATTGAATTTAATAAGTAATGTCAAATTTGTTAGAAAAAAGAATGCTCTCAACTTGAGAGCAAAGATGATGAACCACAAAGTAACTTTATAAAATAATCATAAAAATTTTAAAACCATAAAAGAGAACACCAAAATTTATGTGATTTGACTTAAGTATACATTCACAATCATACAATTAAGTAATCCATTGAATGTTACTAATACATAAGGGGTTACACTTTATAAAAAGCTATAAGTATGGACAACAATATTATAATTTTTTATCTGAGAGAAAATTTTGTTATCTACGATAGACATGAGGGCTAGAAGCAAAGGATATACTAAAACTACTCCAATTTATATCTGTCTATATAAATTAGAAGTCTAAATAAAAACTACTACTATCTATGACTAAGAGCTTCTGCTCTTGCTAGAATTGAAAATAATAATACCTTTATGAAAAAACCAAAGAACTCCTTTTATAAGCACCCAAAATTTTTTTTTTTCTTATGTTATCTCTCTTTCTTTTTCACTCATCTTGTTATTAACGTAGTGCTGCCAACTATTTATATAGTGCTTATACATAGCAAGTGACTAATTTGAATTTAATGAAATTTGACATTGGTAGTCAACATCTTAAAAAAATGTGTGAATGAATAAATCTTGAGTTATGTTAAGCACCATATTAAAATATTAAATGTGATAGAATTTTGAGATGAAACTATCAATTTTATAAAATCTAAGTCCATGCCTTATCCCAGATAAATAATAAAATTAGGCTCAACACTTAACCTAAGTTGTATCATGATTGAATTTAGTGAACCTATAAAAAACTCTTGTTTGACTTAAGATTGAACTTGATTATATTAACTTAATCTTAAATTAAGAATTAAGTTAAGACTAGGTCACTACCATAATTGAGATGAATAAAAACTCTTTTCGCACTTGGGATGTCATAAAATAAATATTAGCTTTTGATTGACACCACTTAGAAATCATATCTGAAATAGAGGTTAGCTAATCCAATTATTTTTTAGCTATTAGAGCTAGTTGCAAAAGCATTTTCCCCATTGTTGAAACAATACCTTTATTTTCATGATGACTTGAGTAGTGCCTCTTACATGCATAATAACTACACTATAGAGAGATGATGACTTGTTTAGATTGAATGGTCTAGTTCAATTTAGGCAAGGCTTTCTTAATTAGATATAACTTGTGCCTAACATCACATAATAAGGCTAATCTTACAATAGATTGACTAGTCCAGTTCAATTTAGGCAAAGATTTTTTAATTAGTTAAAACTTGTACCTAACATCACACAATTTTATAGTTAATGGAACATACAATAAGGCTAATCTTATAATAGAGACTATGTGATATTGAGTTCGTTATAATTTAATTTTATATTTTTATATAAAATTAATTATTAATTTAGTTCATCTAGATTACTTTAATACTAAATAAGCTAATTCAATGTTTAAAAGTTAAATCTTAAATAAAATTGAATTAAATCATAACCAAATCAAAATTCATATGCATGCAAGTAGATATATAAGTATGTACGTATGTAGGTATGTATGTATTTATGTATTATATAATTTGCATTTAATGAGTAATGTCTACATAGTCAAAAAAAGAAGTGGAGAAGGAGATACTAATACTACTATAGTTACTCTCTATGTAATAGGAGTTCAAATGAAAACTATTTCTTACAATGACCAATTGCTTCTTTTTCTTCTTGCCATAACTGAAACTAATAACTCTCTTTTAAGAAGTGAAAAATTTACTTTTGCAAATACCCAATAAATTATTTTTCTGATATTATCCTTCTATCTTTTACATTATTTTCTTTTTTAATACAATGCAACCAACTCTTTATATAATTCTTAGACATAATAGGTGATATATTTGAAATTAATAAAGTTTCACTTGAGTAGTTACTATCTTGAAATAAAAGTATGAATGAATTAATCTCGATTTACATTAGCAATCATATTGAGAAATTAAATACAGATGAATCTTGAGTTGAAGCCACCAATCATAAGAAATCAACTCTACATCCATGAAAATAAACTCCACTCATAACATAAGTTGTGTCATGACTTTATTTAGTGAGCCTATAATGAAATCTTGACCAACTTAAGATTTAACTTGGTCACATTGAGCTAATCTTAACCCATGATAGAATCAACTTAAGGGTAAATTATTCATTGTCTTAATTAAAAGGAATAAACAACTTTATTGCACTTGAGATGTTATAAAAATGGATGGCAAAAACTTTTCTATTTTCCCTTATCACATCCTTCAATCTTCCTTCATTTATATGTCAAAATACATGCTGATAAATAAGGCCTCATAAAATAGAACTTATTTTTTATTAGAAGAAGATATGTCTAGGTGTCAGTTATATCTTTAAGACTAAATAATTCTAAATTTGTTATATTTAATTTACATATATTTCAATTAAGATCTTATTGTGATGAGGGTGTTAAGAAAATTGAAGTAGAATTATTTAGACGGATGTGCTAGAAAGTAAGCCACAAAAACAAAAAGTTGAAACCAAAGAAAGATATACCAACATTTTGTAATCAGACTTCAACCATGCTTATCAAATACCTAACAATTTGCTTTGCTAGTAAAGTTATGGAGTTTTAGCTGTCAATTTAATCATTGCAAAAATAATAATAATAAATAATAATAATAATAATAATAATACTAAATAAATCATACAATAGTTCTAAAATCAGTGTGATTGATATTCACTAGAAAGCCCATTTATAATGATTTTGTAACTATTACAGAAATACTGCTACAATGGTTTTAATTGCATTGATTTTACCTATTATAAGATCATAACAATTTATTTTAATCACTGAAACTTGAGCTAAATCACTATTATCAAACAAATTGCTTGTCTTTCAAAGCTTGTGCATATTGAAGTTTGTAGGGATTAAATTGCTATAATTTTCACAAAGTTTAAATCGCAATAATGTTGAAATTTTTGAGCTTGTAACAGTTTAAACCATTATAAACATTATTGTTTAAAAAAAAAACAATTGAATATCAACTATTGTAGAGGTGACTTTCACCAATCTAATAAACACGGCTACAGAATTGCGAGTTAAAAAAACTAATATATTACATATTCATGCTTACTCATATTTGCCATATTTACATGCATATCTTAATTATGGAATGATCTAAAGACCTATGATGAGTAACAATCTCTTACGTGTAATATGTATCAAGTAATCAATCTAAGTGAAGCATATATAAATATGAAAAGACAGCTCATTGGAACTTCAGAGGAAGATGTTATCGCTCGTTTACCATAGCAGGCTGAAAATTCCATCAACAAAGCTTATTTTGGACAAAATAACTTACAAGGAATTCGATGAACTCACTAAACATCATCAGTTTGGGAAATCTGCTCTGGATCTTATAAGATTACGAGCTGTAATTATGAAACTTATCAAGCACCTTTTATGCAAATGCCTTGTAAGTTTGTGTTTTTCTGTTGTGCGGCTATATATATACTATCATTGTAATGGCATTATAGGTCTTTAAAAATATCATAAATAAAAAAAGTTATATAAATTGTATATGAGGAATCCTAACATTCAAGTATGTCAAAAAGTAATACTTTACTCACACAAATGTTTAACGTCATATCAATAAATAATTTTTAGAAAATATCACAAATCCATCCTGCATCAAGATATGCGTTTGTTCTGTTAGTTATATGTTGAGCTGATGTTGGAAATTTAGATGGGAAAAACATCATTCTATGTTGTAGATTATCTGCTTGCGCTCATAAATATATTGTACATATACTCAACATGCATGAAGAAGAGATACTACATGATTTTATCACTTTTTGCTAGTTTTATAATGCTTATCATCATATCAACATACATATAAATATATCATTAATCATGAATGCTGACAAGTAAGAGCCTGATGATAAGCTGCTGATCACTCTCTCTCTCTCTCTCTCTATATATATATACATATATATATATATATATATATATATATATATATATATATATATATATCATTTTAACATTATAGAATCTCATTACCCTTAGATTTTGATTTCTTTTTTTGCCCATCATGCCCACCTCTTCTTCTAATATATTGATGCAAAAGTGCTCCAATGTTAAAGAACTCAATCATCTAGGCACCACGTCATTGGCCTTGCTATTTATTACCCGTCATCTAAATGTAGTAGTAACTAAGACCATCATTAACAAAGAGATTTTGACCAACCATCAATTTCTCTCTCTTAATGAACGAGAATAATGATGAAATATCAAGAATTATTCGAGATATTTGCAAGGCATGCAAGGAGAGGGGATGGTTCAAAGCAAGTGATCAATCTTACTGCTAGGGACTAACTAATTTTATGGGCAAGATATTAATATATATTGATAGATAAGCTTTTATTCCTTGCAATATAATGTTTTGGGGAAAAATAGGTAAGGAGGTTTAATTTTGAAATCAATAAATTTACTTTAAGATTACTGTAATATAAGTTTTGACTAATTACTTACATATAACGCTCATCTCAAAGTAAATCCAAAAACAACTTTAAAATTTTATGGGCAAGATATCATAATACGAAGTTGCTAACCTTTATAAAGTCTAAAAATGAGCCTAATTGGTGCAGATCATTAATCATGGCACTGTCTGGCTGTCATATTCTCATTTAATCTTAATAAAATAAAGCCAAATTTCATAATTCATAACTAAATTTTTTTAAGTCTAATGCTACATGTCTTAACATATCTAACTGGATCATCAAATGACTAGCATTTTAGGTGACCAAATCATTTAAAGTAACTCTCTCTTATCAGCCACTAGAGTGTGGTGAAATTTTTCTTATATATTTCTTGCCTTCATCTATCCCCTCTCCCTTTCGGGAAAAAGAAGGATAAATGGAAACAGAAATACATAAAAGAATATACGACTTGTTGGGACACCACGTAGATTTGCAGATATTTTTATTCAGGTGATCGGGTACGACATTGAGAAGAGGTGTACTATCTCGAGAGATAGAAGTCACCACCCTACAATGGATCTAATCACCTCAATAAGAACTCCTAAGGACAATGGGTCTGCATATGTACCAAAGATTCTTCCCCTACTTTACATGAAAATATAAAGTAAGATTTTTTTTTTAAATCAGGTTTATTAAGTTCCCTACAGAGGCAAGCCACTACAGTTAATTACATCCTAAGGGACGGGGTCCCTTATGAATACTCTCGATTAAGGTAAATGATCATTGTCTCCAAAGATTTCAATAGGAAAGGACTATCAATCGATTAGTTCATTTTTTTAAAAGATTAAATGTGATTGATCAAAGAGAGAGTTATTATCGAAGCCAAATGAAAATAAGTAGGAGATGCTCACGATGCTAGGAACCTAGCGAGCATCTCAAACTATCCGATGATTGGGCTTTACATTTTGAAATTGATTTAATTTATTTGAGTTGAATTTTTTTATTAGAAATTTAGGACTTATGATTCCATAACACAAGATTAAGGAAATGCCTAAGAGGTGAAGATTTATGCTTATGGCCCACAAAGGGGAGAAGCAATCTCAGAACTTAAATCTAGGGAGCTTTGATGAGGGTTGAAAGCACAACCTAAATCTAAAGCAAAAATGAGTATTTTGTTTGTCTCCACAAGAGAGGACAAACCACCTTACTATTTGGACTTACAACCTGTGCCAACTAACTCCTCCTATGATTTTAAATTCATGTAGGCAGTCATATGCTTTATACAAGATGGCTAAGCTGCTATTTATTTAGAAAGAGACTAAGTCCTTAAACTCACTCCCTAAAAAGACTAGATCATGTAAGGACATACTTCAAATGACCTAAATCTAATGCAATTCAGATATTTTTTTTTTTGGACAATTATTTTAACTCAAGCTAATAGGATTCATATGCCTAATGCATGAGAAATGTGATTATTGGCCAAAATCAATGAGAATGGAGGAAGTGTGTTTCCACTATGGCTCTCAATGGTCAAGCCAAGTTTCTCTGGCAAAAGGTGAATGCCCTACAATCAAGAGTGAAATAATATGCATTTGTGCATGATGTTATAAAAGAAGTACTCATCCAACTAAGGGGTTTCTAATTATTTTATCTTGATTTTTAACCTAAGATTTAGGTGAGGTTATGAGTTCTTTATTTTTAGTTTTGAGTTATTAAATTTGATAAAAGATTTTTTTTTTCTAAGAGCCTAATCTACATCCAGGTCATATATAAAGCAAGGAAGAAACTAGAAAAAAGATGCCACTTAATGCACACGCTAAACAAATCATCAATCAATTTATAAAGCTAATCGCAAAAGAATAAGTGGCCATTGTGGTCGGGTACCACCACACAAACCTGAAAATAAATTGGATAGCCGAGCTCTACCCTTATACAACCCAGATTGCAAATGAATTAAATACAATTAAATAAGGGATTCATTATTATGGGGGTCTTCAAGCTTTATTTCTTCATTCTTCTTTTTTTTATTTCTTCTTTCTATCTTCTTTTTTCTTTGGTTCCTTCTTTTGGATAGTTAGAAGATGGATACTCCAAAGGCTTCACATGGTGCATAAGATAAGATCTTATGACCAATGCTCATCCTAATTCCCATAGCAATCATTCCAAAATCCTAATTACAAAATTTACATGAAAAAGAAAAGTAAATCTAGCTAATACCTGCAAAATAAAGGTTAGCTAAACAAACCACCAAATCCCAAGCATGTATATTGGACTTATCACCCCACACATGGGTGACTAAATCCACCTAGTCTATTGGATTATGCTTAGGGGTATAAGCACCAGCATAACAAAAGCATTTATATTTTTATTTATTACAACACCCCTTAAGCACAATCCCTTGTAGAAGATAATGAATAGACTAAGATCGCCCTACCATTCATTCTATGCACATATATCCTAACATTCCAGTCTAAAATATATATCACAAGATAAAAGAAAGCATCAAACCATGCACCGACCTAACCTAAAGCTAAAAGTGGCGACTTAGTCTAATGTGTGTACTTTGGAGGTTTGTGTGGTATGCTTAGCTATGACTTTAAGTTAGAATTTTCTAAGTGTAAAGCATGTTCAACTTAGAGGAGAGTTTCATTTAAGTGATTTAGTTGATTTGGTGTTGATTTTATTTCATGTTTTGATTAGTTTTAAGTGAATCCTATAATTAATTACTAAGTTATAAAGAGGAGAAAGAGAAGAGAACTTCTCTTTCTTTCCCTAACCTAAGTAATTTCTTAAGTGGATTCATATTTTAGTTTTTCTTAGTGAATGCTTTGATTAAGTGTTTTAATTAATCCTAAGTTTAGATGAACTTTAAACAAATCTATTCATAAAGAATGACATTTAAGATTAAGTAAAATGAACTAAATTCATAAGATATACATCACTTCATTTCTTTCTCAACATTTATAACATGCATATGGATGAGCCCTAAGCATATCTATACACACAAATGAGAATGTTTAACACACTTTATGATGCATGCTAAGTAATTCATTAAAGGAAATTTAAAAGTTAATAAGGCATGATTTTCATTAAGTAGAAAAGGGATTTCTTATCCAATTTTCACATGCACATATGAAAGTAAGAAAGACATAAGTGAGTACAGCGCCATTGTTAACCAGAGGTGTAAGGTACAAGACCTACTTAGGGCTACTTAAAGCCTCACAACCTGAGTGTTGTCTAGACTAGTATACCACTTTCCTTAAATACAAACATGTGTACAAAATAAATGAATGGAAAAGAAAGAATGCAAAGGTTGTTGTTAGTTGGTTTATTTTGTTTATGCAATTTATGTGTGCAAGCATAGGTATCCTTCTTAAGTGATAGTATAGAATGAATAGGATATGGAATTAGGCAAGTGTTAGGTTTTTTTCAAGTGAACCATACACCTTGCCAAATCCTATTCAAAACTATGCTAAAAGAGAAGAGAAGGAAAACCTATACTAAGCACATCATTATATGTTACTCACATGCAAGATTATAAATAAAATATAAGTAACACACTTTCAGTTTTGATATTTGATTCATATGTTTTGAAAATAATTTGAATTTAATAATGATAATAGCCACTCATATTCTTACTTTAGCCAACATATGCACTTTGACATAAAGTAAATATTTTCATTTTAAATTTAAATTTTGAAAAGCATGGATGCATGAAACCACATGAAATACATATTTAACATGTTGGGGAAAGAACTAAAGTAATGAAAGCATGTAAACACATTCACTTTAATTAAATCCTAAAGACAATCTTATGAAATAAGAAAGCTTAAAGTAAATCAAAGTTTATTTAATATGATTTTTATTTGATTTTAAATTTGGTTTAATTTGAAAATGTGGATTGAGTTTGCTATTTCTAACCCATTCCCACATGTGTTTGACATTTTTGTTTAATTTTTAGATGATTAGATTCATTTTAGATTTTGATTAGGTTAAGGTATGAATTAAATATGTTAATTAACCCTTACCTAAATCACCTTAACATAGTTAACCAAATAATTATGAGCCAATAAGATGACATAAAATCTCACAAGAAATTTAAATTTATAATGCACCTAGGAAGATAAGGGCCTAATGCAATTTGGCTCATGATTAATGATTAATTAAGCTAAGGGGTTTAACTTAAGTAATTTCAAAACACCCCTCACACATATGAGTTGAGTTTTAATTTCCTTAATTGAACTTAGGCTCTTGGACACCTAAGCATCTATCCAAAGTAGATTAATTAAGTTATGTAAAGTTTTAGAAGTTTTAAGAAATTAATTAAGATGGTAATTAATGAATTATCCCTTAATTAAAAGAGGATTAAGAAAGAAAAGGGGGTTTAGGGAATAGCTTGGGGAAAATGCCAAAAAATTATTTCCTAAATCTCCTATTCACTGGTTCAAACCTTAATCAACTTCAATAAGGGATTAAAACACTAATTAAACCCTTAATTATCCTTAATTACATAAAGAGGGTAATTAGAAAATGAATTAGCAATTCTCCTAATTAAGCCACCAATAAATCCTGATAAAATTAGAGAAGGCAGAAGTCATCCCCCAAAATATATCCAAGAAATTTGAGATTAATTAGTGGATTAATTAGGGAGTAATTAGTAAATTAACATTTCTAATAAAATCCAAAATCAAAGAAAGATAATATTCAAAATCCATTAAAACTAATTTTACAATATTCTAGATTGAAATATCTTTCAGACAATTTATCTCATATTTTTTTTATTTTTGTTTAGAGAGATATGAATTTTTGAAGTTTAGAGGATTAATTAGAATTATTTAAAACCTAATTAATCCCTTAACCTAATGGCGTGACATGTGGTGGCTGAGTCAAATGCGCTTTACACATAAACCTGATTCGAATACTTTGCTTCGTCTGGAGGCCTGGTCTTCGTCTCTATCTGGATCGAAAGTCACCTCAAATAGATCCCACTGAGAGGGATTGGCTAGTATACTAATCACATTAGACTCATCCTCTAAGCTGAATTGCAAGTCTATGTGGATAGTAGGGGCACTCCTATGAACTGGAACACGGCCTATGTTAGCTGATGGCCAACCAGGAGGTCTTCCACCTTTGGAACTGCTATGTTTCTACCTCTACCTCTCCCTAGTGGAGGTTGAGCCATCCTACCCACATCTTCATATGATGAAATGAACTGTAGGTGGAATGTAATATACGGATCTATTTCTTCTTCAATTCCCCTTTCTCGATCACTTAGACTTTCATTTTTCTTTTCTTTTTCTTCTATCTTTTCTTTTTCTTCATTTTCTCTTTCTTTTAATTTTGAATTTGAATTTTGTCCAAGTTCACGAGAATGGCTATTTTGAGGAAGATAGTAGGTCACATCCTCATAAATCTCAACCCTCTAATTTAAAATGGCTTTTCATCTCCATTGACATGGTATTCAATCCCATCTTTTTTGAACTTGATGCACTGATGGAGGGAGGATGAATTATCTTATTTTGATGTATCCAAGGCCTACCAAGCAAAGCAATGAATGAAGTATTCAAATCAATAATGCAAAACTTAGCTTCAGTCTTCCAATCACCTATCTCTAAAGGTAACACTATCGAACCTAAAGCCCATTCACCTTGTTCATTGAATCCTCTCAATATCATTCGAACTCCTCGAAGTGTGGAGATGTCGATCCTCAAATAGGAAAGGGTCTTAAGACTCATAATATTCACCGATGCACTTGGATCAACAAAACTCTGGAAAGTCTGAACATGTCTATGTTGATTGTGATATAGAGTGGATGGTTGTGCTCCAAGTCCCCTAGAAGAAGGTCTTCATCTGTGAAGGTGATCCCTTGAACTTCTTTTATTGTCCTCACTAGAATCACCGAGCCAAGCATATTTTGGGATCAAGGAGAGCCTTGATTAGTGATTCACTCATCTCTTTGGATAAGATAAGGGCATCGTATATGCTTAGCTTAGATGATAACTTTCTTAGATAAGAAAGGACGTTGTAGTCCACCTTGGGCTAATCCTCCACAAGCATATCCAAGGGTGGACCGTCCTATGGAGGGGCTTCTCGATCTTCTATATCAAAGACTTGTTTCCCTCTACCTTGAGGTGCTGCCCTAGGAGGTAGAACCTTGCCACTACGGAGGTTGACTGATCTCTGGGTGGTAATGGAAGATTTTACTTGCACATCAGGCTCACCTACAGCTTCTCCCATGGGACCCTCAGAATCGGATGATTCTAAGTCTATCTCAAGAGGTGAACCCGTTGTATTAATAGTAAAAAAATCCAACTCTGCATCAGAAAGAGAAAGATCAAAATTATTATAGTTATTTCAACTTGAAGAGTTATCATTAGGAATAGAAGAAGACAACCCATCATAAGTGACACAGATGTAATTTAAACTAGCTTTATTCTTCAATTTCTTGGATTTATTTGGAGGTACAAAGTAGAAATAAAGTAAAGTGAATGGGGTAAGGGATTTGATGCCCTTATCTATCGATACAAGAGTTCTACTAGTAGAAGAAGTAGAGCTAGCTGAAGTGAAAGAAGTCGCTAGTGTGGAAGCTGCAACTGTAAGCTGGAGACTGGACTCGATCGGTGGTTGTGCTAATGGGCTATCTCGGGCTGATACATGATGATGCTGCTACTACTATTGAACTCCCCCTTTTCTCGAGTTGGCACTGGCAACTTGCAAACCTTCCTTAATGTTAGAGGTTTGACTGACTCAAGCACCTGTAGAGAAAGCTTCTTGATCTTCTGGACATCTTCTTAGGGGTTTTGGATAAAGAAATATTCCAACCTTCTTTAGTTTTAGAAGAATCACATGTATCCCCAAGGATTACCCTAATGGAACTAGATGATTGTTCCATAAGGTATTCCTTTGGGATAACTACAGCACAGGTCTTGAAGCTATGTTCAAGCCAGTCCTTAAATGTGAAGCAATCCTCCAAAACATGGCCTATCATACGGTGATAGGGGCAAAAGCTTAGACCATGACTTTTGCCTACTTCCTCCAGTCTCTTAGGCTTGGGTAGCTGAAAATTAGGCTCATTTAAGAGATTCTTAAATATATTCCTGATTACATCATTCTTAAATGAATAAAGTTTGTTAAGCTTATCTAAAAGAGACCATAGCTACTTACTTGGCGCGTGTGATCGCTAGTGGTATGGTTGAGGAGGTGGCGTGATGGAGTGGTATACGCCGGTGGTGGCAAGGAGGTGGAGGCCGAGGTGAGGTCTGGGATTGATCTCTAGGGTCGCTTTCCTTATCTAGTACTGCCACTCCGCTTCTTCTCATAGACCTTTTGTGGCTTTGCTTTAGGCAACTGATCTTGAAAAGGCAACTGTTTGGCCTCTCCTTGTAGACTAACCACCTTGTTGATTAACTTCTCAAATATCTTGATAGTGAAGCCCTTAAGCATGAAGGCGACCGAGCCATGGATATTCTTTAAAAGAATCTCAATGGCATGTTGTTCAGATAGCTGCAACTCACATTTCATACTCAGGTTATGTCATCAGATAATATAATCAACGAGATCACCTATAGTAACCCTTTATTGAGCTCCAACAAACCTCTTAATAAAGAGTTGCTTTAACTCAGCAAATATCTTTACTGAACCGTTGGGCAGTTCAGCATGCCAATCGAAAGTAATCCCTACTAGGCAACTAACAAAGAAGCAAAAAAGCAAAGCGTTGCTACCACCGGTGTTGCAACAATTGGCCCTAAAGTGTGCTATTTTCTGCCTTGGGTTACCACTACCATCAAAGCTTTTGAAGAAAGGTGGCACAAAACACTTTTGATATTGAATTGAATCAAATTCCTCTATGTAGGGTCTACCTTTGGAACAGATGATCCTCCGGGCTTGAGCCAATGCTTCTTTCACTTGCTGCTCAACCATGATATGATGTCTTTTTTCTTATATGGAGGTACTTTCCACTACCTTCCTATACATGCTAGTGCTACCTTGCTCAATGGGAGGTAAGGTCTTGGTTGGGTCGAAGACATGTACTAACTCAGGCTGATTAATGTCGGCTATAGTAGGATGAACTGCTGGGGCTTATTTTTTGAGTACTAAAATTGCCGCTAACAAGTCCTCTAACTGTCGTACCATCCTATCCATCTGCTCATCTTTTTTCCTCAACTGATATCGGAGGTGTTGGTCTAATTGGGCGGTGTTTTTTTGATCAACCTCATCACCTTCCATGGCCCGCTGCTCCCTCAGAAGAGATCCTCTGGTATCTACCATACAGACTCTAATTGAGTCTCCCAACAAGTCATCTTCATTGGGCTCGAAGCTAACCTTCTCCTCATCTGACCAATCATACCCCAAGATCTCCTTCTTCTCTACAAGATAATGAGCTACTATCACCTTGAGAGAACGATCTATCTGAATGGGAATAAATGATCTTGGTTGACTGGTGTGATCTCTATCATGCATTGAGAGGCACCGAACCTCACCTGCTACTAGGGAGTCAATCTTATGAGGACTGTACTCACTAGAGGAGAGACACTCATGACTATCACTAGCTATGAGAGGGGTGATATTCCTAGGAGGTTACACTATTCTTAGTGCAGCTGGACTATCATCTGCTACCTTTGAAATAACTACTACCATCTCCACGTCTTGCTGAACTGGCGGAGTTGGTGAAGGGATGACCACTATGCTTCGGCGCCACTCCTTCCGCACCACCACTGAGGCAGAAGATCAAGCATGAGAGCTTGGCCTAGCCACAATAGAAGATGTAGATGGAGTAGGATCCCTCGATCGTAGCTTGATCACCAACGGGGAGCGCTTCTCCCCGGATATGGCCTTCATGGCCTTTGATGGAACTGGAGATGTTGTGATGTGGACTTGTGATGGCGGATGGGGGGTAGAGCAGTGTGGTGGAAACTGCCGACTCTCTATGAATAGGAGTTGTCCTCCTGTAATGACGGATCACAAGATATCTATTTGGGCGTGCAAGGCGCCGATGGAAAATTAACAAGTGAAGCTACCGCCTCAACCTCCACCTCCTACTAGTAATGTGAGCTGTATGGGCCTCATTGGCCCTCTCTTGATTGATATGTTTCCCCACACTACGGGGGATGATGGATCTCAAATCAAATTGAGCTCGACTCAACATCAGAACTCACCAACCTACAAAGACCGACGGAGGCAGATATGACCTCCTACTCCAAGTAACTGATGGTTGATGCTGGACTATTAGTGGAGGTGATGTACAAATCCTCCTAACATCCTCTCTGTCTGACCTAGAGAGAGAGAGGATGAAACTAGTTTGCTGTAACTAGTGGTGAAGTAAAACAAAAACTCCTCAACAACTGAACGGGCGACTGCCTCCATCTCCCTGGCAATCCTAGTGTGGAACCGCTTAATCATGCAATTTTTGTTCCTTTATTATTTTTTGGTAGGATGGGAGGAATGAGAGCTAGACTCGTACTCAAAAGTAGGGGAAATAATCTAAGATCAGAGGAGCCTTACCCTTAGATGGTACTGATGAGAGGGTGCTACACTCAAAGACAAGAAACCATAGGGTGCACAAAATTGGGGCTAGTCAAGGTGTGGACGCAGCTTTCCTCTTCAATGAGGAGATGTCAATAATAAGGTAGATAAATCTGAATGACAAGCTTTTGCCCGGCCACCGCGGTCCTACTAACAATCATGAGGGGAGTGCCCTCACATGTAATCCTCACTCCCTCAAATCCTTTACTGAAATGGATAAGGTGTGTATGATCAGGGGAAGTTGGCCTGATCCAAAGCCAAATCCATGCCATGAGGGAAAGTGAAAACAAATTTTTGCGAGCCTGCCATTTCAGATCAACTACAAAGACTGAGAAACTAAATTGTAGTTGTACTGTAACTGATGGTGAGAATCTGTAATAGGAAATGAGCTTGGATCAGATTTCTATCTTTATTGATTTTTGAATTTGAATTGAAAATTTGAACCCACATCCAACATCTTGGAAGTGTTAAGTGGGGTTCAAATGGATTTGAGAAGATTTAGAAATTTGATTAAAAGAGGAATTTTGAATATGAATCCAACTTCAACAAATTTTGGTATGTTGAAAGATGGATTCAAATATTTTGAAAAGGATGCTTCCATAGGTTCATGTTTGTTTGAATTTAGATTTTTGATTTGAGGACCCTTTCCTTTAACAAATTTGGGCATGTTAAAGTAAGGGTCAATTGATTTTGTTTTTTATTGATGATTTTGGAATTTTACTAACTTAGCAAATTTAGGTATGCTAAGTGAAGTGTTTGAAAATGGTTGTTTCTTTTTGTGAACTGTTGTTTGATTTTGAAATTGGAATTCCCACTTAGAAAATAAAGGTATGCTAAGTAAAGAACCCAAGTGTGTTTTGTTTGATTTTTTTTTTTTAAAAAATAGGATTCTTAGCAAATTTGGGTATGCTAAGAATATCTTAAGTATTTCATTTGTTTTTGGATGTTTTGATTTTTGAAAGAGTCGGATCCTTAGCAAATTTGGGTATGTTAAGGAAATTCTAAGGTGTTTCATTTTTGTTTTGATTTGATTGAAAGTGGAGACTTTACTTTAGCAAATATGGTATGCTAAAGATGAAGTTCCACTTAATTTTGTGAAATAAAAATTTCACTTAGCAAATTTAAGTATGCTAAATGAAATTCCAAAAGATGTGTTCCAAAATTTTTGATTACGTTGGTTTTGAAAATGGAAACTTCTCTTTAGCAAATTTGGTATGCAAAAGAATGAAGTTCCAAAAGTGTTTGAAGCTTTTTGGTTTTGAATTTGGAGACTTCACTTAGCAAATTTGAGTATGCTAAATGAAGTTCCAAATATGTTTTAAAAAAATTTTGATTTTGAATTTGGAGACTTTACTTAGCAAATTTGAGTATGCTAAATGAAATTTCAAATGTGTTTGAAAATTTTTAATTTTAGAATTTGGAGACTTCACTTAGCAAATTTGAGTATGCTAAATGAAATTTCAAAATGTGTTTGAAAATTTTTAATTTTGAATTTGGAGACTTCACTTAGAAAATTTGAGTATGCTAAATGAAATTCCAAAATGTGTTTGAAAATTTTTGATTTTAGATTTGGAAACTTCACTTAGCAAATTTGAGTATGCTAAATGAAATTCCAAATGTATTTGAAATTTTGATTTTGGATTTGGAGACTTCACTTAGCAAATTTGAGTATGCTAAATGAAGTTCTAAGTATGTTTTAAAAATTTTTGATTTTGGATTTGGAAACTTCACTTAGCAAATTTGAGTATGCTAAATGAGGTTCCAAATGTGTTTTGAAATTTTTTTTTTTGATTTTGGATTTGGAGACTTCACTTATCAAATTTGAGTATGCTAAATGAAGTTCCAAATGTGTTTTGAAAATTTTTTATTTTGGATTTGGAGTGTTCATTTAGCAAATTTGGGTATGCTGAATGAAGTTCCAAATGTGTTTGAAATTTTTTGATTTTGGATTTGGAGACTTCACTTAGCAAATTTGAGTATGCTAAATGAAGTTCCAAATGTGTTTTGAATTTTTTTTTTTTTTGATTTGGAGACTTCACTTAGCAAATTTGAGTATGCTAAATGGACATGTTGGTAGAGTGGTAGAAGATTTTAAAAGTGTTCATGGTGGTTATGGATTTGGAGTGACTAATGAAGAAGGTAGGACTATATTAGATTTTGCCTTAGCTTATGATTTTGTAGTTGCTAATACTTTATTTAAGAAAAGAGATGAACATATTATTACTTATAAAAATGGATCTAGTAAAACACTGATTGATTATTTTCTAATGAGAAAAATAGATCGTTTAGATTATAAAGATTGTAAGATCATTCCAAGTGAAAGTTTAAGTACCCAACATCGATTGGTAGTTTTAGGTAAGAGAAAAAATAAATCAAATTATTATCCTAGGATTAGATGGGGACACTTAAAGAATAAAAATAAAAATATTTTTAAGAGCAAGCTACAAAAGCTTAGAATTTGGGATGTTCATAAAGAAGCTAATATTATGTGAAAAAAAGTAGTAAGTGAACTTAAGCAAGTTTCTAAAAATATGCTAGGAGAATCAAAAGGAAAAGCTTCTTTTAATAAAAATAGTTGGTTGTGGAGTCAGAATATGCAAGAAAAGATAAAAAATAGGAAGCATTGTTATAAAATTTGGTTTAAATGTAAAAACTTGGAGAATTGGGAAAGATATAAAGTGGCCTATAGAGATTCTAAGAAAGTAATTTATGATGCAAAAAGTTTAGCTTTTTGTGATTTATACAATAGATTAGATACCAAAGAAGGTGAAACATGTATGTATAAGTTAGCCAACCAAAGAGACAGGAGAAGTAAAGACCTAGTTCAAGTGAGGTGTATTAAGGATGAAGATAATAAAGTGCTTTTCTTAGAAAAGGATATTGAAAATAGGTAGATGAGATATTTTCATAAACTTTTCAATGAAGGATCTGAATGTATGATTGATTTTAGCAACCTTAATACCTTAAACAAAATTAAAGAATTTTATTTTATCATCGATAGTAAATCTAAGTTAGAAGCTTTAAAGAAATGAAATGTGGAAAAGCAATGATGATATTCCAATAGAAGTGGAAATGTTTAGGAGATCAAGGAATTTCTTGGCTTAGAAATCTTTTGATGTTATTTTAAAGACTAAAAGATGCCAAATGAGTGGAGAAAGAGTTTGTTGGTTCCTATATTTAAGAATAAAGGTGATGCAAAAGAGTGTGCAAATTATGAGGAATTAAGTTAATGTGTCATACATTAAAATTATGGGAGAGAGAAAGCATAGGTTATGATGTGATACAAAAGTTTCACAATCGTTTCATGCCAGGTAGATCTACTATGGATGCTATACATTTGTTAAGAGGTTTGATGGAGAAGTATAGAGAAAGTAGGTGGTTTTAAATATGATATTTATTGATTTAGAGAAAGCTTATGATAAAGTTTCAAGAGATGTTCTTTGGAGAGTTCTAGAATAGAAAGGAGTTAATATTGGTTATATTCAAGTCAAAGGATATGTATAGAGTACTTGTGTCCAAACACAAGGAGGATTGACAAAATATTTTTCCCATTTCAATTGGATTACATCAAGGATTAGCTTTAAGCCCTTATCATTTTTTCTTTACTTACGAATGTTCTTACTAGGCATTTAAAGGAGGATGTACCTTGGTGTATGCTTTTTACTGATGGCATTCTTCTTATTGGTAAGACTAGAGAGGGAGTCCAAGAGAAACTTGAATTATGGTGGTCAACATTAGAGTCTAAAGGTTTTCATTAAGTAGATCTAAACTGAATATATGGAGTGTAATTTTAGTTGTAGAAGTTCTTGTGGTAGTTGTGACATTAGGTGAACAAGTCATTAAAGAGTGAGCGATTCTGATATTTAGGCTCATTGTTCAAAATGATGGTGAAATAGATGGAGATGTTATTAGTAGAATTCAAGTTGGATGGTTGAAGTGGAGGAATGCATCCTTTGTAGGTGATAAAAGTTCCACTTAAACTTAAGGAAAATTTTATGAGATGGTGGTAAGACTGCAATGACTTATGGTGTTGGCCAATAAAGAGAAGCATAAGACTAAGTTAAGTGTTACAAAGATGAGGATGCTCAGTGGATGAGTGGCTTTACTCTTAGAGATAAAATGTGAAATGAGTATGTTCTGAAAAGTTGGAATAGATAAGATTAGAGAGAGTCGCCTTAGATGGTTTGGCCACATAAAGCGTCGACCGTCCGATGATCCGGTTAGGAGAGTAAGATGTATAAAAAATGACCTTAGTATACTTGAATTAAATGAGAATTTGACACATAATAGGACACAATGGAGATGAAGGATTCATATAGCCGACTCCACTTAGTGGGATAAAGGCTTGTTGTTGTTGTTGTTGTTCTTGAATTTGGAGACCTCACTTAGGAAATTTGAATATGCAAAATGAAGTTCCAAATGTGTTTGAAAATTGAAAATATGATTGTTAAGTTTTAATTTTTGAAAAGAGAACTTCCATTCAACAAATTTGAGTATGTATGAGTGGAGGTCAATCTTATTTTCGAAATGTAAAAATTTTATTTTATGTGTGATTATTACTTTTTGAAATAGGGAATTCCAACTTAATCATATGTGGGATATGTTTAAGTGGGATTTCCAAATGATGTTATTTTTTTATTTGGGAATGAAATCTTCATTCAATAAATTTGAGTATATTAAATGAAGATGTTCATATGTGCTTTTGAAAAATTTTAATTTTATTTGAAAATGAAACTTCCATTCAATAAGTGTGCGTGTATTGAATGGAAAGGTTTATATGTGCATTTTGAAAATTTTATTTTTGATTTTGATTTTGACTTTTGGAAAGATGATTGCTCATTATATTTTGAAAATGAAATCTTCATCAAAATGAATTGAAGGGAGATGTTCATTTGTGCTTTTGGAAAAGATTGTTAGTTTTATTTTTGAAAATTTCTACATATAACAATTATGAGAATTGTTAAATGAGGGTGATTTAAGAAAATTTTGTGGAAAATATTTTATTATGTGTATTTTTAAAAGAGTGTTTTTTGAAAAGCAAGGTTCTTATGAAAAATTTATTTTGTATTTATTATTTTAGAATGAACCTTTCCTTATCATAAAAATGATAAGGAGGAAGTCTTTAAATGCTTTCCTTTTTATTTAGATCTTTTTATTTTTACCCATTGGAGAACCCAATGGGGGTTTTAAGACCAATTCGGAGTGAGGTACTAAAACCTAAAGATATTGGCTAACTCAACTTAAGAATGAAATAAGCTAAGTGTCAACGGAAAGAAAGATAGTCACGATTCATACCAAGATACAAATCCACTATCGATACTCGAAGACAATGATCAGTTACCAAAGATGGAGAGAGGAACCCACCCCAGGAGTTTAAAAAATGTGGAGAAAATTTTCTATTTTCTTTCCTTCATCTATCCCCTCCTTCGGAAAAAGTAGAATAAATGAAAACAAAATATATAAAAAGAATATGCCTTGTTGGGACATGTAGATCAAATATTCTTATTCGATGATCTGCACATTGAGGAGAGGAGTACTATCTCAAGAGATAGAAGTCACCACCCTACAATGAACCTAATTACCTTAATAAGGACTCTTAAGGACAATGATAAGATATGTACCAAAAGATTCTTTCCTACTTTACATGGAAAAGTAAAGTAAGATTTATTTTAAATTCGTTGTCATGCCCAATTAATAATCCAAAGATCAAAAAGATAAAATCAAAGGTTCATTTCCAAAGATCATCAAAAGTTATTATCAAAGAAAGAAAAGTTATGATATGATGCTAAGAAACTAATGAAAGCATCTCAAACTATCCTATGATTGGGTTTTACATTTTTGAAATTGATTTAATTTGTTTGAGTTGAATTTTTTATTATAAATTTAGGACTTATGATTTCATAACACAAGATTAAGAAAATGTCTAAGAGGTGAGGATTTATACTTATGGCCCACAAAGGGGAGAAGCAACCTCAGAACCTAAATCTAGGGAGCTTTGGTGAGGGTCGAAAGCATAAACTAAATCTAAGGTAAAAAATGGGTATTTCATTTATCTCCACAAGAGAAGACAAACCACCCGACTGTTTGGACTTATAACCACCTAGGGGTGGCCATCAACTAACTCCTCCTATAATTTTAAATTCATGTAGGCAAGTCATATGCTTTATGCAAGATGGCTACGTTGTTATTTATTTAGAAAGAGACTAAGTCCATAAACTCACTCCCTAAAGAGACTAGATCATGTAAGGATATACTTCAAATGACCTAAGGATATACTTCAAATGACCTAAATCTAATGTAATTCAGATTTCTTTTTATTTTTATTTTTAAAAAATTATTTTGACTCAGGCTAATAGGATTCATATACCTAATGCATAAGAAATGTGATTATTGGCCAAAATCAGTGAGAAAGGAGGAGGTTTGTTTCCACCATGGCTCTCAAAGGTCAAGCCAAGTTTCTCTGACAAAGGTGAAAGCTCTCCACTCAAGAGTAAAATAATATGCATTTATGCATGATGTTATAAAAGAAGTACTCATCCAGCTAAGGGATTCTTAATTATTTTATCTTGATTTTTAACCTAAGCTTTAGGTGAGGTTATGAGTTCTTTGTCTTTAGTTTTAAGTTGTTAAATTTGATAAAAGATTTATTTTTCCCTAAGAGCCTAATCCATATCCAGGCATACATAAAGCAAGGAAGAAACTAAGAAAAAGATGACACTTAATGCACAAACTAAATAAATCATCAATCAATTTATAATGCTAATCCGAAAAGAATAAGAGGCCATTGTGGTTGGGTACCTCTACACAAACCCGAAAACAAATTGGGTAGCTGAGCACTACCCTTATACAACCCGGATTACAAATGAATTAAATAAAATTAAACAAGAAATTCATTGTTATGGGGGTCTTCAAGCTTTATTTCTTCGTTCTTCTTCTCTTCTTTCTTCTTCCTTTCTTCTTTTTTCTTTGGTTCCTTCTTTTGGATGGTTGGAAGATGGATGCACCAAAGGCTTCACATGGTGCATAAGATAAGATCTTATGACTAATGCTCATCCTAATCCTATAATAATCATTATAAATCCTAATTGCAAAATTTATATAAAAAGGAAAAGTAAATCTAACTAACACCTGCAAAATAAAGGTTAGCTAAACAAACCACCAAATCCCAAGCATGTATATTAGACTTATCACCCCACACATGGGTGACTAAGTCCCCTTGGCCTATTGGACTATGCTTAGGGATATAAGCACCTGCACAGCAAAAACATTTATATTTTTATTTATTACAACACCCTTTAAGCATAATCCCCTGTAGAAGATAATGGTTAGACTAAGATCATCCTAGCATTCATTCTATGCACATACATCCTAACATCCAGTTTAAAACATAAATCAAAAGATAAAAGTAAGCATCAAACCATGCACCGACCTAACCTAAAGTTAGAAGTGGTGACTTAGCTTAATGTGTGTGCTTTGGAGGTTTGTGTGGTATGCTTAGCTATGACTTTAAGTTAGAATTTTCTAAGTGTGAAGTATGTTCAACTTAGAGGAGGGTTTCATTTAAGTGATTCAGTTGATTTGAGGTTGATTTTATTTCATGTTTTGATTAGGTCTAAGTGAATCCTATAATTAATTACTAAGTTATAAAGAGAGGAAAAGAGAAGAGAACTTCTCTTTCCTTCCCTAACCTAAGTAATTTCTAAAGTGTATTCATATTTTAGTTTTGTTTAGTGAATATTTTGATTAAGTGTTTTAACTAGTTCTAAGTTTAGATGAACTCTAAACAAACCTATTCAAAAAGAAAGGCATTTAAATATTAAATAAAATGAACTAAATTTATAAAACATACATCACTTCATTTCTTTTCCAATATGTATATCATGCATATGGATGAGTCCTAAGCATATCTATACACACAAATGAGAATATTTAACACACTTTGTGATGCATGCTAAGTAATTAATTTAAGAAAATTTGAAAGTTTATAATGCATGATTTTCATTAAGTAGAAAAAGGATTTCTTATCCAATTTTCACATGCTCATATGAAAGTAAGAAAGGCATAAGTGAGTACAGTGCTAGTGTTAATCAGAGGTGTAAGGTACAATACCTATTTAGGGCTATTTAAAGTCTTGCAACCTCAGGGTTGTCCAGACTAATATACCACTTTTCTTAATTACAAACATGTGTACAAAAGAAATGAATGGAAAAGAAAGAATGCAAAAGTTGGTGTTAGTTGGTTTATTTTGTTAATGCAATTTATATATGCAAGCATAGGTATCCTTCTTAAGTGATAGTATAGGAATGAATAGTATATGGAATTAGGCAAGTGTTAGGTTCTTTTCAAATGAACCATACACCTTACCAAATCCTATTCAAAACCATACTAAAAGAGAAGAGAAGGAAACCCTACACTAAGCACATCCTTATATTTTACTCACATGCAAGCTTATAAATAAAATATAAGTAACACACTTTCAGTTTTGATAATTGATTCATATGTTTCGAATAATTTGAATTTAATAGTGATAATAATCACTCATATTCTTACTTTAGCCAATACATGCACTTTGACATAAATTAAATATTTTCATTTTAAATTTAATTTTTGAAAAGCATGGATGCATGAAACCATATGACATACATATTTAACATGTTGGGGAAAGAGCTAATGCAATGAAAGCATGTAAACACATTCACTTAATTTAAATCTTAAAGATAATCTCATGAAATAAGAAAGCTTAAAGTAAATCAAAGTTTAATTAATATGATTTTTGTTTGATTTTGAATTTGATTTAATTTTGAAAATGTGGATTGATATTGCTATTCCTAACTCATTTTCACATGTGTTTGACATTTTGTTTAATTTTTAGATGATTAGATTCATTTTAGATTTTGATTAGGTTAAGGTATGAATTGAATATGTTAATTAACCCTTACATACACCACCTTAGCATAGTTTACAAAATAATTATGAGCCAATGAGATGACATAAAACCTAAGGAACTTAAATTTGTAATGCACTGAGGAAGAAAAGGGGCTAATGCAATTTAGCTCATGATTAATGGTTAATTAAGCTAAGGGTTTTAACTTAAGTAATTTCAAAACACCCCTCACACATATGAGTTCTGTTTTGATTTCCTTAATTGAACTTAGGCTCTTGAACACCTAAGCATCTACCCAAAGTAGATTAATTAAGTTCTACAAAGTTTTAGAAGTTTTAAGAATTAATTAAGAGGGTAATTAATGAATTAGCCCTTAATTAAAAGAGGATTAAGAAAGAAAAGGGGGTTTAGGGAATAACTTAGGAGAAATGTCCCAAAATTATTCCCTAAACTTCCTATTCACTGGATCAAACCTTAATCAACTTCAATAAGGGATTAAAAAACTAATCAAACCCTTATCCTTAATTACATAAAGAGGGTAATTAGAAAATGAATTAGCAATTCCCCCAATTGAGCCACCAATAAATCCCAAGAAAATTAGGGAAGGCAGAAGTCATCTCCTAAAATATACCCAAAAAAACTTGAGATTAATTAGTGGATTAATTAGGGAGCAATTAGCAAATTTAGATTTTCAATAAAATCCAAAATTAGAGAAAGGTAATAGTCAAAATCCATTAAAACCAATTTTAGAATATTCTAGATTGAATTATCTTTCAGTGGTAATTTACATCATATTTTTTTGATTTTTCTTTAGAGAGATATAAATTTTTGAAGTTTAGAGAATTAATTAGAATTATTTAAAACATAATTATTCCCTTAATCTAATGGCGTAACATGTTTTCAGTCAATGCGCACATAACCCAACAGTGGCCACTTAAACATCACGCCGTAACATATGGCTACGAGCTTTATATCCGTTGTTCAATCAAGGATCGAATGACCAGGAATTAACCCACAATTTTAAAAGGATAAATAGGATTTAAAATGTGTGTTTAAGGTTATTTCGATGTTACGAATGTTACGAATGCAACGACGCAGTCCGTTTTACAATCAGAGGTCGTTTGGTTTAAGTCGGCATCAAATTGGGTCTATTTTAGCTCAAAATGTGCGTCACTACTTTTGACCGCTCGACATTCATGTAGACTCGTTTGAATTGAGTGAGAATAATCTTAATTGATAAATTTCAATATTTTAAAGCTAACGACACAATCAATTTTACGAATAGAGGTCGTTTGGCTTCGCCGCCTCATGACTCAATATAGCAAGCACATTGACTGAGCTCTGAGTTGATCATGTGTATAATATTTATATCCTGACCAGTTTTGACATTCTGAACGTGATGACAAAGTCCGTTCATCGATTGTAGGTCATTTGGGTTAATTTCAGTGACGCCCAGTGTATTTTGAGCCTAGATTTGCGTACTATCACCTTCGAAGTCCGTCGAATTTGACTTGTGGACTTGACTTGACTTATGCCACATATGTGGAGGTCAACAAATACCCCCCAATAAATGTGATTCGTGCGTGGAGCGAGTCACGTTTGTTGAAAATTAGTTGACCCTTTGGGTTGGCCATAGAACTTGGACATGCTAAATGACTGGCTTGACCGATTTGTTAGAATCGACTTATCAGATAAATAAGAGTTCTTACACCATCTACTATCTACTTCAATAGTTTTGCTAAAGATCTCTTTCTTTTATGTCATTGCAGATTTGAGTTTCCTCCAATCCTAGTTTCGTGCTTAGTTAGGTTTGATGGAGGAATTGGTTTATTTATTTTGATGAAGGATTCCACTAGGGAATTGGTTTATCTGTGCTTGGTCGGATCTGAAATTCCTTCTGTCCTAGCTTTAAGCTTGACAGACTTGATGAAGAATTAATCTAATTTGTCCGTATCGACTTGTCAGGAAGTGTATGTATGCCATGAATGCTCACGCTTGATGGACTCGAAGGGTGCATACATGACAGCCCGCTATAGGTCAATGTTGAGTTATCGCCTAGCAATGTGTTTTAATGATCAATAACTATAGAATTGCTTCACTGCTTTTCTCGCTTTGATGGACTTGATGAGGAGATTGGCTTTGATCTGTGCTTTGAGCTTGATCAGATCATTTGAGAATAAATTGAGATATCACCCTACAGGAAATATAAATATTGAATTGAGGTAGCTCTGAATTGAGAGTTCCCTCATATTGTCTTGACCTATTGATCAAGTAGAAAGATCTCTTGGATCCTGGTTGCTTATAATCACTAAGCTTGGCCTGGTTTGAGATTGAACAATTATCATCATTGGACTGACGAGCATGGGCTCTTTCACTGCGACCTTTTCTTACGGCTTGTTAAGTGAGGAGAGCATCAGCAACTCGATCACATTTGGACTTATTGAGTTTGACTTTTAGAACCTACCGAAGTCTGACTTAAGTGTGATGGTTTTATCATCGACCGAAACAAGGGCTCTTTCACTATGGCCTTTTCTTGCGCTTGTGACCGACCTTTAGAATCCATCGTGTCCTAGACTCGTGATGTAGAAGTTGATATTTCTCCAACTTGATTGAAGCTCCAAAATCGGAGTTCTTCTGACTTGATCTCCGAGATAAATTTCTTGGCATTTAAGGTTGTCTTTCCATGTGTAGAAATAGATTCTTTTTGTTCCTTGCAATAACCTGCAACTTAACAATAATAATTAGGGATGTCTTCAGGAATTTCAGCATAAAGCTCGATGTCGACCTAAATCAGAATATATTCGAGGATCTCGTCTTAATGGCATGATATTAACTCAAATAAACTTGATATAAACTAAAAAATGCCCTCTGTCTTGTAGGGGGAATTCTAAAGCACATTTAGAAGAGCTTTCAAAATGAAATTTAGCAAATACATCAATATTTGAATGCCCCCTGTGTAACAGGGGAATTTTCATGAAAAATCTTTTTTCATCTTGGGAAAATATATTTATTCAGAGATCTTGGCATGAAGCGCAATGTTGATCTAAATAGATATACTAAAAAAATGCCCCCTGTCTTGCAGGGGGATTTCTATTGTACCTCGAGAATTTGGTAGTCATGTATAGTATTTTTTCAAGTATCGACCATTAATTGGCGGCATTGATCTTTCACCCGTTAGGTCGATGAGTTGGTATGCCGCTCCTTGGTATACTTTCTCAATGACAAAAGGGTCCTCCCAATTAGGCTCAAATTTTCTACCAAATTTTCGGTTAGGAATAATTGATCTTCTCAACATCAGGACCAATTCTCCTTTTTGGAATGTTCGAGGCCACACTGTATGGTCAAAATCCTTGACATCTTTGCTCGATAAATCTCTAGATTTTGATGAGCTTGCAATCTAACTTCATCAAGTGCGTCGAGTTCCTCCATCCTCGAATTTATTTTGATCTTCAGATTATTGGATGGCTACTGAAGGCAACTCAACTTTAAGAAAGAACCGCTTTCGCCCAAATACAAATTAATAGGGAGTGGATTTAGTTGGCGTCTTGTAGGTGGTTTGATATGCCCATAGAGCCTCTATTAGCATGGTATGTCATTCTCTCTTATTTTTAGTGAGAATCTTCTTGAGCAGTTTGACCAATATCTTGTTGAAAGCCTCTGCCAAATTATTTTCTCTTAGATTATATATTGAGGAGTATCTACAATCAATTTTATATCGATCGACGAATCTATAAATCTTTGCACTTTTAAAGGTTGTGTCATTGTTAGAAATTATTCAACGTGACACTCCAAATCTATAGACCACATTATGCATGAAGAAGTTGATCACTCGGTCAGCATTAACTTCTTTAAATGGAGCGACCACTTAGAAATAATCAATCACCGCTAGAGATGGGTCTACAATGACGGATCAATTGGTCCAATTACATCTGTACCCCAACATTCAAATGGCTGGGATGCTATTATTGGGTGTAATGGATTTGGAGGTTGATGGATTATATTTCCATGTACTTGGCATTCATGGCATCTCTTAGTATGATTGATACAATTTTTCACCATAGATAACCAATAATAGCCCATCCTTTTGATCTTTACTGCCATCTTAGGACCTGACTGATGTGCACCACAAAGTCTTTCATGAACTTCAACCATCACTTTGGTGCTTCATCTCAGATAAAATCAGCCACATTTGCTCGAATGATCTACGATATAAAGTATTATTGATGAAAGTATAACGTTTCATTCTCTTCTCGATTCGAGCTATCAATAATTTATTATTTGGTAATTTTCCTTCTTTAAAGTAGTCGATGAAAAGTTGTCTCCAATCACGTGACTCTTCTACAACAAAGGTTTCACACTGCTTTTTTGAGGCAATGACATTCTTAGCTCTTCTTGGTACAACTTGTTGATTTTTGGGAGTATGAGGAGCAACCGAATGATCGCCGGGTCATTTGATAATCCCTCTACCTACAGGGATTGATACTTTACTGGCTCTAAGACTCGTCGAGTTAATATGTCGATCATGACATAATCACTATTCATACTTGTCATTTCTTAGCTAATTTCACCAAGTAATCGACTTTATTATTCTCGGATTGAGAGACTCGAGTTAATGTGATATTTGGTATCTACTTCATTAGCTCAAGAACTCGCTTGTAATAGAAAGCTAACTCAAGCTTGTTGATTCTATAGATGCCAAGTACTTGATTTATAATAAGTTGAGAATCACCAAAAATATGCAAGTTTTGAATACCTATGAAAATAGCTTCTTCAAGACCTGTCACTGATACTTCATATTCAGGTTCATTATTAGTTCCTGGCTCGATCAATCCATATGATCGTCTCATTATCCTCCTTTTGGTGTTATGAAGATGATGATTCGTGCTCTTGCTCTTAGGAAATTTAGATGTTGGACTTATTTGATCGATGAGGCTCTATCAAAGTACATTTCTCAAATTTGTGATTTTTCTCTTTCATGAATGAGCATAATTTGCTCATCGGGTCAATCGTCATTAAGAGAAGAGTCCTCAGGGATGGGATGTGTAGCTAGAAAATCTGCTAAGACTTATCCCTTCATTGCTTTCTGTGGGACATATGTGATATCAAATTGTAGAAGCAATATTGCCCATCTTGCCAAACTATCTGTCAATGCTGGTCTTGTCATCAAGTACTTCAACGGATCGATCCTTGAGATGAGGATAATCTTGTGAGATAACATATAGTGACGAAGCTTTTGGACTGTAAAGATCAATGCTAAATAGTGCTTCTCTATCTGAGAGTATCTCATTTATGCTTCAATCAGCCTCTGACTGATATAATAAAGATCATTCTCTTTGCTTTCTTCATTGTGTTGTACCAATAGTGGTCCGAGAGACTCTTCTAATGCACTTGTGTATAGAATGAGGGGCTTCCCAGGAGTAGGCGTTGTAAGGATTGGTGGATTTAATAGGTAGCTTTTAATGCTATTGAAGGCTTCTTAGCACTCTTTGTCTCACTTGAATGGAGCATCCTTCTTCATCAACCTGGAAAATGATTGACAGTGTCCTGATAGATTTGATATGAATCGACGGATGAATGCGAGCTGTCCTTGTAAAGAACGAAGCTAACGCAAATTTTTTGGTGGAGGCATCTCCACAATTACCTTGATTTTGGCAGGATCTATTTCAATACCTCTTTGAGGTACAATGTACTCAAGAAATTTTCCAAAGGATATCCCGAATGCACATTTTAGAGGATTCATCTTGAGATCATATTTTCTGATTCTCTCCAGTACAATTCTCAAGTCTTCGAAGTGATTTTCACGATTCAAGCTTTTTATTACAAAATTATCAACATAACATTCCACCTTTTGATGAATCAACTCATCAAAAATACGCATCATGGTTCTTTGGTATGTAGCTCCAGTATTTTTCAAGCCGAAGGGCATGACTATGTAACAATAAATGCCAATAGTGTTCTGAATGATGTATATTTTTCATCCTCATGTGCCATTTTGATTTGGTTGTATCCCGACAATCCGTCCATGAATGAGAACATGTCCTAGTTGGAGTGTTGTTCACCAATAGTTCTGATATTGGAAGCGAAAATCATCTTTTGGGCTTATTTAGGTCCTGGAAGTCAATGCAGAACGGGTTTGACCATTCTTTTCTAACTGGATGATATTGGCTATCAATCGCATACTTCTTCCGATGAAGCGCTTTTGATTAGCTTTTTAGTTTATCATTCTTCACCCCAATCTCATTCTTTTGCAAGCATTGCACCGGTTTATAGCTAATGAATTGTTACATGGATAAGCCCGACATTTTAATATGTCGCAAAAAGCAATCCCCAATTCACAAAGTAGCATTTTAGCTCTTCAACATCGAAGAATTATTGAAAGTTAGATATTCATCTCACTGGTTGATTCTTTAAGTTCATCCAGTAGCTATTTGTCCACCATCTTCAAGTCTTGAGTGGATTCTTGTACTTTTCATTTATTTTTGAAGAATTTTGAATTTTTCATTCTTAAGTATATCTGAAGTTTACATTATATTATATTAGTCTTGATAAGATTTGCGGATGAACCCCAGACCTTTAGTGATAAACTTATCACTTCTTTGTGATGCTTGAGGACTTCTTTGGCTCCACATCTTGTTAAAGATTTAAGTCCTATGTTTAGTAGTTCTAATATGAATTCCAAGCTTATGCATCATTCTTTGTAATTTTTGATGGATACTATTTCATCGGAATTTTCTTGTTGATATTATCTCATCGGAATTTTCTTGTTGAGCAGGCTGCTCAAAATTGTGAGGCTTAGACTCTTCAGATTTATAAAATAGAGTTCCTGTTCGGCCACTCTCACTCAACGGTGGCACATAGAATGTTATCAATTCTTCAATATCATGAACCTCTAATGGAGTGATTTCTTTGAAGCACTAGTTGAAGGATGGGTATAATTTTGAGTGAGTCATCTGACTCTGCCAAGTGAGCTATCCTCCTTGATGCCACCCTCTTTTTCCATAAGTAGATTCAAAATCATAGTCAGAATCAGAATCACTTATTTCATACTCTGCCTTTCTTGAAAGCTTATAAGCCCCTTAGGTTTGACAAGAATATCTTCTCCTTCTTCTGTGTCACTTCCCAAATGAGGAATTAATTTGCTTGACTTAGGTGCAGAATCAAGTGCTTTAGGGAGAGTCGGCATCACTTTATTTCTTCCCCTTTGCTTCTGCTCTTTCACTTTATGAAATTTCTTTTTAGCTCTTGAAGTGGATGCTACCGCTTCAAAAGCTCTGCTAACTTAGGCTCTTTGAGGATGAAATATTTTGCATCTTCATAGATCTTTGCTTCATTGAGGAGAATGGTTGTAGGTTACCAGAATTGAATTCTTCTCCTTCTTTTAGGTACTTCATACATTGCATAGTTGATGGGACCATCATACTTATGTCACATACTGACAAGAGCTCTAAATGATGTATCGATTATGAAACTTTTGTATATAAATCCACGAATTTGGCGGAGAATAAAAGAACCCGTTTTTACGCCCTTTTCATTGAAACCATGAACCATCAACTTATCTCTCCCAAGATGTTGGATATCAGTGATAATCCTCTTAATACCTTTAGACTCATAAGATTGATAGAAGAACTGGATCAATCAATATTGGTAATCAAGATGCCATCACTCTGCGTAAATAGAAGCGATTGTGATCTCATTAACATAAATCTTCTCAAAAATGTGATTCTTGGGAGATCTTGATTTTGCAATGCTTGGTCATGCATTTCTCAAAGTAAGCTTCATAACTCTCGGATCTTTGAGTGTATCAAAGTTTCTCGGAGATCTTTTGACATCAAGAGAGCCTCGTACACACTTAATTGTGTAGGGATCTTTTTCAGATGTGATAGAATATTATAATATATCTTCTCGCTTGATTTAGACTTTATTTTAGGATTTCTAGGAATAATTCCTCGTTGACTTCAATTTGTTTATCTTTGTCTTTATTTGCATTTCCCTTCTTTGATGAAGGTGGTAAGACTTTGCCACTTCTCAACTGAACTTAAATCACCTTATCTTGCTCAGATTCTTCTGAAGATGTAGTTTCTTCAAATTTCTTTCTTATTCTGGAAGATTGGACAAAAGGGCTAAACTCATTTTTCAACGTTATATGTTTCATATCTGATGATATCGATGAGTCTGACTCTTCTCCATCGAGAAAATATGGATCTTCATCTGATCTATTATTGTCTTGTTGAGTCATTAAACAAAATTCAGACATTAGCTCCTCAGGCTCTTCTTGCTTGCTTGATAAAAATTTTAACGGGTTGGTTGAGTTTGTTTGACTACTCTTATCGTTTGAATGGCGATGTTGAAGAACATCGACATCATAGATGATTGACATGTCTCTTAAAGATTCACCATTATCTTCTTCATCTAATTCAGCAATGTGTGTCTTGCCGGCTAGTGATACTCCTCTAGATTATTAATGGTCTTTTGAGTTGTAGTTCTCTTCTTGATCTTCCTTTTCTTAGTCAGCTTCTTTGATTTATGAGGCCTGCATTTAGTAGATTGTTTCTCATGCTGTGATGAAGTAGCCTTATCAGAATGCCACTGAGGAGCCCAAATACTTGGTTTAGACATCTCTCTTAAGTCCAATATAGGTTCAAGTGGTGATTTCCACTTAACACTAGTGACATTTTTTAGCTGCTTTAGCATTTTCACAGTCTTTTTGGAGACTACTATTTGTCATTCTTCACTCTGAACTAATTTCTCCTTCTGTTTGTCTTTGATGGATGTTACGAAGAGGACGTAATCATCCTTGTAGACTCTTTTTTAGGGTTGACTAGAACACTATCGGATAGTATAAATTCACCTCGTCGATACTTCCTTTCTAGCCAATCTTTCGTTTATCCTCATTATACATTAGCTTCTTTCCTTTATCCACATTATATATCACTCATTTTTCATCATTTGAGCTATAGGAAGCGGCATGAATTTCATTTTCTTTGAGTCACGAAGGTTTGTTTCTCTTTGCTTTATGCATAGACTTGGACTTAGATCTCAAACTTTTTCAAATTTAGCCACTCTCTCGAGCAAGTCACGGAATGTTGCAATCGATGCCATGCATAGAAATGGTGTGTTTATCATCCATATTGCCCATTTAATTGGATAGCATGTTCTTCTTCCAATTTCTCACTTCATACTTACATGTTGCATCAATGACTTATGAATTTTGTCACTTACTCGTCTTTCCTCCTTTTCAGCAAGGCAAGATCAGCGATTGTGATTTTCTTAGTTGCACCAATGAACCTTTTCACAAATATTACCTCTAATTCAACAAAAGTTTTAACCAAATCATTTAGCGATTCATCTTATTCAGCGGTGGTCATCTTGATGAATTGAAAAAGCAGTGCATCATTCCCTCACTGTTACCACAAGTAGCCTTAAATTAAATGTTGCTTTGGATTACCAAGCCCTCTGAAAGTATTAAATTTCAATACTGAGTAACTTTTCGGATACAACACTTGGTCATATTCAGGGTAAGGGCGACCCACTTACTTTCACACTTTTTGAGGCTATATGCGCTTTATTTTTTCATTGATTATTATTTCTAGGCGGCGGTATTTACCATTCAGGTGTCTTGGCGGTTGAATTATTGGCTGGAGAGATAATGGGTTAACTTCGTTCCTCGCTTCTTGTGTAGCATGTACTGCAGGAGCTTGAGACCATAGTGGTTGGTGGTATATAAGTTATATTATTAGCTACCTGTTGATTAGTAGGAAAAATATGTGATGCACTTGTTGTGATATTCTTTTGCAACATCTCCATCATGATGTTCATTTGTACCATCATATCATTTATTTTGGTATCAAGCTGTGCAATCTCCTCATTTTTGACCTCTATTTGACGTTGCATTTCTCTTTGCTCTCTAGCTAGCATCATGGTGTCAATCAGTGCTGGCTCTTCCTCTTCTTCTATTTAATGTTGTTATTCTACTCATTGCTCATTTTTAGGAGAAGAATTTAACTCCCTTGCATGTGCATTTGCGGTATTGATAGAGGGGACGATTATAAAAGCGTGTACCCGGTGATCATTTTGGTTCAACCATATAGGGCTTGACACCCATGATATCTTTCTCATTATGGTCTTCTTCTTCTACATCTTCAGCAAAGATCGAAGCTCCATCTTTTATTTGCTTATGTGAAGAATCTTCTTCATAGATGTCAAATTCAGGTTCAGATTCTCTGAGTTCATGTTGCTGTTGATAGTGATGAGAGGAGAGTTCATCTATATTTCTGACCATATAGAGAACTTCCACTTCCATAGTGTCATCTTCATTATTTTCTTCTTGCACACGAATTTTTGATCGACGTTTCCAATGGATCTCTGGTTCAATGTGCGGAACAAATACTTCTATTAAAGGACCGCGATCAAAGTCAACCTTCTTTTATGGGGGTGAACCTGATCGATGATGGGATCCCATAGAGGATTCTCCAGAGTGTCGACCATCATGTATTTCATCAATGATATCCCTTCTCTTGGGTATCTACTTCTATGAGTTATTTTAGAGGCGGATTTCTGAGTATATGCATCAGATGTCACACCTCTTTCATTCATCAGTTTCATTAGGGGCTTGCCTCCATATTTGTTTTCCCTTTTTGGGACCTTTTGGTAGATTCTTGGCCGGTCCAAGTTTCACTCGATGTTCACCATAGCATCTTGGGCTCGATGGCTAGTTACGAAGAGATGACAACTTTTTGGTGGAGCTTGTATTTTCCATCACCGGCCTCAAATCTTCTTTTCATTAGGCCTCGTCTTGGCTACTTTGAGAACTTTATGTATCACGATAAATAATGTTTGGTTTGTCTCCTCTATGAGCTTGATGTGGTTGGTTCTTCCGGAAAGATTGCTTTACCGAGATATTCCTTTTACCCACTTTAAGTTGTCAAAGTTGTTGTGGGTAGGGATACTACACACTGGCTGTTCACTAGGTCATTCAAAGGGGATCTGGCTCTCAAGCGTTCTCCTTCTCTGTCTTACGGTTAATTTGCTTCACTAATGAGGAAGCTTCATGATCATGCTTTCCGTAAAAGGTTCAATCGGTATGCATTGTACCGAGGAATTAAAGACAGTTTACCCAGCGGTTCTTTTGTCACGGGGGCTTGGATATTTAGCCTTTTGAAAAGTGAAGTTCTGTCGGAGAACTCCTTGACATTGTTGGTTATTGGCTGGTTGGCAAACATGGCTAGTAGGAGCTTCAATAACTTGAGACCTTCTAGTATGGCCTCGGATGAATGTACCACGAGTGGGTACTTCAGGATTTGCAGGTATGATAGCCGGGAAATTCAAGCTACCAAATTGAATGGTAGCCCTGACATCTCCTGTGTTGATGATGACGTTGACTAGACAAATGTTACACCTGGTGAGCGGTGAAAGAGTGCTTTGTAGATCCATTTTTACAAAAGCGAAAGATGAGGATTATTAATTAATTATTTCACCCCATACTTTCAAGATGTAGGTACTAGAATAAAAATAATTATGTAATAAAGATATACTCTACGGAATGATTCATTCTACATAGAGCCTCATATTGAATTTATTACACACTTAAATCATCATTTTGTTGTTTTGAATTTTCCAAAATTTTATTGCTACTATAGCACATATATGACTAGCCAAAGATGAAAAGAGAATTCTGTTCCCAACGGAGTCGCTAGAAATATGCGTGCTTAAAAAATTCGACACCGACCTCTCGATTTGAATTGAAGAGAGTGATTTGAAAGTGTGTAATTTTCGTAAGGAAATAATAGAAGATAACACCCAAAGATTTTGTCCTCATTTTGTGGAACTTTAGATATGGTTCCAAGTTTCTTATAGCAAGCCCCTTAATTACCTCCCAATAAGTGAAAGAGAACTTTCAAGGCTAATCAGCGTCAAATGCATAACGATAAGTAGAAAGATGTAGGATTTTAAAATTTAAGATTATGAAATTCATCAGCTTAAATGGATGGGGGAATGATGATCTAGATCACATGGTTCATCATCCCGCCATCGTGGTCCCTAGTCTACTTAGGAGGGAGGACACCCAACATGATGAAGGATCCTCATCGCACATGGGTTATGTCATCCAAGAAATCCTTGTAGACTGGTGGTTTAAGGAGAGCCTTACTACCTAGTGATGATTTGCCCTATCAAGTATACCCATATGATTCACAACTCAAAGGAGCCATTGGGGAGCATACTGATACGTGATTGTAATATAATGGAGCAATGGCCAAACCACCGATCGAGAGGACTCTATTGTAATCGCTTCATCTATGGAGCCTATCAAGCTGCAGAGGACACGCCACGCCCTTCTGAGAGATTGAGAACGAACATAGTAACACTTGATTTGACATTAACTCATTTATGAGCTAGAGTTTTCTTAATTTATTACCCCCGACAAACGGTTGCAGAAGGTGGATGAATTGAGTTTGATTTTAATGATAAAGTTTCATTTAAGCATTTTCAGATTGCTACTTAATTTGATTTTAAAATTTGATTAATTTGAATATTTAAGATTTAAATCGTTAACTCTTTTAGCTAATGGGATTAGATCTATCACACCCAACAAAATCATTATATTTAATCGATTATTATAGATTTTTAAGTTTTGTTAACCCAGCCCCAAGAATAAACCGAAGCAACCCAAAGATCCTCGACACTTGAATTTAAATATTTAGCATAAGGTCGGGGCCATGCGTATATTAGAAATTATGTAGTTTTATTTTTTGAATTATGAGATTGATTTTGTATTTTCATTTAATTCTAATTTAGCTCGCAGCCTTTTCTACATTACTGAAAATCTCAACGCAGCACATGCTATGTTTATATAATTTTATCTAATTAATGATCATTGATTTTAAAATCATAATAATAAAAATTCTTAATTTTGATTGAAGGAAGCCTTATGATTTTTGTAGATTTTGATTTAATATAACCTTATGTTTGCTTGTACAAAGAGTTGCAAATCCGGTGACGAAGAAAATATTTTGATTTAGACTGTAATTTAACACATTACTTGCACTTAGTTTACTTGTTAAATTTTTGTAATTTTTCCAACTTGATTATGTTCAATTTACATCACTTTTGATAAGTTATCGATTTTATGTTTATTCTTTTTACTCATGCTTATTATAGCGTAATCACCTCCATATTTGTATAAGAGTTATTAAACCCAATTTGGATTCATTTTAACTCCATATCAATTTCTGACTTTAAGTTTATTGCAAGTTTGTTATGAGTTTAATATTAGTCTCCCAACTTTACTTATCTAAATTTATTTAATCTTGCCGTCCATGTAGACTGATCTTATTTTGCTGTATCTTCATAGCGTAAGTGGTGTCTTAATGACCCCTTCTTTATCTCATCTTCTTGAGACAACGATGTCTTCAAAAGAAGACAAATGCAATATATATTATTCCTCCTCTTTTTTTTTAAAATTCAGAAATTAGACAAAATTTTATTTTAGGAGGGCGATATCCCAAGATGTTGACTCTTCACTCTGAATCGGTGTTTTAAATCTACGGCGGTTTTCATCTCGTCCACCTTGAGCGCCAAGCCTTCTCGATAAAATACAAGCGTATATCAACATTCATCACACGTTTGACTCATTTTTCGCGTTATAATGATCGGCAAATGACGGATTAGGTATCACAACGAAGAACCCACCTTGATGGTGTTGTTCCCGATTTGTGAAAAAGATTGAAAGGATAATCGAGTGCGGCAAAATCGAAAGAAGCCGCTTCTTAAAGTGTTGCTTCTCCGATTGGAAGCGAAGATTGGAAGTAACGTGAATGCGGCGAAAAGCGAAACTCTGTTCTTCGGTTTCCTGTTGCAATAATAATCGAGTGCGATGCGAACCGAAAGAAGAATATCTTGGCTGTTTTCCCAATTTCAGAAGAGAAATTTTTAGATTTTGGCAAAGCGGAGTTTGAAATTCGGATTTGGAAAATGGGTAAATTTGAAAATTAATTTTCGATTTTGCTAAAAATGAGGGAAAAATAAGGATGCATTTTCCAGCCTTGTGCGACTAACTGATTTTGCAAGAAAGATCTTAATTTTGACGAGACGTTCAGAACTAAAGCATCAAAATCTCAGGAGCATATATGCACAGGCCCGTAGAACTTGCAGTGATGCATAATCGAGTACAAAATAGAAGGGCTGTTGTTAACCCTTCAGTCTTAGGAAATGACAAAGGGATCAAAAAAACAAAAGCTGCAAAAAGCATGGTTACCACTGTAAGCTTCCGGCCGAACCTATCAACCATCACAGCCAACAAAACAAGCCCAGGCAACTCAGCAAAGCTAGTGATAAACACATCCTTATAAAGATTTAGATCCTCTGTGCGATAAAAATGCAACTTTGGAGAAGAACATGTCATTTTTCCTTCACTTAATGCTGCAGTCAGCAAGACGAAGCCATAATATGCAAATATGTTTCCAAAGAAATCAAGCCAAAGGAGAAGAGTTGATCTGATTAGTTTTGGAGACAAGAGCTTGCATAGTGTGCTAATGAAACCAATCTTTGATTCCATATCTTGAACAGCAACCGTTGGATCCTTATGTACTTTGGTGCAAAGGTATCTTGGTGATTCAGGGGTGAAATCATAAAATAGAAGTAGGAGGAGGACCGGCAAAGAAGACAGTGCTAGAAGCAATCTCCAGCCTAAGTTAGGCATGACTACCCATGCAAGTGAAGCCTCAAGAATTGTGCCCAAGCTCCTGCAGAAAGAAAAGACGGTCATCCATATACCTCTATTGGTAACAGGGACAAACTCCAGAAACCAGGAGAAAAGAATTGGCCCACCGCCCAACCCAATACCAACTAAAAACCGAAGGATGATGAAAGTAATGTAGTTGGGGGAGAAGGCATCGAGAAAATTAGCTCCACTGGTAACTAGTGCAGTAAAGACGAAACCTTTCTTTTTTTTTTTTTGATTTTGGAGAGAGGGGAAAATCGGAGCTTCTGCCTTACGGTTTTGGGAAAACGGAATGAAGGGGTTAAAGGGAGAGAGATTTACCTGTACAGAGGGAGGTCGGAGGTTTGGAATAGAGGAAGAGAGGAGAAAGGGCGAACCGTCGTCCCTTGCGGTTGGAGGAGTCGGAGCCGAGAGAAAGCGTGGGAGGAGTTTTTCTTTCGGTTAGGGGAAATACGATCAAAAGAGGGAGGGAACGGTTGAGGCCGAGCGTGCGCGTGAAGTGGGGCTTCGTGCGGAAGGGGGGAGGCCGAGCGGGTTTACTTAAGATTAGATTCAGGTGATTAAATTGATTTTTTTATATATTTATCCGATTTTAATGTGAACTTTGAGTCGATATGATTAGATAATCAATATATATATATATATATATATATATATATATATATATATATATATATATATATATATAATATAAGTTACGATATTTTGAGCGATAGCGGTCGTTTACGTTGATGAGTTTGATTAATCGGCGTCGTATCCATTTCACAAAATGCGTCGCCGCTTTCAACCACTTTCGGCACTCGCGTTTAAATTGAGTACAAATTATCTTACTTGATATATTTCTACGTTTCGAAGCTAACGATACAATCAATTTGGTGAACATAGGTCATTTGGCTTGCATCGGTGTCTCCTGACTTCGATATGCGTGCAAGCACGTTGATGACTCGAGCGTTTGATAAGTTAATTATCAAGTTATGCAATATTTATATTCTGACCAGTTTCGACTTTCTGAACGCGATGGCAAAATCCGTTCGTCGATCGGAGGTCATTTAGGTTGATTTCAGTGACGTCGAGTGTATTTTGAGCCTCGATTTGCGTACTGTCACCTTCGAAGTCCATTGAATTTGACTTGTGTACTTGACTTGACTTATGACACATATTAGAAAGTCAACAAAAAAAAATATAAAGGTTGATAATTAAAACCTGAAACTACGAGAGACAATTTTTAATTTAAGTATGTTATAAAACTTAATTAACAGATTAAGAATCGGTAAAAAAAAATTTAAATATAAATTATATGATAAGTCATACCTCACCGTAGAGATGGTTAGCAGTCGCTTACTTATCGGGTATTTAGCTATAAAAGTCCAATAATGGTCGGTACTAAGTTAACAGTTGGCCGATTATCGAGCTTAAAATGTAATGAGCAGATAATAAATTTTCGAATTTTTTTAAAAAATAAGATGTCTTTTTTTTTTTACGGAAATGTGAAACATGTAATGTAATACAAGTGAACAAATGATACCAGAAAATATAAATAGATCAAACAGCTACAAATGTACTAGTAATCAAACGATACAAAAAATTTCTTCAATAAGCTAAAAATAAACTCAAGTACAGATGCAGATAAAAGTGAACAATAAAAATATCCAACAATAGTTATACAAAATAAGTACACCTCTAAACATAATCGGCGACGACGTCAAGCTATCGCATTTCGGAGTATAGTGCTGTCAAGCGGCGTCACGCGGTGATAAATGGCTCGCTCATCGATCGATATGTCATGTCGTAGATACTCAATCCTGTGATGTCGATGTCCATATGTACGGGTCTTTGGAAAAGAAGATGGTCCTGGATCATAGGTGGATTGCCTCGCCGTAGCCATTTTGTGTAGTCATATCGCACATGTGCTCGACGCTGGACCCTGTAGTCTCTGATATGCGTCGTCAAGCTCAGATCCGCATCATATGCTGACTTATTGATGGCGATGATGGTCGACATCTCACGACATCAAAGAAAGGCGAAAAGATCTTGTGCCAAAATATGTCCTCCTTCAAACCGCTTTAAAATGTTACTACGTAAATATGTGAAAATAATAATTAAGAAAATATGCAAATTATAGAGTTATCTTAACATATGCTCGCTCGATGGGTGCTCGGGTAAATGCGCATCGGTGGGTCGATGGCGCCCAACAATGATAAACCTAAACATCATGTGCTGCAGGATCGCTGCGTCGGTAAGTATCTTACCACGAACGCGTGATCTCTAACCTCCACAGCGATATATGGCATTACTACACCGTCAGATCACTTTCCTCGCCGCCTCTATACTGAGTCCATCAGCTACATCTGATGGGAAAGTGACCGATGAAGGACTCGTCGAAAGGTGCCACTCCACCCTCTTCCAACTAATCGTGGAACTCGTGAACGATGTCTTCAGCAAAAATATCGCCAGCGTCTCCGATCGTATAGATCCCAAGTCACCTGTATGTGTCAATGCATGTTAGACAATAGTTTGATAGCATTTGTTAAGAATGATGTGTAACAATTAAAAGAAATACTCAGTAAAAGCCCATCTAACTCATCCCTAAAAAAATGCTATTGCGCGACATCGATGCTCTCTCGTTCCACGATAAAAAAAATATCATATACAAGTCAAGTAGTTCATTATGTTAAAGCTAGCTACAAAGATAATTATTTCCTTACACGATCAGCCTATCGAGATCTCTAGGGTAGGGACAGTAACGGTCGACCAACATTGCACTCAAACTAGATCGTAGCGAAGACCAAGCCATGTTGGCCCTCCTCGACCTGGTAGACTCGCAACTCCTTGTATGGGTTGGCTAACTAACGCCAACAGATAGAGTCTGAATGTGATCCTCAGCAATGGAGATCGAAATGCACCTCGACATACTGTAGTAAAAATCTCCCAAGAAGGAACAAAACATATGCTCGCACATGTCTGATGAAGTCCAACTCAGGGAGGTCTGTGTAGGACTCCCTGAAAAATGTCCAACGTAATCACCTGAGTGTCATGCGAGTTCGGCGTGTCGCCCATCAGAATGTCGAATGTCTGTGGGTCAAGCGGGTCATGATTGTCGGAATCGGATGCCCACCTATAAGCTTCGTCGCGGCCGTCAACTCGCCACCGCTACCATGTCCTACAATAATAGATCGACAACCGGTGGTCCGTGTCGCCAGATCATTGCAGCGTCCCGCAATATCCTCATCTCTCCTACAAGAAATGAAATGTGTTGCTGGGAGACCAACGCCAACTAGTCTGTCGGCGTGATGATGTCGATGTCTCGCGGTTGCACAGAAAGTCGAGTGCATGGAGGGCGGTGAACCACATGGGCATGTGGCTCTCGAGCATAAGAAGGTGAGATGCTACCTCCAAAATAGTCGCCTGCAGTACGAAAAAGGTTGGGTCAAATAATGTAACACAACATAAATAAAACACAGAAAAAATAAGCAAGTATATTCATACCATAATGTTCCATTGTGTCGCCACGAGTAAGGCTATCTTTGGGATGAACCTCTAGGTGCGGGTCAGTGCATCATCTAGCTCAACGCCTCCTCGCCTAACCGTCTAGAAGGCTCCTCGACCATCGTACCTATAAGAAGAAATGGAAATTTATTAGAGTATGATATAATTTTAGAGACAAAGAAATACTATGCATATTCAGTTAGGATATATCTAAACACAAACTAAACTCACTAGAAGATTATGTGGGTATGATGTCCCTAATGGATTGATTTACAACTACTACACGATTGCTTTGTGATGCGCTCTCATCCATTGTGTTCTTGTACCTGCGTGATGGACTGCGACGACCGACTGGCGGCATCAAAGGATGCGTCGGTCGTCGTACTCGCCAGTGTTTGATCATGTAGCACATGAAAGTTAGAAGAGTATGTCTGCCCATACATCGACATGGTGTAGTATCTTGACATATAAACTAGATGATTTATCTCTTATGTACTAGAGCTGCTATGGTATGACTACACGACATATGATAAATCAGTGTTCGTGCATAACTACATGAGCTGAATTGATCTTTAAATCAACTCAGGAAGGCGACAATTCTGTCCAACACTTGCACCTCATTTGCGTTAATATTGGCTATAAAAATGTCTAGCCTCCTCAAATTTGCTTGGGTTCTTGGAGAAGGTGAATTGATGCTCTTGAACTTGCCCGCTTATAGAATAGATTCACGATGTTATAGTAAACTGTCGTTATCAATGCTTAAATTGGCAGTCCTCGTGCACGTTTAAGTACACCATTAAAGCATTCTGATGCATTCATGGTCATGGTACCGTAATGCTTCCCACCATCATGAATCAATGTCCACTTCTCCACATCACGTTCTACCAACCACTGATATGCTTCTGGTTTAATTTTTTTATGTCAGCCATATTACGGTTAAATATATTGATGTCATCGGTGCTGCCTGCTAAGTACATTTTTTTGCACATAAACTCAACATCCGCAATATCCATTCTTCTCACTGCCTTCTTAAAGTTTTTCCTTAGATGTCGCAAGCAATGACGATGTGCGGCCCATAAAAATATATCGTGGCACCCACGAACCAACCCTGAATGCTTATCCGAGATTACACATAAATCGCCCCTCGATGAAATAATTAGCAGCAATTGTTCTAGGCACATAATGAACTAGAGCCAGGGTTCGTTGTTCTCAGATTCGACCACTACAAAAGTAAGGGAAAATAGACCATTATTTGCATCAATATCAATGGCTGTGAGCAATGTACACCGATACTTGCCCAAAAGAAACTTCCCGTCCATGCTGAGAACAGGTCGACAAAATCTCCAACCAGTAATAGATGGTCCAAAAGCCCAGAATAGTCTCTGAAACCTGCATGTATCTGATGACATAATTCTGTAAACAATACCGGGCAACGTAGAGCATAATGAATCCATAAACAATGCTAGAGAGCGATATAACTCCTCCCAACGGCCAAATATTACTCTGATACTCTTACGTCTCGCATCCCAGGCCTTCATGTAAGAGACCTTGATGTTAAATTTCAATTCCATCCTTCTATGATCTCTCTGGGTTTCAGGTTGATTTGAAATCCCATTATTGGCATCATGAAGTAACTAAAAAACTTAGAAGTGCATTGGCGATGTCCTGAACCACTGATGGTGGACACGCATGTGTGCGGCGAACCTAAAGTTGATAACCTCCAGGCACCTCCCAATCTCTTGCTTTTGCTACAGTGCATGCGCCATTGGCAAAGTCTACTAGGGCTGTGATGCTGCGCACATATAACAGTGAAATTCTTCTGATTGGATGTCACGGTAACGAACTGGACATTATTATGAATGGACCAGCCAGTTACTGCAAACTGAAGCTCCTTCTTATTTGAGAAACACATACCTTCATATAACTCTACCGGAACTTCGACATCATCTGAAAAACCTGAGATATCAGATGGACCATCAAACACAATATCCGCATCCCAGTCTTTCGTGGTCTGACATAGCCGAACGTACTCATTAGTGGAATTCATTACATCGTGATCCGCCGAATTCGGATAGAATGACTCCGAATAAGATCATGACCGATACTGTTGTCGCATAAATTGGCATTACCAAGCAATGATTCATCAGCAGCATCGCTATCATCAGATGCAGTGCTTGATTCACTATTCATCATTTCATACTCATCATCAAGTAGTTATCTAGATGAACTAGGTTGATCATGCAGTTGTGCTTGAATAGGCATCTCGGTTCTGCATTTAAACATATATCATCTTTCTAAAAAAATAGAAAATACCGTACAAAAAAAAAACTAACAGTGATGTCGAGATGAAAGCTTACACTATCTCCTGTTCATGATAATCTTGTGCGATTCAACAAAACGGCCTTCGTGAGCATAACCAAAGTGTACATTCGGCATAATATCAGTGTCAGTTTCGGGTGTAGCAGTACATTGTGGTTTTATTTCCACGTCTGATCGATGTTTGGTGGAAGCTTCAATACTGATCATGCATCATCATCATCAATACAAGCTATGTATCCCGCGCCTACAGAAAAATGACATGTAATCTCCACTGTGAAGTTATCAACGTCATAACGCAGAGTCCTGAGCACTTTTAGATTTAAATCTCCTAAGCTTGTATGATGACACTCGCATGAGCGATTTTTCCACCATCATAACTTGGAATGAACCGACCATCAGCGATCGGTTGCTATAGACTTAATGAACGAGATCGACTCTCTACTAGCTCGACCAATGTTGTAACAAAACCTAACAATACACTCAAAATCCGTTACAAAAATACATATTGTTCACTTAACAATTACGCAATGCAAAAAATGACCTACCAAATTACATAATCCCAGTATATCGTATATCCTAACCACGACAAATTTTAGGAGAATTACTATGAAAAATATGAAAAACTTCCCTCTACATTATTGCTAATTCAAATAAACAAGGAATCAAAAAAAAAAACAAACTTACATCTGCGATCTCGACGGCAAAACTTCGGCCCAATGTCCTTTGGTGGAGCCGGCCAAAGTTAGGAATGCCAATGGTGGAGCCGTCGAAACTTACCAATGACAATGGTGGAGCTGGCGACAATGGGGTCTCGTATGCGGGAGAGAAACGGAGGAGCGAAAGCGAAAGTTATGGTCGGGTCCCGTATTTAGAATCGCGTCGCCTTATCGGGCGGTCGCCGCGATAAGTTAGCGGCGGCTATCTAATGAAGCCGCGTTAACTAATCGGCGGCCTAAGTTTGGCGTCGATAAGTAAGCGACTGACCGCGCCACCTCGGCGATGAGGTGGCCGGCCAATCGCCGACTTATCGGGCGACTGTACTTAAAGTTAAATTTTTTTTATAAATGCTTAATCTATTAATTATTAATTAAAAGATACTTAATTTAAAAATTTAGTCAAACTAAGAGGTCTTTCAGGAGAGTAGAACGTCGGGTGCACGATAACTCTCAAGAAATCCCTGAAGTATAGCTGATTATTCTTAACGGTCGAATTATAGCTTCTCCCATATCTGATTGGATCGAATATCTCCCTATTTGAATAATTTTTTTCTCCCCTGCTGTCAAATTAAAAAACTCAGTGACTACTTCCATCAACGCCGTCTGCAAATTTTCTGGAACATCATGGTTCACAATCTGCACTAATTAAGCTTTAGTTATCTTTGCATCTTAATAAAGAATTCAAAGGATTACAATATGAAATCAAAAGCTTACGGCAAAGCAACCCCACGCTTTGTAAGCCTTCCCTATATCACTAATGATTTTTGATCGTTCATCGAGATTTTTGCACTTTAAGAGTGAGAAATCTATGATTGGGATCTCTTCTTCGATCGTAGTCTCTGGTACTATAGAGATTGAATTAGTGCGTGAGATTAAGTGGCGGCAGGGAGTTATGGTTATTGTTCTTCAAGTAGATGAATTCTTTATCGGTAGAGTATTTTTGGTTGAAGGAGTAGAAGTGTTCATGACTGGAGAAATTATTAAGTGCAAACATTCGAATTTTCACTGTATATATCAATTTTTTTCTCAATATTAGAAGATATTTTAAGATTTTTAACTCAGGTACATAATATGTGTATATAAATATTTTAAATATAATTTAAAAAAATTAAAAAACGACAACAAATTAGCTATCTTTAGGCTTTTTTTCATTTTTTAATTGCGCTAAAATACTTATATTCATACACTACGTTTAAGAGTTAAAATTGTTTAAAATATCTTTTAAATCTTAAAAAAAAATTAATGTACATATATTGTGGACATCAATACATAATAAAAATTTAGGCATAGTACTATGTCTAAATTTTACACCTTATGATCTCTCATGATTGACTTGCAGATGGCCTTGATGGTTATATATATATATATATATATATATATATATTTCAAATGCATAAGTACAAATTAAAATTAAAAGAAATGATATATAAAATAATCGGTAATTTATTTTTTATTTTAAAAATGAAAGTTCAAATATAATTAATTTGTATATATACTTTTATTATATTGAGTTTATAAAAATAAATATTATTAATATATGAATAAAGTACGTAGAAAGAGTTTAAGAGAAAAGAACAAAAAAATATTTTCGTTGGAAATATTAATTCGAATGTGGTCATTAGTGATATTGTTAAAAAAAAATTCTACTTCGGTCTGTGAGCTGAGATGATAACGACAAAAAAGCATCAAACAACCCATAAAGCAAGAGATACCAATATTTATATTATCGGCTGTAATAAAACATATATTTTATAAGAGAGAAAAGATAATATACTTTATAATAATATACCTAATAGAAGTGCATTCATTGATTTTTATCGAAAACGGTAATATTGTTGTATTAGAATATTTTAGATGTTAAAATTATAAAATAATAAGTTTAGATGTTAAATATGTAAATAATGATGTTTAATGTAGTATGCATATAAATTTCTGTTTATATTATTATTATTATTATTTTTTTTAGAGAAATTGAGGACCACGCCCAACAAATTCATTAATAAAAACAAAATCTAAAAAATTAATCTCAAAGAAAGCTACATTTATAAAACCAAAAGAAAGAAGATAAAAAAAACAAAAATAAATAGATAAATATGTGAGAATGAGCACAGAAGGTCAAAAATTTTAAAATAAATATGATTTAAAATATAATTAATAATTTAAGTATCTTAAAAAAAAATTAGATATATATATACAGACGTTTTAATGAGACTTTTACTTTATCACCAAACTGATGCTCATCTGTTTAAGTTTAATCTAATGTCCGCTGTGACTATTACATAAAGTCAACTATTAAATGGGCAACTTACCTGTAATCATTTTTTTAAAATATTTTACCAACTTAATAGGTTCCAATATTATCTGTCATTGGAGTTACTCCAACCTTTCGATGCTTATATAAAGCCTCTCATTCTCGATCAATATTTTATTAATTTCTTAATATTTTATCTCAAATTGTATAAATATATGAATTTGTTAACTTATTTTATTTTGATAAAAATTTTATAAATATGCATGTTATTAATGATCTACATATATTTTTATGTTATATTTTACAAGTATTTGATTAATTAGTAGATAAATATAGTTTAAATAGATTTTTATTTAATTATAAATTTGTTTATATATAAATTAGAGTTAGTCATCCTTGAATATATTGAATTTTGAAAACTCTTATATTTGAATGATAAATGTTGGATTTATCCTATAAATAATGATAAAATTAAAAGTTTGTCCACATGAACAAGAATAAATATTAATATTTAGTTCAATATCTTAAATAATAGATATAATATCTAGATCATTAGTGTATAAAGATGCCTATATATGTACATAAATATGTATAAATCATGAGAAAAATTTACTTCTAATTGCAGGGATAATTATCTCTGAAGCTTGAGGATATAGAGGGTTGAATTATAAAAGTGACTCTTGCAGTCATTTATTATCATATAAAATTTTAAATATATATATATATATATATATATATATATATATATATATATATATATATATATATATATATATATATATATATATATATATATATGTGTGTGTGTGTGTGTGTGTGTGTGTGTGTGACGTTAAAGAAATTCTTGAGAGTAGTTCAGGTAGTTTTACACTTTTCACAATGTTATTATTTTTCAATAAAAAAATTCTTCATCTTAAACAAATTTGGAATTAAATAAAAAGCCATTTGAACTATATTTATCTATTAATTAATTAAATACTTAAAAAATATAGCATAAAAATATGTGTAGATCATTAAAAATATGTATATTTATAAAATTTTCATCAAAATAAAATAAATTAACAAATTCATATATTTATGCAATTTGAGATAAAATATTAAGAATTTAATAAAATTTTGATCGGGAGAATGAGAGGCTTTATATAAGCATCGAAAGGTTGGAGTTGCTCTAATGACAGATAATAGTGGAACCTAAATCCAACCAAGTTAACAAAATATTTTACAAAAAATTATTACAAGTAAGTTGCCTGCTAAACGGGCGACTTCCATGTAACACTATGTCGCTTGTTAAACGGCCGACTAGATTAAACACTTAAACGGTAATGCTGATCGACTGAGTGTTTGTCACCCATTTAACGGGCGAATATTCCTATATCTAAATTTTTTAAAGATACTTAAATTATTAATTTTATTTTACACCATACTTATTTTAAAACAACAGAATATGTGAGAATGAGCACAGATAGCCCCTCAACAACACACATAAGGTTGCCTAAAGTCATAGCCCAACAAATCCAAATGTAAAAAACTTTAGTCCAATTAGGTTAAACAAAATGCTTCTATGACATAAAATAGTTGAGATGCATAATCATTGCACCTCAAAAGACCCGTAGGTAATGAAGAAATACACCCAACAATGACCAAAATAAGACATATAAGAAACATAGAAATATTCCGAAGAGTGCCAGCCACCAGAGTTGATGATTGAACTTAAGTAAAGGTTGTTAATATTCTCAGGGATATCTCCATTAAAGTTCCACTTTTTACTCTTTTGTCTAATAGCAAAGTAAATTTTTTTATTAAAGCATTCAAACTAGTGATTTCACCATTGAAAAATCTATTGTTTCGTTCGAGCCAAAGATTGTAAGCAGTGCCTTAATGAAAAAATTGTCTTGAAATCTTATCATTAAAAACATCCACATGAGCTAGAATTGAAGAAGAGCAGCCAATATGAAAGAAATTCTCATCAGGAATATAGTTTTTAAACACTTGAAGAGAATGGGAGCACTCAAAGAATAAATGTCTAGAAGTTCCATTTTCCATATTGCAAAGAACGCAAGTTTGACTAATGTTCGTGCCTCTAGCATTTAAGGCATCTTTAGATTTAACCCCATCAATGTAGACTTTCCATGTAAACATAGCATGTGTGATAGCATAACTCGTAAACAAAACCAACTTTTTTCCATTGAACATCAAGAATATGAGAAAATATGCAATTTTATATGTAAAAATAGATTTCCCCGTCTAGTAGCAGCATATATTAGAGGTAGATATTAGAATATTAGACGTTTGATGCATATAAGAAGGGTTAGAAGAGCAAACGTTAAGGGCAAAATACCAAGATCCATTATGAATGAAATTCTTAACCTTGGTAAAGTAATTAGGACTTGGCTTAGCAATTATAGAACATCCAGAGTGTTCAACAAGAAATTCTAGTAGCACAGGCGGGTCATGAAAAAAAAAGTTGCTATCTTGACACACCTTAAATGAAAACCAATCTTTGTATTTAGATGCTAATTCATAAGCGGACTTCCAAAAATAGAAGCTCAATAGCTTGGTTTGTTCCATAGAGCACATAAGTCCAAAAGAGAGAGCTATGATTCCATAGTCTTCATAATAGTTTATCTTTACATATAGTGTGGAGAGAATCAAGAGAAGGAATGCCCAGACCACCTTTCCAAGTAGAAGAGAAGTTTTATACCAAGATATTATTTGAATCTTCTTCCCTACACCATTATTGTGTATAAAATTAGATATGAGTGAAGTAATTTTCTTTTTGACCTCTTTAAGTAAAGTGATTGAATGAAGCCAATAGTGCAAATAGTTCCAAATGGTAGACCTAACTAACTGAAATCTACCAACAAATGAGAGTTTTTGCTTCCATCCACTCAATCACTTTTGAATTTTTCCCATAATCTTAGAGCAATCATTGGATATAAGATTGGTGGAGCTAATGATAATTCCAAAATGCTCCAATGGAAGATTTTTCTTCTTAAAACCAAAAATAATAAAGATTTGATTATTAGAGTGAGATTCCACTCTCTTAGAAAAGTAAATTACTAACTTGTTAAAATTAATAGTGAGGCCGGTGGCTTTCTTGAAGGCATCAAAAGCATTTTGAAGATTAATAATGGAATTAAAGTTAGCCTTATCAAAAACTAGAAGATCATCAATGTGAATAAGATGAAAAATTGTTATATTAAATATATCTAAACAAAAAAAAAACACTCAAAATAAACTATTTAGTAAAGGAGATGTTTAGTCGATTATGGAGTTTTAATTTGGAGTTATTGGGATACCATGATCTTAAGGGATACTTATTAAAGTGATCGAGTATGATATTAAGATATGTTTGGTGTTTATTTCTGGATGTGTGTGTGTGTGTGGGGGACAATTGGGATCGTACTTATAGTAATCGAATTACATTGAAGTGTGATGTACTATCTCAAAAGATAAGGGCATCACCCTTCAATGGACATAATCATCTAATAAGGACTCCTAAGACATGATGGGTCTTCGAATATACTAGAGATTTTTCCCTACTTTACATGGATGAATAAAGTAAGGTTTATATTAAATCAGATTCTAAAATTTTCTATGGAGGCAAGCCTCCATAGTTAATTACATCATAAGGAAGGTGAATTCCTTAATAATACTCTCTATTGAAGTAGACAATTAGGGTCTCCAAAAATTTCAAGCTTAGACTATCAAAGGTTGGCTATATTTAGAAATCAATCGAGATAGATCAAATGGAGAGACTTATTTTGGAAGCTGAAGGAGATGAGTAGAGAATGCTCATGATACCAAGAAGCCTAGTGGGCATTTTAATCTATCATATAGTTGGACTTTATAGATTTGAAGTTGAAGAGAATTATTTAATAGAGTTGAATTTTATTAGATTGCTAGGGCTTATAATCCAACAACACAAGATTATCAAAATGCCAAGAGGTAGGATTTATGTAGCCCAAGAAAAATAACTACATTAGATCCTAAATCTAGAGAACTTTAGTACGAGCTAAAGCATGACTTAAATTTAAGCAAAAATGGGCATAAAGTTTACCTCCACTAGAGAGGATAAATCACTTGACTTTTAGACTTACAACTGCTTGGAGAGGTTACACAAGACAGTGTTTATCTCACAAGGAGAGGTCTCAAAATGGTAGCCTACTAGCCACAAGGTAGGACTATCTGACCTAAGGGTTGCTTTTCGATGTGTGTGCGAGGAAGAAAGCATAACAGACTTACATCTTTCAAGACAGACAACCGCTGGGGTGACCTGTTGGATGTGCAACAAATCAAACCCGACCCAGGGCGATTACTGAGAGAGTGTTGTTGGGGGCTTACATCAACTTAAGAGTAGTCATGATTAATTTCATTTTAATTTGATGGACCCTTTCAGTGTGTGATGGCTCCACTAAGAAGGGGCTATGATGGCCTTAATCTATCTTAGATTTACTGATCCAAAGGGGTAGTCTACCAGCCGAAGGGTGAGACTATCCAACATAAGGGTTACCTTTCGATGTGCAACAGCTGTGCTATGATGAAAGCGTAGTAGACTTACATCTTTCAAAATGGGGAACAACCGCTGGGGTGACCTGTTGACACCATAATAAATCAAACCCCCACCTAAGGCGTCTACTGAGTGAATGCCATTGGGGGATTACGTCAGCTCAATAGTAGTCATGATTAATTTTATTTTAATTTGATGGAACCTATCGGTGTATGATGGCTCCACTAAGAAGGGGCTATATCGGCCTTGATCTATCTTAGATTTACTAATCTAAAGAGGTAGTCAACCAGCCAAAGCGTGAGACTATCCGACCTAAGGTTTGCCTTTCGATGTGTAATGACTGTGCCAGGATGAAAGTGCGAGGACTTACATCTTTCAAAGTGGAATAGTCACTGGGGTGACCACTTAGATGTAATAAGTCTAACCTGACCTAAGGTGACTACTGAGTGAATGTTGTTGGGGCTTACATCAACTCAAGAGTAGTTAGATGATTCTTATAGGGAGTTTTGTTGACACTTCCCTAAAGATAAGATGCCTGCTTGGGAAGAAGTGCCACTAGGGTGTTCTTCTAATCCATAAGAGAATATATATATATATATTGTTTATATGTTTTTGTGGACCCTATTGGTGTGTGAGGGACCACACTAAGAGGGGACTATGTCGGCCTTCGCCTATCTCAGATTTACTAGACCAAGGGAGAATCTACACATTCGTAGAATAGAATCTCTAATCACAAAAGTGGTTACTAGAAAAGTGAGACTGTCCAATCCAAGAGTAACCTGGGTAGTGTCTAGATGGGGTTGCAAAGGATGTGATCCAAATAGAGTGCTCACAGGGTAGGTACCGCTAGGGGCGTTATCCTGGACCCTATAAAGAAGAAAGCATGTAGGTGTACGGTGGCCAACTCGGGAGAAAGCATAGCAGACTTACATCTACCATGAGTGGTGTATCCACCAGGTGGGTCTTTATCAACATAGCGAATACCAGCCAACCTAAGGTTCCTATTGGTGTGCAACGATTGGTCTAGGAAGAAGGTTATGGTAAAAATTTTCAATTCTTCATCTATCTTTCTGAGAGAAAAAAATAAATGAAGAACAAAAATATTCAAACACTTTCTTGTGTTAGACACCATGCAGATCTACAGATGTTCTTATTAGGGTGATCAGGTATGACATTGAGGAATGATGTATTATCTCAAGAGACAAAAGTCACCATCCTACAATGTACCTAATCACCTTAATAAGGACTTCTAAAGACTATGGGTCTTTGGAATGTACTAGAGATTCTTCCTATTTTATATGAAAAAGTAAAGCATGATTTATTTTAAACTGAGTTCATTAAGTTCTATGGAGGTAAGCCCCCATAGTTAATTATATCACAAGGAATATGATTCCTTAGGAATACTCTCGATTAAGGTAAATGATCATTATCTCCAAAGATTTCAAAGATAGGATTATTAATCATTTGGTTTATTTTTAAAAGATCAGGTGGGATTGATCAAGAGGAGGGAGTTATTATTGAGACCGAAGGAAGACAAGTAGGGGATGCTTATGGCACTAGGAAGCCTAGTAAGCATCCCAAACTACCCTATGGTTGGGATTTATATTTTTTAAAATTGAAGTGATATATTTATTTGAGTTAAATTTTTATTAAAAATCTAGGGCTTATAATTCCATAACACAAGATCATGGAAATGCCTCAGAGGTGAGGATTTATGCTTGTTTGTATCCCGTAAAGGGAAGTATCAACCTCTAATCCTAAATCTAGGGAGCTTTGGCGAGAGCCAAGGTGTGACCTAAATCTAAGGCTAAAATAGGTATTTGGTTTACCTCCACAAGAGAGGATAAATCACCCGAATTAGACTTACAACCGCCTAGGGATTGCAGCCAACTAACTCATCCTATGATTTTAAATACATGTAAGCAAGTCATATGATTTTGCAAGTAAGCTAGGCTGTTATTTATTTAGAAAGAGACTAAGTCCTTAAATACACTCCCTAAGAGATTAGATCATGTAGGGCATGCTTAATGACTTAAATCTAATGGAAATTTTTGTTATGTTTTATTTTTCATTTTTAGACAATTGATTTGACACAGGCTATGAGATTCATATGACTAATGCATAAGAAATTAGATTATGGGCTAAAATCAGCAAGAAAGGAGGTGTGTTTCTACCATGGCTTTCAAAGGTCAAACAAAGTTCCTTGAGAAAGGTGGAAGAGATGCTTTTTATGCATGATGTGAAAATATATAACATCCATAATCTTTTATCTTGATTTATAACCTAGGCTTTAGGTGAGGTTATGAGTTATTAATTTTTAGTTTTGAGTTGATTAGTTGCATTGAAAATTTATATTTTTCTAAGAGCCTAATGGCATCCAGGACATTCATCAAAGCAAGGAAGAAACTAGGAAAATATGTCATCTTAATGCACAAGCTAAAAAAATATCAAATAATTTATAAAGCTAGTGCAAAAGAATAGAATGCCTTTGTGGTCGGGCTCCACCGCACAAACCCAAAAAAAAATTGGGTAGAAGCTCTACCCTTCTACAATCCATATTACAAATGAATTAATTAAAATCAAGAAGGAATTCATGTTATGGGGATCTTCAGTCTTCATTTCTTCTTTCTTCTTTTCTTTCTTTCTTTTGATTGGTTGAAATGTGGTTGCTCCAAAGGCTTCACATGGTAGATAAAATATAGTTTTATGGCCAATGTTCATTCTAATCCCCCATAATAATAATCCTAAATCCTAATTATAAAATTACATGAAAATGGAAAAAAGTAAATCAAACTAAAACTTGCAAAATAGAGATTACCTAAACAAATCACACAATCTCAAGCATGTATATGAATAAATTAGACTTAACACCCCACACATGGGTAACCAACTCCACCTGGCCTATTTTGGAATATGCTTAGGGGTATAAGTAACCTACATAATAAAAAATATTTATATTTTTATTACAACATCTCTTAAGCACAAGCCCCTACAGAACATAATGGTTAGACTAAGATTATCCTACCATTCAGTCTACACACATACACCCTAACATCTAGACTAAAATATCACATCACAAAATAAAATCAAGCATCAAACTATGTACCACCCTAACATAGGACTAGAAGTGGTGACTTAGCCTAATATGTATGCCATTTAAGGCTTGTGTGGTATGTCTTAGCTATGCTTTAAGGTTACAATTTTCTAAGTATGAATGGTTCAACTTAGAGGGTGATTTCATTTAAGTAATTTAGTTGATTTGGTTGATTTTATTTTATGATTTGATTTGGTTTAAATGAACCTTCAAATAATTACTAAGTGTTGTAAAGAGATGAAAAGAAAAGAGAACTTCTCTTTCATCTACCTTAAGTAACTTCTAAAGTAGATTCATTATTGATTTTTTATTTAGTGAATGTTTTATCATGTGTTTTAATCAATCCTAAATTTAGATTTTCTCTAAACAAACTTACTTAAAAAGAAAGGCATTTTAGGATTAACTAAAGTGAATTACTATCACAAAACATACAACACTTTATTTCTTTCCAACATGTGTATCGTGCACATGAAATGATCCTAAGCATATCTATACATGAAAATGTAAATATTTAGCACACCTTAATGATGAATGCTAAAGGGTGTTGCTTAAGGAAATTTGGATGCTTCATGATGCATGATTTGTTAAGTAGAAAAGATAGGGATTCTTTTATCCATTATTCATATGTACATTTACATGCATGAAAGACATAAGTGAGTACGATGTCATTATTTTCTACACTAGAGGTGTAAGATACAAGACCTACTTGGGGCTACTTAAAGCCTCGCGACCCCGGGATGTCCAGACTAATATACCACTTTTCTTAAATACATGTGCATGTACAAAAAAATGAATGGAAAAAGAATCATGCAAAAGATTTTTATTTGTTTGTTTGATTTTGGTTGTTTAATTTACATGTGCAAATGTGAAGATCCTTCTTAAATGATAACATAGGAATGAATAAGAATGGATTTAAGTAAGTGTTGTATTCTTTTCAAATGAACTATACACTTTGCAAATCCTAAAAACTATGTTAAAAGAGAAGAGAAGGAAAAGTCACATAATGCACATCTTATATTATACTCACATGCAAGCTTAAAAGTAATTATAAGTAGCATACACTTCATTTGTAATGTTTGATTTATAAACATTGAAAATAATTTTGGATTTAATAGTGATAATAGCCATTTATATTCTTACTTTAGCCAAAACATGCAATTGGACATAAAGAAAATATTTCATTTTAATTTGATTTTTCAAAAGACATGAATGCATGATTTCATATGGCACAACATTTAGCATGCTAGGAAAGAAATAAAGTAATGTAAGCATGTAAATTCATTCATCTTAATTAATTCTAAAGACAATCCTATGGAATAAGAACATTTAAAGTGAATCAAAGTTGTTTAAAGAGATTTTGTTTTAATTTTGAGGTTGATTTGGTTTAGAAATGTGAAAAGGTTTGCTGGTCTTAACCCATCTCCCACATGTGTGTGTTATTTTAGTTTATTTTTTAAAACCATTAGATTGATTTTATATTTTATTTATGTTAAAGTGTACAGACAATCTTTTAATCTCTGGTCCTCCTGCAATGCTCTAGGGCGACTCCGTTTTCCCTTCGATTCTCCTTCATTTTGCCTGACTCTCTTCTCTTCTTTTCATGATTGTCGCTGGTGGAATGCACACGTGAGGCTCCTATAACTATCTTCATGGATTCGATTTCTTAGCCACGCCAAATGGTTTGCAAGTGATTAGGCATCGAATTTCTCGCTCTTTTGACGATGGCCCTAACTTGAATGTGGTTAAATCCTTTAAGGATGCTCTCTCTGGTAAGAGTTTCTCAACTAATGCTTCGGTGAATTTAGTTTTGACTTCTTTTCATGGTATTATGATCATGTGCTCTGATAATGAGGTTGAATTGTTGGCTAAGACCTATGAATTTACTTTAGTCGATAAATTTTCATTAGGAAAAATATGGATAAAATCTGATCTTTTTTTCATAATCTGAAACTTTTGCTTTTTCTATTGGCTTGATTGATCCAAGGCATGTCTTAATTCAGCTTAATAATAACCTAGATTACTCAAGAGTTTTTGCTAGACGTTCCTATGTCATTTTCAATTGCCAAATGCATCATCTAAAATGGACTCCTCTTTTTGATATAAATGAGGAATCACCAATTGTTCCGGTTTGGTTGGCTCACTAATATGTAATTCATTATGTGACACACTAAGTACTTTTTTTTGTGGGGCTCTCTTTGGCGACCTCTTCAAATTAATCAGCCACCGCTACAAGATCCCATTTTAGTAGAAATTGATATATCCAAAAAACATCCTAAAGAAGTTTGGATTGGATCTGAAAAGTATAGTTATAATCAAAAAATTGAATTTGAGAATTTTCCTGTGTCCTGCTCTCATTGCAAAATCCATGGGCACAACAATTTAAAATGCTTTGTGTTACACCTGCGTCTTAAAAAGAAATATATGAATGAGGCCAACCCTAATCCTCCAATTGATAAAATTGGTAAACTTAAGTATGTGCCTAAAGCTACTCTAAAAGGAAATTCTATCTCTACTTCTATGGAACCCACACATTTGCTTAATGAAATGTTGAATGATTCTAACCTGAAAGATCTTTATGATGTAGATAAGGAGGATGCTGAGGTTGATCCTAAAGCTCATTATGATGCCTTGAATACTTGTCACTCCTTACATAATAATTTGGATGCTAAAGACAATACTCCTACTCTAGCTAACTTGACTTCCTTGAGTGAACATGAGGAGGAAAATTTGAAAGGCATGGGGGAAGAACTAAAACAATATCCTAAAAATGATCTCAAATTTGTGCCCTTGACGCTTCCAACATATCTCCCTCTCTTAACACTGAAGTTGCAACCTCCTCTACTCTTATTCCGGGTATTGACATACAACTTAATCATTTTTTTGCAGATCAAATTGAGGAAGGGGAAGTCACCATTAGAAATGCTTTGATTGATTCTAACACTATTCTCAACATATCCAACCAATATCTCTTGGATGGTGACTCTTTGGACAACAATAAACCATTTCAAACTGTTTTAAAAAAGAAATCACTCAAAGCAAAATGTTCTCTAATAACTCCACTAGATCTACAAGATCGGGATCCACATCTCATAAATAGTAGCTCTTCCCTTTTTCTATTTGCTTTAGACAAATACTTTCTTTTGCTTTTCTTTCAAATTATATTGTCTTTATGTTTAATGCACTTATTTGGAATATTTGAGGGATTGGGACCCTCATTGTTCATAACCGCATTAGAAATCTCTGTCGTATTAATAATATCGCATTACTTGTTATTATTGAACCTCTAATTCATTCTTCTAAGATCAATCATGTGGCTAGAATGCTTGGCTTTAATAACTTCTTTTACAATATTAGTAATAAGATATGATGTTTTTGGAATAACCTAGTCACTATTTCTATCCTTGATGATCTTCAGCAGGTAGTCAACGTTAACATTTCTTTAGGTGCTTACTCTGCTTTAGCTCCTTTGTGTATGCATCTTGCAATAGGGCTGGTAGGAACATTCTTTGGGACAATTTAAGATCCTTTGCCACTATCAACAAACCTTGGTTGGTGGGGTGATTTTAGCACCATCCTCCTCTTGAAAGAAGGGGATGTTCTTTAACATGCATTATATGGAAGATTTTCCAATATGATTGTAGATTGTAACCTTATTGACATTGGCTACTCGGGATCGGATTACACTTGGCATAACTCTAAACTCTTGGCAATGGCTGGACAGAACTCTCTTTAACTCCATATGGATAAATCAATGACCTAATACTTCTATTGAACATTTAAGTAGAACCTTGTCAGATCATGCTCCTCTCTTGATTTTTGTTAAAAACCCATTAAATCAACTCTCTCACTCTACATCTTTCAGATTTCAGAATATGTGGATTCAGCATAGTGACTTTTTAAATGTTTTCAACACTAACTGGACTGCACCCCTCCACCCTGACAATTCGATCAAGGGTATGATTCGCTTCTGGTTCAAACTTAAAAGACTCAAATAAAACCTTGTTTGGTGGAACAAACATCGCTTTAAAAACCTTTTTGCTAACATCAAAAACATGGAACAATTGATATGCAATCTTGAAAATGCTATTTTAACTGATTTCTCTAAATTGAAGGAATTAAATGAAGCCAAAGATAACCTTATTACCTATCAAAATATGGAAGAAACTTACTTGCAGCAAAAGGCGGCCAATAAATACATTGCTGATGGGGACAGAAATACCATATACTTTCATGCCCTTTGCCAAAAAAAGAGAGCATTAAATTTCATACAAAAAATTAAAAGTGCTAATGGCAACTGGATCATGGATAATAATGAAATTAAAGAATCTGTTATTAATCATTTCAAAAATTTGCTGAATAAGAACCATACTTTAGATGCTATCTCCAACACTCATTTGATTCCCTCACTTATTTCTAGTGAAGATAACCACTTACTCACTATGATTCCTATGGAAGATGAGATTAGAAATATTGTTAATAACATGAACACTGATTCAGCTGCTGGCCCTGAAGGTTATACTACTCATTTCTTTCAACATTGTTGGACTATTATTAAACAAGACTTAGTTGAAGCAATCATTGACTTCTTTAATGGTAACTCTATTCCTAACTATTTCTCTTGCACCTCCATTGTTCTAATACCTAAAATTGACAATCTTGAATGCTAGGTGACTTTAGACCTATCAGTCTTTGCACTTTCTTTCAAAATCTTATTTAAATTACTTGCTTCAAAATTATTTCCTTGCTATATCGATAATATTCTTCTAGCTCAAGAGCTAATTCATGACTTGGATGCAGGTGGCAATATCCTTTAAATTAGACATCTCTAAAGCCTTTGACAATCTTGGAAATTTCTTCAAATTCTTAAATTGTTCTTTTTTGAAAAATTTATAATTCTTATTAAAAAATTGTATTACTAATGCTTGGTTTTCTATCATTTTAAATGGAAATTTCTTTTTTCCCATGGTTTGAGACAAGGAGATTCTTCATCTTAAATTGTTTGGGTTTTTTGAAAAATTTATAATTCTTATTAAAAATTGTATTACTAATGCTTGGTTTTCTATCATTTTAAATGGAGAGGCCTCAGGTTTCTTCCCCTCTTCTCATGGATTGAGACAAGGAGACCCATTGTCTCCTTCTCTTTTTATCATTAGAGTGGAATATCTTTCTAAGAATCTTATTGATCTATCCAACAATTATCCTAGCATGTACTTTAGAACCCTGGGTGGCATCCCTATCTCTCATTTGAGTTTTGCTGATGATTTTATCATTTTTTCTAATGCTTCCATTCATCACATCAAAAAAATAATGAAATTGTTAGTGAATTTTGGGAAGGTTAAATATCTTGGTGCCCCTCTTTATAAAGGTAAAAAAAAAATCACATCTCTTTGATGAACTTATCCAAAAAATCTCTAATAAAATTTCTATTTGGGAATTTCATTTACTCTCTTTTGGTGGTAGACTTACTTTGCTCAAGAGTATCCTAAACTCCATGACTTTATTTCTTATTCAAACCATTGTCCCTACTAATTCTACCATTAATAGAATTGAGCGCCTCCTTAATAAATTTTTTTGGGGATCTAAAACTCTTCTAAAGGATGCATTGGACTCTTGGTATAAAAGTGGTTTGAAGGTGGCTGTTGTAAGACGATCCATGAAACTATCACTGCATTCTTTCATAAACTTTGGTGAAACTTTAGAAGCAAGAATAGTCTTTGGGATAAATTTATGATTGCCAAATACTGTCAGGATAAGCATCCTCTCATCTATCATTACAAAGTGGGAAACTCAGAAATATGGAGAAGACTTTGTAACATCAAATGGGAAGTCAATCCCTTATTTCTTGGGGTTAACTCGGAACTTCTTTCTTTTGGCAAGACAAGCTGGCAATGGTTCCATTGATAATTTGTTAACCACTCATTCCACTGCTGATATTAAAGTCAACTCCTTCTGGGTGAATAATAATTGAAATGATATCATGCTTATTGACTACATTCCTATTCCTTTTATACATAATCTCACCAAAATATATATATCAATTCTAACAAGCTTGATCAAATCCTCTTTAAGCTCTCTCACAATGGAGATTTTAATCTTAAAGATGTTTGGCTTCATATTAAAAAACTCATGACTTCTCTAATGTATTTTTTAAACTTTGGAATAACACTATACCTATATCTTATTCTATCCTTACTTGGAGAGTTCTAAAAATTTCATCCTGTGGATGCTATTATGTGGAGAAAAGATTTTACTTGCCCTCTAAATGCTATATATCACATTGAGGAGGTGAATCATGTCTTTATCAATGGAGCTATTGCCTATAAACTATGGTTTTGGTATGATGATCTATTCAATATTAATATTTTTAATGGAACTCTTTCTTTATACTAACTTCTGGAGGCTTATTTTCAAAGAGCTGTTAAAGGTCATATTAAAGTTATAATGGCCATCATTCAAATATGGTTTATTTGGATGGACAGAAATGATGCTAAACACAGTGGGATTCCTATGAATCATAATAAAATTATTGCAAGAATTAAAGATAAAATTTGTGCCTTATTCAATTCCAATTTAATTACTAACAATCAATTTAAAGGTTGTAAATTTGTCGCTAATAAACTAGGTCTTACCTTGCATGAGCACTTGAATTGTAAAGAAGATAAGATTGTCTATTGGATTAAGCCTTATGATAATATTATCAAGATTAACACTGATGGTTCTGTTTCTCAAAATAATTTTGGATGTGGTGGAATTTTCAAAAACTTTAAAGGCATGGTAACTTGTGCTTTTGCCTATCCTTTACCTGCATGCTCTGTTATTTTTGCTGAATTAATGGCTATTAATAAAGTTGTTGAGATCAGTTTGCAGAAAAATTGACTTAACATTTGGATTGATGTAGATGCTCTTTTATTGATTGATCTAGTAACCTCTAATAAAATGGGTAACACGAAATTGTATTATCTTCTCAAGCAAACTAGAACGCTCCTATCTCAAGTTTGTTACAGAATAAGTCATGTTTGGCGAGAAGGAAATGCATGTGCTGATTATCTTGCTAATTTGAGTGCTAGATTAGATGATCAAATTTATTTGATCACTCTAATCTCCCTAGACACCTGCGTGGTCTAGTTTATTTGGATAATACGGGCCTACCCTACCTTAGAAACTAGCCCCTCTATCCTTTCTTACTTCTTTATGTTTCTTATTCCAAGATGCATTCCTATAATTTTAATTTCTGCTTCTCCTATGCTTCTGACCCGATCCTTTCTCACTACATATGGGGTTGTTGATAATGCTATGTCTCATTTTGAAGGGTATGATGTTCCCTGTTTCATTAAGCTACTGGATGGTAATGTCTATCTCTATATCTATATTGAAAAATTTCTACTTATGTCTTTTTATTTGGCTGGGCCTATTGATGTTGGCCTTTTGGTTGGTGTGGGTTCTTCTAGAAGATGTGTTTGTGGATTTTCTAGTTTCCTTGTGTTTTTCCCCTAGCATTATTTGCTTTCACGGGCCCTCTTTTTTGGTCTACTATTGAGTCTCCTATTTGACTTGCTGTGTAGCTTTGATATTTTTGTTGTTTCTTTCCATCAGTTGGATACCTATGGCATTTGGTTTTACTGGCTTTCTTCAATAGGCTAGGAATGTTCTCTCATTTCCTCCAGCCTGCTGGATTGTGATGTTTAGTATTGCTGGAATCATTTTTTCTCCCATCAAGAATTGGCTATTAGGTCTCCTTTCTTTTGGCCTGCTGATGTGATCAATGTGGTGGTTTTATTTAGTAGATGGATTAGTCTTGTAATTGGCTTTACTGGTATAATTTTGGTTATAATCATGGCTAGATCAAATGCTTCTATTTCTGTTGATTCTGGTTGGATTACGGCATGTCCTTTGGTCCTGCTGTTGTTGGTTTTTCTAACATATTTTTCCGAACATTGAGATTTTCTTGCTTTCCTAAGAGATGGTGTTCTCTTCTGGGAAGGTCCTGTTTGTGGATTCTCTCGATTCTGGGCACTTTTTTCTTCCTCCTCTTATTTTCTTTTCCGCTATAATCTTTGGGCTTACCATTTTTATGACTCTGACACTATTATGGAGGATGTGTGTAGGGATTCTATGCTATGATGCATATATTGGATGATGGTTACCTATTCGAGATAATGGCAAGCATTTTACATATACATTGTATTTGGCTCTAATTAGGTTTGCAGGTACTTTGGACCATTATTATTCATCTGCTTTTAAGTTTGTGATGATGATGGCTTCACCCCTTATTGGTTTAGTACTCTTGTGTTGTATCCATGCAATGGTTGCTTGGATGCACATTTTCTTTGCCCCAATTTGGTGTGAATATCTTGAGCCCTCTCCCTCTCACTTTCACTGCCCCTTTTATACCCCTTTATTGCATCTATACTAAATTCTTCCCTTCACATATTTGCAGATGCAGCTTTCCTTTACTTTTGCAGGTGCATTACTGGTTCATTTCCTATTGATTCTGCAGACGGTGGTGCTTTGTTCCAGAGTTTCCATTGCTGATCGCTATGTATCTTTTACTTTTCTTTTGCTTTTACTTGCATTTTGGTTGTAATTAGATAGGAGATTTACTCTCTAAGCTCATTGTAGCTCTTCGAGCGGTAGTTTTAGAGTTTATCCCCTTTTAAGGACCTTGTAATCTTCTTTTTGTGGCAATAAAATTCCCCTATATGGTTTTTTTTTAAAAAAAGGTTAAAGTGTACATTAAGTTCATTAATTACTCCTTACCTACACCTCCTTAATATAATTATTCAAATAATTGAGAGCCAACATATGATATGCAACCACATTGAATTTAAATCAGTAATGCACCCTAAGAAAGAAAGGGTCTAATTCAATTGGCTCACAATTATTGATTAATTAAGCTAAGGGATTTAATTAAGTACTTTCACAACTCTTCCCACACATGTAGGTTGGATTTGATTTCCTTAAGCTTACTTATGTTATTGAACACCTAAGTATCTACCCAAGAAAGGATTGATTAAGTGATTAAATTTCTGGATCAATTTTGGATTTTGAGTTTGGTTAATTAAGCTATTTAATGAAATGATTAAATGATTAATCAATTTATCAATTAATTAAGTTCTCATTAAACTAAATAGACTTAGGGAAAAAGATTTGAAAATGCATCCTAATCTCATTCCCTAAGTCTATCCACTGTTCTAAGATGATTAACAAATTTAATTAATGAATTTATCATCATTTAATAGGTTAATTAATCATGTAATTGATTAAGGGGGTGATTAGAGATGAAACAAGCAATTGCCTAAATTAATCTAATAATAAATTTCAAGAAAATCATGGGAGGCAGAGGTCATCCCACTAATTAATCCAAAGGAATTTTGAATTAATTATTAGAATAATTAAGGAGTAATTAACATAATTACATCCCAATAAAATACAAATTAAGAAAATGTCACTGTTCAAAATCAATTAAAATTAATTTTATATTATTCCCTTTGAATTAGCTTTAAAATGAAGTTGAGTTTACATTTTTTGGATTTTTTTTCTATATTTAGTTATGTAATTTTGAAGTTTTTGTGATTATGGAATAATTAAATAGCCTAATTATATAGCTAATCTCATCGACGCCATGTGGACTGCTGACGCGGCGTGCACTTTCCATGTGACATGACGGGATTCGTTATTTAAGTTCTCAAATTGGCTACACAGTCAGCCGACGGTGCTATGTGTTTTTTCCTTGGATCGTCCGATCAAAGATCAGACAATCCAGATTAAACTCGTGGATCTAAAGACATTAAAATAGCGATCTAGATCATTTAATTTGGGCCGTCCATCCAAAACATGCGGGAAGGATGGTCCATGATTCATCCCTGCCCTCGCCTATGGGAGGCGGTAACTGTTCATCCTCTAAGGCTTGATTCATGCTTACTTGAGCTTAGATTGATTAGAGATTGAGCACAAACCATTTAAGAGCAAGAATAAAGACATCCAATAGTTGAATTGCAATGGGTTTACACTTCTCTTCACAAAGAACCAAAGAATTCTACACTAAGCTCAGTTTTGAGGCATACCTCACTAGAGGCTATCACTGGTGCTCCCAACCATCAAGGTAGCTTTGTTAGTAGAGATGAAGCCCTATTAAGGTTTGAAGGCTTGAGATCAAGTGGATCCTCCTATTGGACAAGATGAGCTTCAAATGATTGCAGCTTTGGTCTAGGTCCCTCTTCCCGTGGCTTAGATGCATGGAACTTAACTTGGGCGAGCTTGATTGAGTCCTCTGATGGTGCTTGTTAGAGCAATTGGAGTTTGGTTGTGAATTGATCAAGGTGGATTTCTCACTCACCTCCCCTATTTTTGATTTAGGCAAAACCAAAAAAATCAAGAATTAGAAAGAGCTTGAGGAACCTTGGGAGAGCTTGACAATGCTTCCTCTGAGTTTCTAGAGCTCAATCGAGGGCAAGCGATGTGAAATGAAGTGGAATTAGTGGGAGTATATCTCCTCCTACAAGGATCGAATGATTGTGAGCTATCCTTTTGTTTCTGGATCAATTAACTTGATTGATTGGGTTTGTTAGGTGGTTTTGAGTGCCATGTGATTTAGTTTTGGTAGAGGAGGAGAATGGTGAAGTTGCACATGTGTTTGTTTGAGAGTATAGAGTAATTCCATGTGCTAAATTCCTATTAAGTGATCAATTTTGGCCTTGGGTTGGGTTTGGCAAACCTAAACCCATTGGGTCATGTGCACCACAGTCAATTAGTGTTCATTTGGTTCACTAAGAAGGTGCCAAATGGCCATGAAAAGGATTTGACCAAATTCCAAGTGGAATTGGCCATAAGTTACCCCTTGACCTAGGAGTAAAATGATCATTTAGCTTTGATTTCAATTTGGGTAGATTTGGAATAGTTTGAAATTGGGTTAGTCCAAATTTCAATGAATTTGGAGTTGATTTGATATCATTTGGCTCATGTTGACCTATTTAGGTCAAAATGGGTCAACTTGGGTCAAGTTGACCAATTGGTCAAATTTGATCAAACCAAGGGTTGGGTCAAATTCATACGACCATTTGAAATATTTTGGTGTCTTTGGTTTGGTTCAATTTGATTTATATTTGATTTTGGTTCAGTTGAATGCATTTAGGTCAAATGGGTCAAGTTTGACCCATTTGATCCAATTAGGTTATTCATGGGTTGGTTTAGGTTTGGTTGGTCATTTGAAATATTATGGATACTTTGGTTTCAATCAATTTTGGTTTGGTTTGATTTTGGCTTGATTTGACCTTTTAGGTTAAGTTGGGTTCATGGTCAATTAGGCTAGGTTGGGTCTAGTTGGCCAATTGAGGCTTTGGTCAAGTTCAATAAGTGATTTAGAATGAACTTGACCCATTGGTTTCAATCAATTTGGCTTAGATCAAGATTTGACACATTTTGACTTTTTTGGTCAAGTTGGGTCAACTTGGGTCAAGTGGTTGGGGTAGGTTAGGCTCAAATGATGACTTGGTCAAGTTCAAACATTGATCATAAATTGTTTTGATCAATGGCTTCAATCAATTTGGCCTATGGTTGACTTTAACTAGTTTAAGTTTCATTTGGGTAAAATGTTAACTTGGTCAAAGGCTAAGTTTGACTTGGTTTGACCTAATTTGAGTGATTGATCATCTTATGATGATTGTTGCTCACAATGTGAGGCTAAGATAGACTTAGTTCAATCCAATTTGGACAAGATTAGAATTTGGCTCAAAAAGGTACTTTAAGTCACTTTGGTCAAGTGAGCCTAAGTGGGCAAATTGACTTGATCAAGGCTTCATTCCAGTTTGGTTGAACTCACATATGGACATATGATTTAAATATAAATCCATTTGCAAGTAATTTGGAGTCAAATGAGTTTCGATTCATTTAACAATTTCAAGTTCAAAGGAAGAACATGCGTTTGATTTTTTTGATTTTAGTTTTGGTTTGATGATTGAAGTTTATGTTTATATTTGGTTTCATGATTGAAGGACTAATTGAATCATGGAGAAAAATTAAGGGATTGAATTGATTTGAGGTTGATTTGGCTAAGTTCAAGAATTTGACTTGAAAGAGTTTAGGTTGGATTTGGTTTTGAGTTTTGAATTTATTTTGGATATTTGAATTTATATTTCATTTATATTTTTGAATAAAAATGAGAATATAAATGGTTTATGAGAAAATATTTTGAATTTGGAATGATTTGAATTTCATTTAAGCTAAGTCCATAAGATGAAATCAAAGTGACTTAAGAAAGATTTTTGGATTTGGGATTCAATCATGGGTTTCAACCATTTGGAATTGATTCATGATTTGAGAAAAATCCATTGGAATTTATTTAAGTTTGAGAAAATCAATTAAGTTAGAATTTATTTGAGATTTGATTTGGAATTGAAGTTGATTTGAATTCGAAGTTAATTTGGATTTGAGAAAATCAATTAAGATTGGAATTGATTTGAGTTTGAAGTTGATCAATTAAGTTGGAATTGATTTGAAATTTGATTTGGAATTGATTTGGAGTTTGACTTGAAAGATGGAAGTGAGGATTTGGTTTAACCTATAGGGCATGCAAGTTTTCCTAACACCCCTAAGGCATGACCAATTCCTATGGCTAACTCTTTTAAGTCTCTACGGTTAGGTTGAGTATTCACCTAATCACTAGAAGTGTCTTAAGACTAAGGAAACTCTTAGTGTCTAAGAAGAGTCCTATATCTAAGATGGAGAGGTTGAGAGCTCATCCTAAAAGTGAGGTCAACAAAGGGTGCTCAAGAAGTGTGGTGTGACTGACAAGGCATACCATATGTATTGGTGTTGACCGAGATGATCAACAACACCGAACGATCACAAGCACTAATAGAAATGATATACTCCTAACCCATGGTGTAGAAGGAATCAAGAGCTTTGTGCAATGTGAATCTACTCATGTCAAATATATAAGAGAGTGAAGGAGGAATCCACTAAAGATTGAGTATGTGAACCTTCCATTGGGGAAGTAGGGTCAAGTCATCTACAGGGGGATGAGAGGTTTGATTTAATTTGAGTCTCACTGGGGAGAAATTGATTTGATTTATTGATTTAGAACTTGGTGCTCCATTAGGGATGAAAAAGTGAACTCTCCGCTAGGGGATCAAGTTCAAGTCATCCATTAAGGAGAAGAGGTTATGAAATTTGCTGAGGGATTAGAATTGGGATCTACTAAGGAAACTAGAAATATTTGCATCTAACTGAGGAGAAATAGATGATTTGTTTGATTTGTTTATTTAATTTGGTTTAATTATTTTGATTATTTGATTTGACTCCACTGAAGGAGGTTAGTTGAATTTTTTTTGTTTTGATTTGTTGTTTGACTCCACTGAGGGAGGAGGGTTGAGTTTGTTTCAAATTTTAATTTCTGGATTTTGAGATGGACCCTGTTGGTTTGCAATGGATCACACTGAGTAGGGTCCATGTAGGCCTAGGCCCAACTCAAGTATATCAATCCAAAGAGGTAGTCTACCAAACACATAGTAGGACTAGTCAACCAAAGGGATTGCTTTTTGGTGTGCAGCAGCTGTATTAAGAAGAAAGCATAGTAGACTTACATCTTCTAAAGTTGGGATCAGTTGCTGGGGTAATCCATTGATGAGGCAATGGATTGAACCCAACCTAGGGCTAACTATTGAGTGAATGCCACTGGGGGAATTAATTCAGCTCAAAGATAGTCAAGACTAATTTTATTCTTTAATTGTTTTTCAATAGATCCCATTAGTTTGCGATGGACTGCACTGAGTAGGGGCCGTGTAGGCCTTGGTCTACCTCAGATTTACCAATCCAAAGGGGTAGTCTACCAACCACATAGTAGGACTATCCATCCAAAGGGGTGCCTTTCGATTTGCAATGGGCAAGTTTAAGAAGAAAGCATCTTCAAAATAAGGAACCACTAGAGTGATCGGTTGCTTGCGCAACAAATCGAACGACATAGGGCTAACTATTGAGTGAATGCCGCTGGGGGACTTAAATCAGCTCAAAAATAGTCAAGATTAATTTCATTTTTTAGTTATTTTTTGATGGATTATATTGGTTTGCAAGGGATCACACTGAAAAAGAGCTTATATCAGCTTAGACCTATCTTAGATTTACTAAACCAAAGGGAGTAGCTTCCCGGCCGAGGGGAGAATTATCCAACCAAAGGAGCATCTTTAGTTTCAATGGTCAATTTAGAGGAAGAAAGCACGGGGACTTACATCTTCCACTACAAAAGACCACTAGGGTGTTCGGTTGCTTAGGCATCAAATCAAACCCAATCTAGGGATGCCCATTAGTTTATGACAATCATGCTAGAAAGAATGCATAGTAGGCTTACATCTTCCAAAGCAGAATGACTGTCGGGGTAACCTGCTTGTGGTAAAATAGATTAAACCTGACCTAAGGAAGATTATAGAGAGAGTGCCAACCCAGGGACTTATCTCAACTCAGGTAGTCAGAAAATTCCTATAGGGAGTTCAGCTGATATTGCCCTAAAGATAGGATGCCTGCTTCGAAAAATGAGCTCTTTGGGGTTTGAATTCCTAATCCACAAGCAAAAATTTTATTTGTTTATTTATCATAGACCCTATTAGTTTGTGAGGGATCATATTGAGAAGGAGCTTATATCAGCCTAGACCTATCTCAGATTCAAGGGAGAATCATGCATCCTGAATAAATTCTCCAACCACGTGGGTGGCTACTAGAAAGGGGACTCCAATCAAGGTAACCCGGGTAATGTCTAAATGGGCCCACAAAGGACGTGATCCAAGTAGAGTGCCGACAGGGAGAGGGGCCGCTAAGGGCTTGATCCAAAATAATGGAGAAGATAATTTGCATAGGTATTTGTGGCCAACTCAAAGAAAAAGCATGGGGACTCACATTTGCCAAGAGTGGTGTATCCACCGGGTGAGTTGTTGTTAGCATAGCGAACATCAACCAACATAAGGTGCCCGTTGGTTTGCAACAATCAGCCTAGGAAGAAATCTCGGGGACTCACATCTTTATATAGGAATCGATTTGGATAGACGTTTTGGCTCGACGTATCCAACCTCAGGTTGAGTGAATCCTAAACCTCAAATATACTTGACCTAATTAGTGTATGATGGTTAGTACAAGAAGAAAGCATGGGGACTCACATCTTCTTAAACAAGATCAACATGAGGTAGCTTACTAGTTCGGCAGGAAGTCTACCAAACTAACAAGGCGCTCATTGGTTTGTAATGGTCAAGTCAGCACGGGGACTCACATATTCTAAAATAAGAAACCACTAGGGTAACATACTAGCAAGGTAGTATGTAAACCTAATCTAGAGCTAATGAGTGAGTGCCACAGGGGGCTTGCTCCCACATCAAAGTAGCTAGATAAAAGATATGTATTTATTTTTGTGCTTGTGTTAAAGGAAAAGGATGCCAGTTAGGTTATCTCACTTCTACCATAAACACGCTTAGAGAATTTGATGAAATGGTGCCACGGATGGATAGCTAGGATCCCCACCAAGAAAGGATACTATTTGGGTTCTCTTACACCTAACTTAGTTGTGCTAATCGAAATAGGATGCCTCTTGGGTTCTTTCACACCTATTTTAGTAGCATTGAGAAATTATATTTGATTGTGTTCATGTTATGAAAGAGAGATAGGATGTCTCTTGGGTTCTCTTACACATATCCTAAACACATCATGGTGAATTTGCAAGACAAGAAAACAACGCTTCGAAAGAAGAGATGATTTTGATGATTTGGAATAGAATTTTATTCTTTTGTTGATAATTATTTTCAAACATGATTTATCGATAATATTTCTTCAAATAGAGCTCATTAATTTAAGCAACAATTGTTCCCCTTTATAATCAATAAGTTGATAGGATCCTTTTGGTAGGCCTTTTCTATGATAAAAGGGCCTTCCCAAGTGGGTTCAAACTTGCCTCCATCTTTCGAAGGGAAACAATTGGTCTCCTTAGGACTAATTCAAGTTCTCCTACTTGAAAAGTCCTAGGGTGGACCAGCTTGTTGTGAGCTTGAATCATTTTGGCTTTATATAACTCAAGGTTTTAGCATGCCCATAGGTGTCTCTCCTTCAAACCTTCAAGCTCTTCTAACGGCAACTTTGCATTTTGCTCGATAGTGATTTTGCTACCAATGCTATCCTTTGTGATGGGAGTTAAACTTCTAAGGGTAGAACGGATTTAGACCCATACACTAAGGAGAATGGGGTAGATTAAGTTGGAGTTCTGTATGTGGAAGTATGCCTATCAGGCTTCAACTAACTACTCGTGCCACTGTCGCTTGTTGTCGTCAAGTGCCTTCTTTAGTATCTGGATGAGAGTTTTGAATGCTTAGACCATTTTCTGTGGTAGATGGTGGAGTATCTCCAATCTATATCATATCTTCTGCTTGATCTTGGTGCTTTTGAATGCGTACCATTATCGATATAATTGTCGGCCCCAACCTATATATGATATGGTTCTAAAACAAGCACATGTTGAGCTGTGACCTCTCGAAATTGCCCAATTGGAAAAAAGTAGTTGGTGGCAACTAGAATTAAATTAATGACCCTTGGAAGAAGGAGGATCGATAGGACCCACTATGTCGGTACCCCAACACTCAAATGGCCATGAGGCTAATGTAGGGTGTAGAATATTGGGTGGTTGATATAGGACCACATCGTGTACCTGACACTAATAACATCTCCTAGATATATCCATGCAATTTGTAATCATCGAAGGCCAGTAGTATCCTAGTTGCTTGATCTTTACTTTCATCTTCAGACCGAATTGATGCGCTCCGCATAGACTTGAGTGTACCTCAGTCATGATTCTACGGGCTTCGTGTTTGGCTAAACAATGTAATCACATTTGATCAAAGGACCGTCAGTACAAGGTGCCATCCATGAGAGCATAGGAGAGAATTCTATGTTTCATCTGATGGGTTTATGATTTCTCTTGATGTAGTTTGCCGATGTTCAAGTAATCAATGAGCGGTTGCCTCCAATCTAGCTCCTTGTCCTTATTGGCAACAGTAACCTCCCCTTCAAGAGATCTCTCGATGAGTTCAACATCAATAAGGGATAGGACTTGTTGTTTTGGTTATTGGAATGGACTCATTTTCTAGACATGCCAATTCCTTGGCAAGTTTAGCCAGAGCTTCTACTACTACGTTCTCTACTCAGGGAACTTTGTAGATGGTGACCTTAGGGATTTGGGCCAACACCTTCACGGTATACTCATGGTAATAATGAAGCTTAGGTTTAAGAATCTTGTAGGACACCATAATATGGTTGATGACCAACTGAGAATCCCTATAAATATTGATGCTCTTGACACACACTGTAATGGCTAACTCCAGAGTGGCAATCAAAGCCTCATACTCTTTCATTATTGGTACAGGGATTGGAGAGATAATATAAGAATCTCACCACATTGTGATCTAGAGTTAAGAGGGCTAGTCCTACCCCTACCTTTCCTGGAAGAGTAGATTGTGATTCTTCTCCTTTATGAAAGGAAGCCACACCATCAAAATACATCCTTGAATGGTGGTTGTCAACCTCCCCTAAGTTCATGATTTGTTCGTTAGGGAGATCATCACTAAGTGGAGAATTAGCAGGAAGTGGGTGTGCTGCTAAGAAACCACTAGTGCTCATCCTTTTATCGTACGGAGGGGTACAAATGTGATATCAAACTATGAGAAATCATGAACCAACGTGCCAAATGTTTGGATAACATTGGCCGTGTCATGAGATACTGCAATGGATTAGTTTTGAGAATCAAGTTCACCTTATAAGAAAGCATATAGTGTCATAGCTTTTGGGATGCGAAGATTAAAGCTAGGCAATGTTCTCAATAGGTGGGTAATTCGTTTCTACAGGGATCAGATGATGGCTAAGGTAGTCGAGGGCACTCTCCTTCCTTTCATAATTAGCTTAGGCCAACAAAGCCCTGAGGGGGTGGTCCAATGTAGTGTAGAGGATGAGTGGCCTGCCCGGGATAGGGGCTGCTAGAACTAGAAACTTCACCAAATACTGCTTGATATCTTCAAAGGCATGTTGGTACTTGTCATCTTAGTTGAACTTGGTGTCCTTTTTGACAAGTGCTAAAAATGGCTTGCATCTCGATAGGTTGGAGATAAAGCATCTTAGATATGCAAACCTCCCTTGGAAAGATCTGAGTTGAGTTAAACTTTTAGGAGATGGAATTTCCAAGATAGCTTTGATCTTTTTTGGATCTATTTCTATTCCCTGGTGTCAGACAATAAACCCAAGGAACTTTTCTGAAGCTACTTCAAATGTACACTTCAAGGGATTCATTTTGAGGTTAAATTATCATAATCATTCAAAAACTACTCTCAAGTCAAAGAGATGGCCTTCCTTTTCTTTGCTTTTGACTACTATATCATCAATATATCACTCAACTTGATGATGAATGAGTTCATTAAAGATCTAAGTTATGGCCTGTTGGTATGTAGCACCAATATTTTTATGGCCGAAAGGCATGGCCGTTATAATAATAGATTTTGATCATGATTCAAAAAGTAGTGTTTCTTTCATCCTCGGGGGCCATCTTGATTTAGTTATAGCTAGATGACCCATCCATGAAAGAGAATACTGCATGAGATGAGGTGATGTACACCATTAGTTGCATAGGAAGAGGAAATTCATCCTTAGGACATGCTGATAGTGACTCACCCAGTAAATACACCACTCTTGGCAGATGTGAGTCCCTGTGCTTTCTCCTCGAGTTGGCCAACGAATACCTATTTGATATATGACTAACCATGCTATCTTCTCTAGGGTTTTGGATTAAGCCCTTAGCGGCCACTCTCCCTGCAAAAAGTTCTATTTGGATCACATCCTTTGTGACTCCATTTAGACACTACCCATGTTACTCTTGGATTGGACAGTCCCTCTTTCCTAGTAACCACCCTTGTGGTTGGAGAATTTGTTCAGCGGATGCATAGATTCTCCCTTAGTTTAGTAAATCTGAGATAGGTCTAGGCTGATATATGCTCCTTCTCAGTTTGATTCCTCACAAAGTAACAGGGTCCACGATAAACAAACTAAACAAATAAACAAAATATTTGCTTATGGATTAGGAATCCAAGCCCCCAAAGGGCCGCTTTTCCCATGCAAGCATCCTAGCTTTAGGGCAGTGTTAGCAAAACTCCCTATAGGAATTACCTGACCACCTAAGTCAAGATAAATCCCTGGGTTAGTTCTCACTCCGTAAGTCACCCTTAGGTCGGGTTCAATCTATTTTGCCATAAGAAGGTTACCCTAATGATCATTATGCTTTGGAAGATGTAAGACTATGTCGTATTCTTTCTAGCATGACTGTCGCAAACTGACGGGCAGCCCTAGGTCGGGTTTGATTTGTTGCCCAAAGCAACTGATCACCCGGATCTTTTGTAGTGGAATATGTGAGTCCTCGAGCTTTCTTTCCTTATGATTCATTGCAAACCAACATAGAATCCATCAAAATAAATTAAAAAAATGAAATCAATCTTCAACTATCTTTGAGCTGATCTAAGTCCCCCAATGACATTCACTCAATAGTCAGCCTTAGGTCAGGTTTGATTTGTTGCCTAAAGCAATCGATTTCCCTAGTGATCTTTGTAGTGGAAGATGTGAGTCCCCAAGCTTTCTTCCCTTGAATTGATCATTGCAAACCGAAAGGCACTCATTTGGTCGGATAGTTCTCCCATCGGTCGGGAAGCTACTCCCTTTGGTTCCATAAATTTGAGATAGGTCTAGGCTGATATAAGCTCCTTCTTAGTGTGATCCATCTCAAACCAATGATATCTATAAAAATAGTTAAAACTGAAATTAATCTTTGACTATCTTTGAGCTAATCTAAGTCCCCCAGTGGCATTCACTCGATAGTTAGCCCTAGGTAGGGTTTGATTTGCTGCACAAGTAATCGATTACCCTAGTGGTTCCTTATTTTAGAAGATGCAAGTCCTCGTGCTTTCTTTCTAACTTGACCATTGCACGCTGAAAGACATCCCTTTGGTTGGCTAATCCTGCTATGTGTTTAGTAGACTAACCCTTTGGATTGGTAAATTTGAGTTAAGTCTATGCCTCCATGGCTTTGCTCAGTACGATCCCTCGCAAACCAACACAATCCATCTCAAAGATCCAAAATATTAAAAAAAAAATCTAAAAAAAATTTAGCCTTCCTCCCTTAGTGGAGTGAAACAAATAAAACAAAATAATCAATCAATCCAAATCAAAATATTTTACTTCCCCTTAGTGAGATGCAAGTCTTTCTAGCTCCCCAATGGATCCAAAATTCTAATCCCTCGGTGGATTTCACATCCTTTCCTCCCTTGTGGATGACTTGAACTTTCTTCCCTAGTGGAGAGTTCACCTTTCTATCCCCGGTGGAGTCAAAATAAAAATAAATTAAATCAAATCAATTTTTCTCCCCAATGAGAATCAAATCAGGCCTCTCATCACCTCGTGGATGATTTGAACCTCTTTCCCTCTCTTATGTCCTTGACATAAGCAGAGTCACATTGCACTAAGCTCTGGATTCCTTCTACACCTTGGGTTAGGAGTAGATTATTTCTGTTAGTGCTTGTGATTGTTTGTTGTTGTTGATCATTTCGATCAACACTAATACATGCGGTGTTCCTTGCCAGTCAAACCACACTTATTGGACACCCTTTGTTGACCTCATTTTTAGGATGATCTCTCAACCCATCCATCTTAGACATAGGATTTCTCTTAGATTTTAAGAGTTCCTTAGTCTTAAGACACATCTAGTGATTAGGTAGACACTCAACCTAGCCCTAGAGACTTAGAAGAGTTAGCCATAGGAATAGGTCATACCTTAGGGGTGTTAAGAAAATTTGCCTACCATATAGCTTGAAACATTCCTCACTTCCTTCCTTCAAGTCAAACACCAAATTAAATCAACATCAAAGCTTAAATCAATTCCAACTTAATTGATTTCCTACAAATCCAAATTAATTCCACATGATTGAAACCCATGATTGAAACTAATAATTGAGGCTCATGATTGAAATTCTAAGTTGAAAATATTTCCTAAGTCCTTTGATTCCCTCTCATATGTTTAGCCTAAATAAAATCTAAATCAATTCAAATTCAAGAAAGTTTCTCTCAACCCATTTATATTCTCATTTATATTCACATATATAAAGGAAATATAAATTCAAATCAATCAAACTAAATCCAAAATTCAAATCCAATTCCAAAAATCTTTCCTACATCTTTTTGTTTCTCTCTCATGGACTTGGCCTAAACCAAATCTAAATCAATTCAAATTCAAGGAATTTTCTCATAACCCATTTATATTCTCATTTATATTCACAAATATAAATGAAATATAAATTCAAATATTCAAAAATCAATTCAAAAATCAAATCCAAATTCAATCAAAATTCAACCTAAGCCTTTCAAGTCAAACTCTTGAACTTAGCTAAATCCAACACAAACCAAGTCAAACTCTTGATTTTTCTTCATGATTCAGTCAATCCTACAATCATGAATCCAAATATAAACATAAACTTTAGTAATTAGATCAAAAATTAATTCAAAAATCAAACCCAAGTCAAACTCATGTTCACCTCTTTGAACTTGAAATTATCAAGTGGAACAATTCCCATTTGACTTCAAACCACTTGCAAATGAATTTATATTTCAATCATTAGTCCATATGTGAGTTCAATCAAACTCAAATCAAGCTTTGACCAAGCCATTTGACCTACTTAGGCTCACTTGACTGAAAGTGACCTAAAGTATCCTTGTGAGCCAAATTCTAATCCTAAGCAAATTGAATTGAACTAAGTCCACTTAAGCCTCACATTATGAGCAACAACCATCATAAGATGATCAATAACCTAAATTGGGTCAAACCAAGTCAAACCTAAGGGTTGACCAAGCCAACACTTCGCTAAAATGAAACCTAAACTGGCCAAAATCCACCATAGGCCAAATTGATTGAAACCATTGATCAAAACTCATTCATGACCAATGTTTGAACTTGACCAAGTCATCATTTGAGCCTAATCTAATAATACTTGACCCAAGTTGACCCAACTTGACCTAAAAAGTCAAAATATGTCAAAACTTGATCTAAGCCAAATTGATTGAAACTAATGGGTCAAGTTCATTCTAAAATGATTGTTGAACATGACCAAAGCCTCAATTGACCAACTAGACCCAACATAACCCAATTGACCATGAGCCAACTTGACCTAAAAGGTCAAATTGAGCCAAACTCAAATATAAACCAAATTGATTGGAAATAAAGATACCAATCTATTTCAAATGACTAACCAAACATAAACCAACCCATGACCTAACCAAAATAGGTCAAATGGGTCAAATTGGTCAACTTGACCCATTTGACCTAAATGAAATCAAATGAATCAAATTCAAATATAAATCAAATTGAACCAAACCAATGATGCCAACATATTTCAAATGGTCATATGAACTTGACCCAACCCTTGGTTTGACCCAATTTGACCAATTGGTCAACTTGACCCAAGTTGACCCATTTTGACCTAAATGGGTCAACATGATTCAAATCATATCAAATCAACTCTAAATTCATTGAAACTTGGCCCAACCCATTTTTAATCATACCAAACATATTCTAATTGAAATATAAGCTAAATGACATTTTTACCCCTAGGTCAAAGGTAAATTTTGGCCAAATTCACTTGGAATTTGGTCAAATTCTCTTCATGACCACTTGGCACCCCCTTAGCGGACCAAATGGACACTAGTGATTGTGGTGCACCTAACCTATTGGGTTGGATTAGCCCAACCCAACCCAAGGTCAAAATCGACCACCCCCATGGACATAAGCACATGGGATTCCTTCCTCTACTTGAATTAAGCACATGGCAAGCTCCTCCACTCCTTATCTGGCCAAAACCGAATGCCATTCCCCTCTAAATGGCCTAAACAACCCATTGAATATGTTGTATTAGATTAAAATGGCAATGCTCTTCACGACCATCCTATTCACCTAGGGGGAGATATAGTCCCCCTAATTCCACTTGAATTCAACACTCTGCAATTCGATTGAGCTAAGGGAACTTGGAGGAACCATTTCCAAGTCTCTCCAAGCTCTCTCAAGACAATTGAACTTCTCCATTTTTAGATTTTCCCAAACCAAAATAGGGGAGCTCAAGCCAAATTCAATCTCACCACACTGGATACCAAGCCAATTCACTTTGCAAGCTTCATTAGGGAACTCAATCGAGCTCACCCAAGTCTTCACATAAGTTCTCCAAGTAAGGGAGGAGTGTTCTTAATCAAGACCGAGTCCACTTGAAGGTGAACTTGGCCTATAGAAAGATCCATCCAATTTCAACACCTTAAAACTTCAATAAGGCTTCGTCTCCACTAGACGAAGCTACTTCAAGGGAATCGAGCACCAGTGATAACCTCCAGTGAGGTATGCCATTAAACTGAGCATAATTTCATCTCCTCTGGTCCTTTTGTGAAGTGATGTCTCATCCCATAGTCTAGGCATTGGATGTGTTCCCCTTTACTCTTAGATGGTGTGGGTTGAATTTGAATTCAATCCGAGCTCAATCGAGCTCAGATCTTCCCCTTAAAGATGGATGATGGCCATCTCCCTCAGGGAAGATTAGGGATAGATCATGGGTGTCCATCTACATATTTTGGATGGAAGGCCATGATCAAGACACGTAGATCTATTGTTTTAACCCTTAAGAACCACAGGCTTGATCTCAACCGTCCGATCCTTGATCGGACAGACGGGGAGAAAGCATGTAGCATCGCCGCTGATGCTTATGATGTGATAACTTTAATAGCCTCTCCCGCCGCACCACATGGAAAGCGCATACTACGTTAGCCTCCATGTGGCACCGATGGGATTAGCTATTTAATTAAGGGATTAATTATCTAATTAATCATAAAATCTTCAAATATTCATATATAAATATAGAAAAATAAAAAAATATGAAATAAATTGCATATAAAAGATAATTGAATGTAGAATATTATAAAATTGAATTTGAATAGTGTTATTTTCTAAATTTGAGTTTTATTGGGAATATAATTAGGCTAATTACTCTTTGATTATTCCATTAGTTAATCTCAAACTTCTTATGCGTATTTAGTGGGATGACTTTTGCCTCCCCTAATTTTCTTGGGATTTATTAATGATTTAATTTAGGATAATGGCTTGATTCATTCTTAATTACTCTCATAATGTAATTAAGCCTAATTAAGTGTGTAATCAATGGTTTAATCCCTTGAATGAGTTAATTAAGGTTTGTTTAAATGAATAAGAGGTTTAGGGAATAATTTTGGGATATTTTTCTTAAGCTATTCCTTAAACCCCTTTTATTTCTTAATCTAAATTTAATTAAGGATTAATCCACTAATTACCTACCTTATTAATTTGATAAAATTCTAAAACCTTCCAGAACTTAAATAATTCATCTTGGGTAGGTGCTTAGGTGTTCAATAACCTAAGAAAATCAAAATCCAACTCGCATGTGTGGGAAGGGTTATGAAATTACTTATATTAAACCCCCTTTGCTTAATTAATCATTAATCATGAGCCAATTGGATTAGGCCCCTTTTCTTCTTAGGTGCATTACTAATTTAAATTCCTTGTGTGGTTTTATGTCATCCATTGGCTCATAATTATTTGGTTAAGTAAGCTAAGGTTGTGTAGGTAAGGGGTAATTAACACTTAATTCACACCTTAACCTAAACAAAATATAAAAATCACCTAATGATCCTAATAATAAACTAAATTAACTCACATATGGGGGAAATGGGTTAGGACTAGCAAACATTCTTTGACATTTTCTAAATCAAACATAAAGCAAATTCAAAATAAAAATCACATTAAACAAACTTTGATTCACTTTGAACTTTCTTATTTCATAAGATTGTCTTTTTGAACTAATTAGGGTGAATGAGTTTACATTATTTTCATCACTTTATTTCTTTCCTATAATGCTAAATGTGTATGTCATATGAAAATCATGCATCCATCCCTTTTAAAAATCAAATTAAAAATGAAATGTTTTCTTTATGTCAAATTGCATGGGTTGGCTAAAGTAAAAATATGAATGGCTATTATCACTATTAAATCTAAAATTATTTTAAAAACTTATAAATTAAATATCAAAATTGAATGGTATGCTACTTATACTTTATTTAAAAGCTTGCATGTGAATTTAAAAATGTGTCTTATGTTTGTTCCTTTCTTTCCTCTTAACATGGATTTGAATATGATTTGCAAAGTGTATAGTTCATTTAAAAGAACATAACACTTGCTTACAATCTACTCTTATCCTCTTCCATGTTATAACTTAAGAAGGATATTTACATTTATACACATAAATTGCATAAACAAACCAAAAATTAAATAAACATAAACTTTGCATCTTTCTTTTTCCATTTATCTCTTTTATACATGCATATGTATTTAAGGAAAGTGGTATATTAGTCTGGACAATCCCATGATTGTGAAGATTTAAGTAACCCTAAGTAGGTCTTGTACTTTACACCCCTAGTGCTAATAATGGCGCTGTACTAACTTATGCCTTTTATACATACACATGTGCATATGAATAAAGGATAAAAGAATACCCCCTTTTCTACTTAATGAAAATCTTGCATCATAAAGCAACCAAATTCTTAAGTAACACTACTTAGCATTCATCATTAAGATGTGCTAAACATTTTTCTTTGCATGTATATATATGCTTAGGATTCATTCATATGCATGTTATATATGTTGGGAAAGAAAGTGAAGTGATGTGTGTCTTGTGATATTAATTCACTTTTCTTAATCTTAAAATACCTATCCTTTTTGAGTAAGTTTGTTTCGAATATAAACTTAAGATTAATTAAAACACATAATAAAATATTCCCTAAATAAAATCAAACATGAATTTACTTTAGAAATTACTTAAGGTGGGGAAGGAAAGAGATGTTCTCTTCTCTTTTTCCTCACTTTACAATTTAGTAATTAATTATAGGATTCATCTAAACCAAATAAAAAAAACAAAATAAAATTAACCCCAAAATAGATAAACAACTTAAATTAAAGCCATCCTCTAACTTGAACATTTTCATACTTAGGAAATCTAAACCTTAAAGCCATAGCTAAGCATGCCACACAAACCTTTTAAAGCATACACATTAAGCTAAGTCACTACTTCTAGCTTTAGGTTCGGATAGTGCATGGTTTGATGTTTGCTTTTATTTTGTGATGTTTTATTTTATGTTAGGGTGTATGTAGACTGAATGGTAGGATGATTTAGTCTAATCATTATCTTCTGCAGGGGATTGTGCTTAAGGGGTGCTGTAATAAATAAAAATATAAATGCTTTTGCTATGTAGGTGCTTATACCCTTAAGCATAATCCAATAATCTAGGTGGACTTGGTCATCCATGTGTGGGGTGCTAAGTCCAATATACATTCTTGGGATTTATATGGTTTGTTTAGCTAATCTCTGTTTTGTAGGTGTTAGTTAGATTTACTTTTCCTTTCCATGTACATTTATAATTAGTATTTTGGAATGATTGTTATGGAGGATTAGGATGAGCATTGGTCATAAGATTTCATCTTATGTACCATGTAAAGCCTTTGGAGCAACCACATTCCAACCATCTAAAAGATGGAATCAAAAGAAGAAAGAAGAAAGAAGAAAGAAAGAAGAAGAATGAAGAAAGAAGAAAGAAGAAAAGAAGAAATGAAGACCCCCCATAACATGAATTCCTTGCTTAATTGTAATTAATTAATTTGTAATCCGAGTTGTATAAGGGTAGAGCTCGGCTATCCAATTTATTTTCAGGTTTGTGCGGTGTATCTCGACCACAAATGGCCTTTTATTCTTTTGCATTAGCTTTACAAAATGTTTGATATTTTGTTTAGCTTGTGCATTAGAAATAACATGTTTTTCCTAATTTCTTCCTTGTTTGATTGATGGCCTGGATGATAATCAGGCTTTTAGGGAAAAATAGATATTCTACCAAATTAATCAATTCAAACTAAAAATAAATAACTCATAACCTTATCTAAAGCCTAGGCTAAAAATCAAAATAATTAGTAACCACTTAGCTGGATGTGTACTTTCATTTCTAACATCATGCATAAAAGCATATTATTTCACTCTTGATTGGAGGTCTTCCACCAATGTTAGAGAACTTGGCTTGACCTTTGAGAGACATGGAAGAAATACACCTCCAATCTTGTTGATTTTGGCCCATAATATAATTTCTCATGCATTAGGCATAAAGAATCCTATAGCCTGAGTCAAATGATTGTCCAAAATAAAAATAAAACATATGAAAAATTTGCATTAGATTTAATTCATGAATTCATTCCCTACATGATCTAGTCTATTTAGGGAGTCTGTTTAAGGACCTAGTCTCATTTTAAATAAATAATAACCTTGCTATCTTATATAAATATATGACTTGCCTACATATTTCAAAACTGTAGAGGAGTTAGTTGGCGGCCACCGCCAGGCTGTTGTAAGTCCAATAGTCGGGTGGTTTATCCTCTCTTATGGAGGTAACAAAATACCTATTTTCACCTTAGATTTAGATCATGATTTTGGCCTTTGCCAAAGCTCCCTAGATTTAGGTTTTGAGGTTACTTCTCCTCTTTGTGGCTATAAGTATAAATCCTCACCTCTTAAGCAATTCTATGATCTTGTGTCATGGAATCATAAGCCCTAGCATTCTAATAAAAATTCAACTCAAACACATTAATTCAATTTCAAAAATATAAGGTTCAACCATAGGGTAGTCTGGGGTGCTTATTAGGCTTTCTAATTTCTTAAGCATCCTCTACTTATTTTCATTTGGATTCAATAAGAAGTCCCTCTTCTTAATCGATCCCACTTAGCTTTCTAAAAATAAACCAATTGATTGATAGTTTAATCTTTTTAAAATCTTTGGAGACAACGATCATTTATCTTAATCGAGAGTATTCCTAAGGAATCTTGTTCCTTAGGATATAATTAACTATGGGGCTTGCTAGGGGAACTTAATGAACTTTTTAAAATAAACCGCTTTACTTTTTTATAAGGGGAATAGGTATATTCTAAGACCCATAGTCCTTAAGAGTCCTTATTGAGGTGATTAGGTTTAGGGTGGTGACTTCTATCTTTGAGATAGTATACCTCTCAATGACTTGATCACCAAAAAATGATCTATATCATAAGCATATAATAGCATATATAAAACATATATATATATATATATATATATATATATATATATATATATATATATATATATATATATATATTTATTTTCATTTGTCCTTCCTTCAAAAGGGAAGGGAAGGGAGATATGTATAAAATATTTTCACCACAGTATTCCTTTGTAATAACTATGGCGCCTATCTTGAAGCTATGCTCACACTAGTCTTTGAATGTAAAGTAATCTTCCAAAATATGGCCTAGCATATGGTGGTTGGGGCAAAAGTCAGGATCACTACTCTTCTTCCCTTTCGGCTCAAAATCTAAAATCGGTTTCTTTAAGAGATTCTTAATGATTTTTTGATTACCTCCTAAATGAATATGGTTTAGTTAGTTTATCCATAAGAGTAGGTGGACCATAGCTATTATACAGATGTGTACCACTCATAAATAATATGGCTAGAGGAGGTGGTGAAGGCCATGATAGTAGATCGCTATGGTGACAAAGGAGGTTGAAGTGATGGCTGTGGAGCATGAGGTCTCTCACACTGCTCTATGGCTAGCTACTTCCCCTTGTCTAATGCTATCACTACCCCTATCTTATTCTCATAAGCTTTCTATGGCTTTGGCTTTATTAATTAATCCAAAAAAGGCAACTGTTTGGCTTCTCCTTGTAAGCTAACCATCTTGTTGATTAGTTTCTCAAATATTTTGATGGTAAAATCTTTGAGCATAAAGGCGATCAGGCCATGAATATTCTTCAACATAATTTTAATGGCATGGTGTTCAGACAGCTACGGTTCATATTTCATACTCAAATTATGCCATCTGAGAATATAATCAACTAGGGACTCACTAGGGTGTTGTTGAGCCACAACAAGATCGCCTATAATCACCCTTTGTTGAGCTCCAGTAAACCTCTTAATGAAGAGTTGCTCCACCTCAGCAAAGATTTTTAGTGAAATGTTGGGAAGTTCAACATGCTAATCGAAGGCTATGCCTGCTAAGCTACTGACAAAAAGTTGGAAGAGTAATGCATTAGTGCCACTAGCATTGCAATAGCTGGCTTTGAAGTGTGCAATGTGCTGCCTTGGGTTCGCTGCCATCGAAGCTCTTGAAAGAAGGTGGCACAAAACCCTTAGGATATTGGATGAGATCAAATTCCTCTAGGTAGGGTCTACCTTTTGGAATCGATGATCCTCCTCGGGCTTGAGCTAATGCTTCTCTCACATACTACTCAACCATGGTTTTAATGTCCTTTTCCTTTACGAAGGTACTATCCACTACCTTCCTATAGGTCTACGGGAGGTAAAGTCTTGGTCGAATCCAAGACATGCAACAACTCATGCTAACTAGTCTCTACAATAGTAGGATGCACTACCGGGGCTTGGTTCTGAAGTGCCAAAACTGTTGCCACCAAGTCTTCAAGCCTCTTCTCCATTCTATCTATTTATTCATACTTTTACTTTAGTTGCTGAAGGAGGTGTTGGGTAGAGTAGGTCGTCTTCTGCAGCAACACATTCCAAAGTCTGATCAAAAGAGGGAACCCCTGGTGTCTACCATGTGTACCCCCACTGAATCCTCTAACAGATCATCTTCATTAGGATCAAAACTGACCTTCTCATCTGCTAAATTAGACTAAGCATATCCCAAGATCTCCTGCTTCTCCACTAGATTTGGTGCTACAATGTCATCTAGGGATCGGTTCAACTAAACAAGTATAAAAGATAGAGGCTGACCAGTAGTAGGATCACTATCATGAACAAATATACATCTAACCTCCACTGCTGGAGAGCTAACTCTATGAGGGCTATGCTTAGTAGAGGATATATGCTCATGGCTACTGCTAGATCTAGATGGAGTGATACTCCTAGGAGGATCTATAGCCATAGGGGTGATTGAACTGTCTCCTCCTCCCTCTGCTGTTAACTCCATACACTACTGTGATGGTGGTGGTGATGGAATGGCTACTATGCTCTGTGGTCGCCAATCCTTCTTCACCACAACTAGGGAGGTTGCAGAGAGCTCACCTGCCTTAGTCGCAGGTGTAGATGGAATGGGATCTGGCCATATGGATCACCAAGACTCTTCTCCCGCGGTCTTCATGACCTTTACTAGAATAGTGGATAATGGAACATGTACCGGAGATAGTTGCAAGGACTAGAGCGGTGTAGTGGAGGCACCACCGACTCACTCTGGGGTAGGAGCTCCTCTCCTATGGTGGAAAGTACCCGTCAGTAGAATGCTATCAGTATGATTGATGCGGCACAAGACATCAAAGTCAACAAGGGCATTTGATCATATACCTCTACCACTCCCAGCTAGTAATATGTACTGATGTACAAGCCTCCCTAGCCTCTCTGTCTGATATCTCACCACATGGGAATGATTGAACAAATGAAAGGAGCCATTAATCATCCATAGTTCCCAAGTCAATGAAGAATCATCTAAGAATGTATGACCTCCTCCTCTCATTGATAGAGCCTCAAAATGAATTGCTGGCGGAGGTGAAACCAAATTCTTCCTAACATCCTCTCCATTAGATCCAGAGAGAGGGTGAAACTTATTTTCTGTGATCAACGGGGCAATCATCCTAGGCAACTCCTCTACTATAATTTGGGAAATTGCCTCCAACTCCCTAGCTATGCGGGTATGATATCGCTTGATCATGCAGTTCTTATTTTGGCATTGAGTTCTGGTGGGATGAGCATTATGGGAACTATACCCTGCCTTGTAGGTAGGGATACAATTTCTGGAATCAGGGGAGCCTTCCCTTTGGAGGAAGCCAACAAGTGGGTGCTAGCCCATACTAGTATAGTAAGGGGAACAACTGGACACACTAGCACTGTAACTACAACTGTTATGGGAATTGCCATAGCCTTCCTCTTCAGTGAGGGAATCTTTGAGTTAAATAGCATCTCAACCTGGATGACCAGCATCTGCCTGGTCACCACACTTCTACTGACTGTTATGAGGGTGATCCCCTCACATGTGATCCTAGCCCCCTCAAAGCCTCAACAAAAATGGATGAGGTGGGCAAGTTAGACTACAGGAGGCTAGCCTGATCTAAGGCCAAATCCATCCCTAAAGGAAATGTAAAGATATACTTCTGTGCTGCCATTGAAATTGGACTGAACTGAATTGAAACTGATTGAAACTCTGCATTGTTGAAAATAAGTTCGAATCAAATTTTGCTTACATTTTTTTTAGAATTTTGAACCCACACTCAATAATTTGGATATGTTAAGTGGGGCTCTTTGAATTTGGAGAGAGAGATTTTTTGAATTGATTAGAAAGGGGGTTTTTGAATGTAGAATCTATTTTCAACAAATTTGTGTATATTGCAAAAGGGTTCAAATATTTTTTAGAAAGATTGATGCTTCCATAGGTTCATATTTGCTTTTATTTATTTTTTATTATTTTAGGACCCTTCATTTAACAAATTTGGGTATGCTAAAATAAAGGATCAATTGATTTTATTTTGATTTGTGATTTTGGAATTTACTCACTTAGCAAATTTGGGTATGCTAGGTGAGGTGTTTGAAAACAATTTTCTTCTTTTGTTTGCTTGTTTGTCAATTATGTGTGAATTTGAAAATGAAATATTTACTTAGCAAATTTGGGTATGCTAAATGAAGAATCCAAATGTTTTGTTATTTTTGAATTGAGGATCTTTACTTAGCAAATTTGAGTATGCTAAATAAAGAATCCTAATGTGTTTTGTTTTTGATGATTTTGAAAAAGAGGATTCTTAGCAAATTTAGGTATGCTAAAGAAATCCAAATGTGTTTTGTTTTTATTGATTTTTTGAAAAAGAGGATTCTTAGCAAATTTAGGTATGCTAAAGAAATCCAAATGCGATTTTTTTTTTATTTTGATTTTGATTTTGATTTTGATTTTTGAAAAAGAGGATCTTCACTTATCAAATTTAGGTATGCTAAATAAAAGATCCAAATGTATTTTGAATTTTGATTTTGATTTTGATTTTTGAAAAAGAGGATCTTCATTTAGCAAATTTGGGTATGCTAAATGAAAGATCTAAATGTTATTTCAATTTTGATTTTAATTTTGATTTTGATTTTTTTTTTTTTGAAAAGAGGATCTTTATTTAGCAAATTTAGGTATGCTAAATGAAGAATCCAATTGTTGTTTAAATTTTGAAAATATGATTGTTAATTTTATTTTGAAAAGAAGATTATTGATTTTATTTTTTTAAAAAAATGATTGTTGATTTTATTCTTTTAGAAAAATCATTGTTGATTTTATTTTGGAAATGAAATCCTCATTCAATAAATTGAATGAGGATGTTCATTTGTGCTTTTGTGAAAAAAAATATAATTTTGGATTTTATTTTTGAAAAGATGGTTGTTGATTTTCTTTTGAGAATCTGATTGTTGATTTTGTTTTGAAAATGAAATCTTCATTCAATAAATTGGATGATGATGTCCATTTGTGATTTTTGAAAATATGATTTTGGATTTTATTTTTGAAAAAATGATTGTCGACTTTATTTTAAAAATGAGTGTTAATTTTGTTTAGAAAATGAAATCTTTATTCAATAAATTGAATGAAGATGTTCATTTGTGCTTTTTGAAATATGATTGTTGATTTTGATTTTGAATGAAATCTTCATTCAATAAATTGAATGAAGATGTTCATTTGTGCTTTTGAAAAATATGATTATTGATTTTATTTTTGGAAAGGTGGTTGATGATTTTGTTTTTGAAAAGAGATCCTACATATAACAATCATGAAGATTGTTAGATGAGGTGACTTATGAAAATTTTGTGCAAACATTTTATTATGTTCATTTTAAAAAAGTGTTTTTTTTGGAAATTGATGTTTTATAATAGATTTATTTTTCTTTATTTTTGGAATGAACCTTTCCTTACTATGAAAATGGTAAGGAGGAAGTCTTTAGTTCTTTATTTTTATTAAAGTTTTATTTTCATCCATTGGGAAACCCAATAAGGGTTTTAAGACCCACAGAGTGAGGTCCTCAAACTGAAAGGATGTTGACTAGCTTAGCTTAAAGATGAAATAAACTAAGTACCAACAGAAAAGAAAGATAGTCTTGGATTCATTTAAAATACAAACCCACTATCGATACTTGGAGATAACGATCATTTACCAAAGATGGAGAGAGGAACCTTCCCCAGCGGAGTCGCCAGAAAAATCTGTGGTGAAAATTTTCAATTCTTCATCTATCTTTCTAAGAGAAAAAATAAATGAAGAACAAAAATATTCAAACACTTACTTATGTTGGACACCATGCAGATTCGTAGATGTTCTTATTAGGGTGATCGGGTATGGCATTGAGGAATGATGTACTATCTCGAGAGATAGAAGTCACCATCTTACAATGGCTTAATCACTTTAATAAGGACTCCTAAGGAGTATGGGTCTTCGGAATGTACCAGAGATTCTTTGCCTACTTTACATGAAAAAGTAAAGCAGGGTTTATTTTAAATTAGGTCCGTTAAGTTCCCTATGGAGGAAATCCCCCATAGTGAATTACATCGTAAAGAATATGACTCCTTAGGAATACTCTCGATTAAGGTAAATGATCATTATCTACAAAGATTTCAAAGGTAGGACTATCAATCAATTAGTTTATTTTTAGAAGATCGGGTGGGATTGATCAAGAGGATGGAGTTATTATTGAGACCAAAGGAAGACAAGTAGGGGATGCTTATGATACTAGGAAACCTAGTAAGCATCCCAAACTACACTATGATTGGGCTTTATATTTTTTGAAATTGAAGTGATTTATTTATTTGAGTTGAATTTTTATTAGAAATCTAGGGCTTACAATTCCATAATACCAGATCATGGAAATGCCTAAGAGATGAGGATTTATGATTGTAGCCCACAAAAGGAAGTAACACCTCTAAACATAAATCTAGGGAGCTTTGGCGAGAGCCAAGACTAAATCTAAGGCAAAAATGGGTATTTAGTTTACCTCCATAAGAGAGGATAAACCTCCCATCTGCTGTACTTACAACTGCCTGGGAGTGGCCGCCAACTAACTCCTCCTATGATTTTAAATACATGTAGGCAAGTCATATGCTTTTGCAAGATAACTAGGCTATTATTTATTTAGAAAGAGACTAAATCCTTAAACACACTCCCTAAGAGACTAGATCATGCAGGGCATGATTAATGACTTAAATCTATTACAAATTTTTATTATATTTTAATTTTATTTTTGGATAATTGATTTGACATAGGCTATGGGATTCATATGCCTAATGCCTGAGAAATTAGATTATGGGCCAAAATTAGCAAGAAAGGAGGTGTGTTTCCACCATGGCTCTCAAAGGTCAAGTCAAGTGCCCTGACAAAGGTGGAAGCCCTATATAACAAGAGTGAAATAAGATACTTTTTATGCATGATGTGAAAACATACAACATCCAGCTAATGGGTTGCTAAATCTTTTATCTTGATTTACAACCTAGGCTTTAGGTGAGGTTATGAGTTGTTAATTTTTAGTTTTGAGTTGAGTAGTTGGATAGAAAATTTATTTTTCCCTAAGAGCCTAATCACATTCAGGATTCATCAAAGCAAGGAAGAAACTAGGAAAACATGCCATCTTAATGCACAACCTAAACAAACATCAAATAATTTATAAAGTTAGCGCAAAAGAATAAAGGACTGTGGTTCCACCAAGCACAAACCTAAAATAAATTGCGATCCTCTTATACAAACTAGATTATAAATGAATTAATTACAATCAAGAAGGAATTGTGTTATGGGGTCTCATCTTCATTTCTTCTTCTTCTTTTCTTCTTTTCTTTCTTCTTTCTTCTTTTCTTCTTTTCTTCCTTCTTTCTTCTTTTCTTCTTTTCTTTCTTCTTTCTTCTTTTGGTTGGTTGGAATGTGGTTGCTCCAAAGGCTTCAGATGGTACAAAAAACATAGTCTTATGACCAATGTTCATCCTAATCCCCCATAATAATTATTCCAAATCCTAATACAAAATTATATGAAAATGGGAAAAAGTGAATCTAATTAAAACCTGCAAAATAGAGATTAGCTAAACAAACCACACAATCCCAAGCATGTATATGAATAAATTGGACTTATCACCCCACACATGGGTAACTAAGTCCACTTGGCCTATTTTGGATTATGCTTAGGGGTATAAGCAACCTACACAACAAAAAGCAGTTATATCTTTATTACATTGCCCCTTAAGTACAATCCCCTGCAAAAAAATTTGATTAGAATAAGATTGTCCGACCATCAATCTATGCACATACACCGTAACATCCAGATTAAAACATCCCATAATAAAATAAAATAAAACATCAAACCATGCACCACCCTAACATAGGACTAGAAGTGGTGACTTAGCTAAATATGTGTGCTATTTAAGGCTTATGTAGTATGTCTTAGCTAGGCTTTAAGGTTAGAATTTTCTAAGTATGAAGGATTCAGCTTAGAGGGTGGTTTCATTTACATAATTTAGTTAATTTGGTTGATTTTATTTTATGATTTGATTTTGTTTAAATGAACCTTCAAGTAGTTACTAAGTGTTGTAAAGAGAGGAAAAGATAAAAGAACTTCTCTTTCCTCCCTACCTTAAGTAACTTCTAAAGTAGATTCATTATTGATTTTTATTTAGTGAATGTTTTATCATGTGTTTTAATCAATCCTAAATTTAGTTTTTCCTTAAACAAACTTATTCAAAAAGAAAGGCATTTTAGGATTAACTAAAGTGAATTACTACACAAAACACACAACACTTTATTTCTTTCCAACATGTATTATGCACATGAAATGATCCAAAGCATATCTATACATGCAAATGTAAATATTTTGCACTCCTTAATGATGAATGCTAAGGGATGTTGCTTAAGGAAATTTGAATGCTTAATGATGTATGATTTTGTTAAATAGAAAAGAGAGTGATTTTTGTATCCATTATTCATATGTACATTTACATGTATGAAAGACATAAGTGAGTACGACGTCATTATTTTCTACACCAGGGGTGTCAGATACAAGGCCTACTTGGGGTTACTTAAAGCCTCACAACCTCAAGATGTCCAAACTAATATATCACTTTTCTTAAATACATGTGCATGTATAAAAAGAAATGAATGGAAAAAGAGTCATGCAAAAGATTTTTATTTGTTTGTTTGATTTTGGTTGTTTAATTACATGTGCAAATGTGAAGATCCTTCTTAAATAATAATGTGGTGAATTTTATGAGGAATTTCTAAAAGAAAAGGGTATACTTCCATCTTCACTCTATATGAGATAAAATGAAGATAGAAATATACTTCTCTTTTTATGCATTTTTGACACCATGTAGATCCGCAGATGTTCTTATTGAGGGTGATCAGGTTCAACATTGAGGAGAGGTGTACTATCTCAAAAGATAGAAGTCATCACCCTACAATGGACCTAATCACCTCAATAAAAACTCCTAAGGATAATGGGTCTGCATGTCTACCAAAGATTCTTTCCCTACTTTACATGAAAAAGTAAAGTAGGGTTTATTTTATGTCGGGTTGTTTAAGTTCCCTACAGGGGCAAGGCCCCATAGTTAATTACATCCTGAGGAATGAGATCACTTAGGAATACTCTCGATTAAGGTAAATGATCATTATCTCTAAAGATTTCAATAGGTCTGACTTTCAATTGATTAGTTTATTTTGAAAGACCAAATGGGATTGATCAAAGAGAGATTTATTATCAAGCCAAAGAAAGATAAGTAGGAGATGCTCACGATGCTAGAAAACCTAGCGAACATCTCAAAATATCCTATAATTGGGCTTTACATTTTTGAAATTGAATTATTTATTTGCGTTAAATTCTTATTAGAAGTTTAGGATTTATAATTCCATAATACAAGGTTATGGAAATGCCTAAAAGGTGAGAATTTAAGCTTATGGCCCATAAAAGGGAGAAGCAACCTCAGAACCTAAATTTAGGGAGTTTTGGCGAGGGCCAAAAAGCATAACCTAAATCTAAGACCAAATGGGTATTTGCTTTGACTCCATAAGAAAGGACAAACCACCCAATTTCTTGGACTTACAATCATCTAGGTGTGGCCACCAACTAACTCCTCCTATGACTTTAAATTTATGCAAGTAAGTCATGTGCTTTATGCAAGATAGCTAGGCTATTATTTATTTTAGACAGAAACTAAGTCTTTAAACTCACTCCCTAAGAGACTAGATTATGTTATGAAAAATGACCTAGATCTAATGCAAAATATATTACATGTTATTTTCATTTTTGGACAATCATTTGACTCAGGCTTATGGGATTCATATGCCTAATGCATGAGAAGTAAAATTATTGGCCAAAATCAATGAGAAGGGAGGAGGTGTGTTTCCACCATGGCTCTCAAAGGTCAAGCCAAGTTTCTCTGGCAAAGGTGGAAGCCCTCCAGTCAAGAGTGTAATAATATGCTTTTATGCATGATGTTAAAAAAGAAATACTCATCCAGCTAAAGGGTTGCTAATTCTTTTATCTTGATTTTAACTTAGGCTTTAAATGAGGTTATGAGTTATTTATTTTTAATTTTGAGTTGATTAATTTGGTAGAAAATTTATTTTATTCCTAAGAGCCTAATCATCATCTAGGCCACACGTCATACAAGAAAGAAACTAGAAAATATTCCATCTTAATACATAAGCTAAATAAAATATCAAACATTTTATAAAGCTAACGCAAAAGAATAAAATATCATTTATGGTAGGGCACCACCGTAAAAACTCAAAAATAAATTGGGTAGCCGAGCTCTACCCTTATACAACCCAAATTACAAAATGAATTGATTTACAATCAAGTAAGGAAATTCATGTTATGGGGGTCTTCATTTCTTCTTTTCTTCTTTCTTCTTTCTTCTTTTGGTTCCTTCTTTTGGATGGTTGGAAGGTGGTTGCTCTAAAGGCTTCACATGGTACATAGGATGTAATCTTATGACCAATGCTCATCTTACACCCCCATAACAATCATTACAAAATCCTAATTGCAAAAATACATGAAAAGGAAAAGGAAATCTTACTAACACCTGTAAAACAGAGATTAGCTAACAAACATATAAGTCCCAAGCATGTATATTGGATTTAGAACCCCACATATGGGTGATCAAGTCCATCTGGCCTATTGGATTAAGCTTAGGGTTATAAGCTCCTATAACAAAGGTATTTATATTTTTATTTATTACAACACCCCTTAAGCACAATCCCCTGTAGAAAATAATGGTCAGACTAAGATTTCCCTACCATTCATTCTATGCACATTCACCCTAACATTAAGACTAAAATAAAATATCATGAAATAAAAGCAAACATCAAGCCATGCATTGTCCTAACTAAAGCTAGAAGTGATGACTTAACCTAATGTGTGCTTTAAAAGGTTTGTGTGGTATGTTTAGCTAGGGCTTTAAGTTTAGATTTCCTAAGTATGAAGATGTCCTACTTAGTGGGTGGTTTTGTTTAAGTTGTTTAGTTGATTTGGGTTGATTTTATTTGATGTTTTGTTTAGGTTTGAATGATCCTACAATTAATTACTAAGTATTGTAAAGAGAGGGAAAAGAGAAGAGAAACTTCTCTTTCCTTCCCTATCTTAAGTAATTTTTAAAGTAGATTCATATTTAGTTTTATTTAGTGAATATTTTATTATGTGTTTTTAATTAATCCTAAGTTTATATTTTCCCTGAACAAACCCATTAAAAAAAGGCATTTTAAGATTAAATAAAGTGGATTAAGATCACAAAAAACACATCACTTCATTTTCTTTCTGTATAACATGCATATGAATGAATCCTTAGCATATCTATACATACAAATAGAATGTAGTAATTTATGATGAATGCTAAGTGAGTTACTTAAGAAAATTTGAATGCTTTATGATGCATGATTTTATTTAAGAGGTTTTTTTATCCAATTTTCTCATGCACACATGTATGTATGAAAGCATAAGTGAGTAATGACGCCATTGTTAGGTGTAAGGTACAAGACCTACTTGGGCTACTGCCTCAATAACTCGAGGTTGTCCAGACTAATATACCATTTTCCTTAAATACAAGCATACGTACAAAAGAAATGAATGGAAAAGAAAGATACAAAAGTTTGTAGTTATGTTTGGACTTAGTTATGCAATTTATGTGTGTAAGTGTAAGGATCTTTCTTAAGTCATAACATGGAAGAGGATAAAAATAGATTTAAGCAATTGTTATGTTCTTTTAAAAGAACTACACACTTTGCAAATCTTATTCAAATCCATATTAAGAGGAAAGAAAGGAAGCAAACATAAGACACACTTTTATATTCACAAGCAAGCTTAAAAATAAACTATTAGTAGCACACTTTTAGTTTTAGGTATTTTATTTATAGATTTTGAAAATAGTTTTTGAATTTAATAGTGATAATAACCATTCATATTTTTTTTTTTAGCCAAAACATGCAATTTGACATAAAGAAACATTTCATTTTTGAATTTGATTTTTGAAAAGCATGAATGCATGAAACTCATATGACATACACATTTAGCAAGTTTGGAAAGAACTAAAGTGATGAAAGTATGTAAACACATTCACCCTAATTAATTCCTAAAGATAATCTTATGAAATAAGAAAGATTAAAGCAAATCAAATTATTTTTTAAGAAGGTTTGATTTTGTTTTGAGTTTGATTTAATTTGAGAAATGTGAGGTGAGTTTGCTATTCTAACCCATTCCCACATATGTTTGCAATTTAGTTTAATTTTTAGATGATTAGATTAATTTTATGCTTTGGTTAAGTTAAGGTATGAATTAAGTGTGTTAATTACCCCTTACCTATACCACCTTAGCATACTTAATCAAATAATTATGAGCTAATGAGATGACATAAAATAACACAAAGAATTCAAATAAGCAATTCACCTAGTAAGAAAAGGGCCTAATGCATTTGGCTCATGATTAATGACTAATTAAGCTAAGGGGTTTAATTTAAGTTCTTTCAGAACCTCCCCTCAAACATGTGAGTTGGATTTTGATTTTTTGTAATTGTACTTAGGCTTTTGAAAATGTAAGCATCTACTCAAGATAGATTAATTGAGTTCTAGAAAGTTTTAGAATTTTATGAAATTAATTAAGGGGTAATTAGTGAATTAACCCTTAATTAAGGATGGATTAAGGAAGAATAGGGGGTTTAGCAAATATCTTAAGGAAATTATCCCAAAATTATTCCCTAAACTTATATTCACTTAATAAAAACTTTAATTGACTCAAGTAGAGGGTTAAACCACTAATTATACCCTTAATAATAATTAGATTAAGGGAGTGATTAATGAATGAACTAGAAATTTCTCTAATTAAGCCACCAATAAATCCCAAGAAAATTAGGAGAGGAAAGGGTCATCCAACTAATTATGCACAAGAACTTTGGGATTAATCAGTGGAATAATTAGAGGGTAATTAGGAAAATAACATTCCCAATAATACCAAAATTTAGATAAAAGCTCTATTCAAAATCCATTGAAATCAATTTTAGAATATTCTATATTCAATTATCAATCAAATGCAATTTATTTCATATTTTTTGATTTTTCTAGGCTTATATATGATTTTTGGAAGTTTTCATAATTAATTAGAACATTTAATAGCCTAATTAAGTATTTAATTTCATTAATGCCTCGTGAGTCGACATGCTCTTCCATGTGTGTGACGATTGATCTTTAATTTTGTCACATCGTAGCACCTCGTGGTTACGTGCTTTCTCCTCAGCCATCCGATCATGGATCGGACGAGATTAAAGCCATAGATCAAATGGGTTAAAACATGGATTCTATGCATCTTAATCATGGTCGTCCATCCAAAACATGTGGATGGATGGTCCATGATCTATCCCTATAAATCCCTATGAAGGATGGAGTCCGTCCATCTTCAAGGAGATGATCTGAGCTTGATTGAGCTCATATTGGATTGACATTCAACCCACACCATTTGGGCACAATGTCAAGCACATCTAAAGACTAAAATTCTATGGGATTAAAATTCCTTTCACAAAGCTCCAACCCACATTGAATTTAAGCTCCAAAAATGGCTAACCTTTGGAGGTGATCACCGACACTCGATTCTCTTGGAGAAGCTTCGTTTAGTGGAGACAAAGCTTTGCTGAAGTTTGGAGGCTCGGAGATTGGGTAGATCCTCCTATGGGTGAACTCCTCTTGCACAGCTCAGTTTTGATTGAAGTAGATCCTCCCTTGCCTCAAGAGCATGGATGAAGACTTGGGTGAGTTCAATCAAGCTCCTAAGGGTGCTTGCAAAGGGAATTGGGTTAATTTTGAGTGTGGAGTAAGTTTGGTTTTCGGTGGAGCTCCCCTATTTTCAAGTTGTGAAAATCAAAAAGATGATATTTCAAACTCTCTCTAGGAAGCTTAGGAATACTAGCTAGGGCTTGCTTTGAGTTCTTATGCTTCAATCAAATTAGGGAATGTGTGGATTGAATTGAATTAGGGGGAGTATATCTCCTCTCAAGGGCAATCAGATGACCACAAGCCTCCTTGCTGTTTTGATCCAATTGACCACCTTGAGTGGGTTTGTTAGGCTATTTAGGGTGTCTTTGCAATCGATTTAGCCAGAGGAGTGGAATGGTGAAGCTCCCATGTGCCTAAATCAAGTGGAGGAGAAATTCCATGTGGCCACATTTAAGCACATGGTCAATTTTGGGTTTGGGATGAGTTTGGCTGTCCCAAACCCATCGGGTCATGTGCACTAGGTCCATTAGTGACCATTTGGTCCACTAAGAGGATGCCAAGTGTCCATGAAAAGGAATTGACCAAATTCCAAGTGATTTTGATTTTTGGTTCCCCTATGGCCTAGGGGTAAAATGGTCATTTGATCTTGATTTCAATTTGGGCATTTTCGGTATGTTTGAAAAATGGGTTAGGCCAAGTTTCATTGAATTTGGAGTTGGTTTGATATGATTTGGCTCATGTTGACCCATTTAGGTCAAAATGGGTCAACTTGGGTCAAGTTGACCAATTGGTCAAATTGGGTCAAACTAAGGGATGGGTCAAGTTCATATGACCATTTGAAATGTTTTGGTAGCTTTGGTTTGATTCAATTTGGTTTAGGTTTGGATTTGGTTCAATTTAGTTCATTTAAGTCAAATGGGTCAAGTTGACCAATTTGAACCATTTGACCTATTTGGGTCAGGTTATGGGTTGGTTCATGTTTGGTTGGTCATATGAAGGGTCAAGTTGGGTTCAAGGTCAATTGTGCTAGGTTAGGTCTAGTTGGCCAATTGAAGCTTTGGTCAAGTTCAACATTCATTTTGGAATGAACTTGACCCATTGGTTTAAATAAATTTGGCTTAGATCATGTTTGACACATTTTGACTTTTTAGGTCAAGTTGGGTTAACTTGGGTCAAGTGGCCAATCGAGCTAGGTTAGGCTCAAATGTTGAGTTGCTCAAGTTCAAACATTGATCATGAATGAGTTTTGATCAATGGTTTCAATTAATTTGGCCTATGGTGGATTTTGGCTATGTTGGGTTTCATTTTGGCTAAGTGTTGACTTGGTCAACCCATAGGTTTGACTTGGTTTGACCTAATTTGAGTGATTGATCATCTCATGATGATTGTTGATCATGATGAGAGGTTTTGGTGGGCTTAGTTCAATCCAATTTGGTTAGGATTAGAACTTTAGGTCACTTTGGGTCAAGTGAGCCTAAGTGGGTCAAATGGCTTGGTCAAAGCTTGATTTGAGCTTGATTTAACTCACATATGGACTTATGATTGAAAGATAAATCCATTTGCAAGTGGTTTGAAATCAAATGGGTTTTGATTCATTTGGCTATTTCAAGTTCAAAGGGTGAACATGAGTTTGAGTTGGGTTTGATTTTTGGACTGAGTTTTGGTTAAGTGATTGAAGTTTATATTTATATTTGGATTTATGATTGAAGTATTGATTGAATCATGAAGAAAAATAAAGAGTTTGGCATGATTTGAAGTTGATTTGGTTATGATCAAGAATTTTACTTGAAAGGCTTAGGTTGGAATTTAATTGAATTTGGGTTTGATTTTTGGAGTTAGTTTTGGTTGTTTGAATTTATATTTCATTTATATATGTAAATATAAATGAGAATATAAATGGGTTATGAGAAAATTTCATGAGTTTGAAGTGATTTGAGCTTGATTTGGGTTAAGTCCTTAAGAAGGAATTAAAGGACTTAGGAAATATTCTGAGCTTGGAATTTCAATCATGGTCTTCAATCGTAAGTTTCAATCATGGATTTCAATCATATGGAATTGATTTGAGTTTGGAAAAAATCAATTAGGCTGGAATTGATTTAGGTTTGATGTTGATTTGATTTGGAGTTTGACTTGAATGAAGGAAGTGGGGAATGTGGATCGAGCTATAGGGTAGGGAAATATTCCTAATACCCCTAAAGCATGACCTATTCCTATGACTAACTCTTCTTAGTCTCTAGGGTTAGGTTGAGTGTCCACCTAATCACTAGAAGTGTCTTAAGACTAAGGAGCTCCTAAAGTCTAAGAGGAGTCCTATGTCTAAGATGGAGGGGTTGAGATCTCATCCTAAAAATGATGTCAACGAAGGGTGCCCAATAGGCGTGGTGTGACTGACAATGAACACAGCATGTATTGGTGTTGATTGAAATGATCAACAACATTGAATGATCATAAGCACTAATAGAGATGATATACTCCTAGCCCAAGGTATATAAGGAATCCAGAGCTTAGTTCAATGTGGTTCTATTTATGTCAAGGACATAAGAGAGGGAAGGAGGAATCCACTAGCGAGATGGTATGTGACTCTTCCACTAAGGAAGCATGTTCAAGTCATCCACAAGGGGATGAGAGGTTTGATTTGATTTGAGTCTCACTAGGGAGAAATTTGATTTGATTAATTGAGTTCCATTAGGAAAAGGGTTGAATTTGTTTCAATTTGTTGTTTGTTTAATTGTGCTTATTTTAACTCCACCAAGGATAGAAAAGTGAACTCTCCATTGGGGAGGGAAGTTCAAGCCATCCACAAGGGAGGAAGGGTTGTGAAATCCACTAAGGGATTAGAATTTTGAGTCCGTTGGGGAACTAGAAAGACTTGCATCTCCTGAGGAGAAGTAAAAAATTGGATTTAGATTGATTGATTATTTGTTTGTTTCAGGTTTTTAATTTTATATTATGAACTGGACCCTGTTGGTTTATGATGGATCATACTTAGTAGGAGCCATAGAGGCCTAGACCTGATTTAGGTTTACCATTCCAAAGGGGTAGTCTACTAACACATAGTAGGACCCGACCAAAGGGATGCCTTTCGGTATGCAACAGCTGTACTAGGAAGAAAGAATAGTAGACTTACATCCTCCAAAGTAGGAACCATGATCTATTGGCAAGACAAGAGATTGAAACTTGAACTAGGGTGACTATTTGAGTGAATGCCACTTGGGAACTTAGATCAACTCAAAGATAGTCAAGGTTAATTTCATTTTTAAGTTTTATTTTGATTATGATGGTTCCCCTCGATTTGTAATGGATTACACTGAGTAGGGCCATGGAAGCCTAGGCTTACCTCAAATGTACTAATTCAAAGGGGTCTACCAACTACATGGTGAGACTATCCAACCAAAGGGATTGCCTTTCGGTTTGCAATGGTCAAGTATTAAGAAGAAATCATGGGGACTCACATCTTCTAGAAATAAGAAACCACTGGGGTGATTGGTTGATTTGGGCAACAAATCAGACTCAACCTAAGGCTGACTATTGATTGAATGCTATTGGGAGATTTGAATCAGCTCAAATATAGTCAAAAATTAAATTCATTTTTAGTTTATTTTGATGGATTACATCGGTTTATGATGGATCACACGGAGAAGGAGCTTATATTAGCCAAAACCTATCTCAGATTTACTGAATCAAAGGGAGTAGCTTCTCGACCGATGGGAAAACTATTCAACCAAAGGAGTGCCTTTCAGTTTATAATGATTAATTCAAGAGAAGAAAGTTTAGGGACTCACATCTTCCACTATAAAAGACCACTGGGGTGATCAATTGCTTTGGGCAACAAATCTAACTCGACTTAGGGCTGCTCATTGATTTGTGACAATCATGCTAGAAAGAATGCATCAAAGTCTTATATCTTTCCAAAGCGGAGTGACTATCGGGGTAACCTACTTGTGGCAAAATAGATTGAACCCACTTACAATATTCGACTGGATTTATCTCAACTTAGGTAGTCAAGAAATTCTATAGGAGTCATCGACATGCCCAAATGATAGGATGCTGCTTGGAAAAGGGGCCCTTTGGTCTTGAATTCCAATCTACAAGTAATTAATTTGTTTATTTATTTAGTTTGGATCATTGCTTCATTTAGAAAAGATTTATCCAAAAGATAGATCTAAACCACAAAATTATCCAAATAAGTGCCGCGAGGATGGGGCCAGAGATCCAACACCATGAGAAGAAAAAAATGGCTTGTCATATATATTTGGTGGCCAAATCAAGGAGAAAGTTTCACATCTGCCAAGAGTGGTGTATCCACGGTGAGTCACTCTCGGCATAAACATCAACCAACCTAAGGTGCCCGTGATTTGCAACAATCCTAGAAGAAAGGACTCACATCCTCTTATATGACTTCTTTGGGATAGTCATCTTGGCTTAGAGTGCCATCGACATAGGGTGACTACTGAGTGAATGCCATTGGAAGACTTATATCGACTCAAATGTAGTCATGAGGAAATGAGCCTTTGGGAGACTTATCCTAAACCTTAGATATGCTCGACCTAGTTAGATCATGATGATTAGTTCAAGATGAAAGCTCGGGGACTCACATCTTCAAAACAAAATATTCGGTAGCTTCTTTGGTGAAGTCTACCATACTAACAAGGTGCTCATTGGTTTGTAATGGTCAAGTTAAGAAGAAAGCTCGGGGACTCACATCTTCCAAACAAGTTACCACTGGAGTGACATGCTAGTGAGGTAGTATGTTGACCTGACCTAGAGTAGCTAATGAGTAAGTGCCACAAGGGGGTTGCTCCCACATCAAAATAGCTCGAGATAAAAGATTTGTGTTTATTTTTGTGCTTGTGTTAAAAATAATAGGATGCATCTCGGGTTCTCTTACACCTACCTTAAACACATTTGGGGAATTTGATGAAATGGTGCCCCAGATGGCAGCTGGGATTCCCACCAAGAAAGGATGCCACTTGGGTTCTCACACACCTAACTTAGTTATGCTAATCAAAATAGGACGCCTCTTGGATTCTCTCACACCTATTCTAGTAGCGCTTGGGAATGTGTTCCTGTTGTGAAGAAGGATATGATGTCCCTTGGGTTCTCTTACACTTAACATAAACACATCATGGTGAATTCACAAGATAAGCAAACAATGCTTGGAATGAAGAGATGATTTTGATGAATTGGAATGAAATTTATGTTGATTGATAGAATTGTTTTCAAATATGATTTTTATGGATAATATTTCTTGAAATAGAGCCCATTAATTAGAAGCTTCGGGTGTTCCCCTTTACAATCAATAAGCTGATAAGTTCCTCCTTGGTAGGCCTATTTATGACATAGGGGCCTTCTTAAGTGGGTTCAAACTTGCCTCCCATCTTTCGACAGGCAACAATTGGTCTCCTTAGAACAAGGATGAGCTCTCCTACTTGGAAAGTTCTAGGGCAGACCAAATTATTGTGAGCTTGAATCATTTGAGGTTTTGGTATGCCCTGAGGCATCTCTCCTACCATAGTGGTTTAAACTGCTTTCCATCCTTCGAAGCACCAAAGCAGGATTTTCAATGATCAGGAGTGTAGAATCTTGATTTAGAGAGTTTTGAGATAGACTAGCTTTGAAAGAGTTTAAACCATCTATATTCAATGTTGATTAAAGTCTTTTTTCTCTTGGTTGAACCTTGGAGGCTGCATCTTTGATGTCACTTCAATTTCTTTTGGATTCATCTTTGTTATCCCATGATGCTTTACTACAAGACTTAGAGGCTCCCCCAAAGTCATCCTAATTGTATGATCTAAACGATTCAACTTCAGACTGTAGTGTCATAACCAATTGAAGACAACTACTCAGATCATAAAGATGGTCTTCCTTTTTTCTCGTGATTAGAGAAAGGCATGACCTTATAACGGTAAACTCAATTGAAATGATAAGTGCAAACGACTTCTCTTCCTCTGGCATCATTCGACCCATCCTTGAATGAGGAGATCGCATGAAAGGAGATTATATTTGCTATCAAATTTTAAGTAGGCAATGTGGATGCCTAACTAAAATTTTTTGAATCGACTCATGTGCGAATTTGAATATCCTTCATTTTTTGACTGTGAATGATAGTATCTTCTTTAATAAGGTTGACTTCAAACTTTGATCTTCTTCTTAATGCAAATGTTCCCCTCAAAAGTTTGTAAAGTGGGAAGGGCAATAGGTTCAATTGAGTTTATAGACTTACCTTTAGAGATGTATTGGGCACTTCATTATAATCTTAGTAAACCAGTCTTTAAATGACAAAAGTAACTTAACCAAGTCATTGTTATTTTCTTTCTGATTTATCATATATGGATGTTTGGAGGGTGGGCGGACTACCTTTATGTTCTAAGTTTAATCTCTTAAAACTCATTAATTGAAGATTTAATTTTCTTCTCAACTTGAGTGCTGCATCCCACGAGTCTTCAAAATTCTTTAAGCAAAGTAGGTAGACTTGGCAAAAGATGATATTATTGCTCCATTTGAATGTTTGTCTATAACTGTTGAATCTTCTTTTGAATTTGAAGAAAAAGATATGAAGTGGAAATTTGATATCTCATAATACATATATGTCATTTTTTATTAGAGGTTAGGAGCAACCCTTAACTTCCAATCTTATAATAATATCATGAGATAGTAGAATCGGAGTCAATGTGCTCACATACCTACTAAGTTTCTAGCCATATCATACATGAATCATCCTTTTAGATCTTTTTGTTTTATTGTTATCTCCTCCAAAGAGTTGTCAAAAGTAAACTCAAAACTTATTTTGTATATTCTTTTTCTCTCTTTTATTTGTTTATTTACACATCATACACATGATTCATCTTTTGGATTCCAAATCAATGTGCATTATTGGTGCTCTACCTTTTCTATTTTTCTTCTTTCCTTTCTCTTTTCATTTCATTTTTATTTTCTCTTTTCTCTTTTTATTTTATTTAAATTTTCTTTTTCTTTTGAGTCTTGGTTTATATTGTGTTCTTTGGAGGAGTTGCTTATCTTTCTTTTCCCTAGGATGTTCTATGTTGAGTATGACTTGAGGAGGTTGCCATTAACTGAGCAAATAAGAATCAAGATAAGCTCCAATCGAACACTCTTCTTTCTCCTTAGAAAAGGTGAAGATGCTCTCATTATTTAGATTAGTGGGCAACCTTCCAAAATAGCTTGAGATCTTAAGATTAACCTTTAGAATAGTTTGGTGTCCTTTTTTTTGGATTGTAAGGTGTATTTTAAGAAGGGTTTAGAATTTAATTATTTTCAATGACTGGTTTGCTTCTTCCTATGGTGTTGATCAAAGTGCTAAGACCCTACAACTGCAATAATTGGCTTCTGATATCTTCTGAAAGAGTGGTAAAATTGATATCTACCTACTCTTTTATAGTGCCCAAAATTTCTTTTATTGGATTTGATGACTCTAACTCTTTGTTGAATGACGAAAGTTTTAGAATGGGAGTGTTTCTACTCGAGTTGGAATCCTTGAAGACATCAAGTCCATCGATACCACTATTTTATAGATCACGATCATTATTGTGATTATCATTTTGAGAGTTATCTTCTTTTGGGAATTAGATTCAAGTTCTTTGAGTCATACTTATCTGGAATGGATAAGATATACTCAAAAATCCTTATTAATCCTATTCTTGGCTCTTGAAGGAACTTTTATGACCTTTCTCATTTGGTGAGGGAAACTCAGAATCAGACTATAGGTCAAGCTGGGGAAGTGACTTCTTGCCTGCCACCTCTTCTCCACTAACGATCGTGAGAACTGGAATCTCTGCATTGTTGGAAAGAGAACCATATAGGCCTTTGCTCAAATATTGTTGATTTGAATTGTTAACTTGATTTGATTATTGGATTGGAACCATCATTTAACAAATTTAGGCATGCTAAATGGGGTTCCGAATATTGAAGATATTTTAAATTTATGGAGGAGAGACCTCAAATTTGTTTTAAGTTTAAAACCCACAATAAACAAATTTGGGTATGTTGAATGGGGTTTAAACATTTTGGAGAGACCTTTGATGCTTCCATTGATTCATGTTTGAATTTGATTTTATGTTTGAGGACCCTTCATTTAACAAATTTGAGTATGTTAAAGTAAAGGGTCAATTGATTTTGTGTTTGGATTTGTGATTTTGGAATTCACTCACTTAGCAAATTTAGGTATGCTAAGAAAGGTGTTTGAAAATAATTTTTATTCTTTTGCTTGCTTGTTTTTGAATCATGTGTGAATTTGAAAAATAAAATCTTCACTTAGCAAATTTGAGTATGCTAAATGAAGAATCCAAGTGTTTTGTTGTTTTTGAAAAGGGATCTTTGCTTAATAAATTTAGGTATGCTAGGTAAAGGATCCAATGTGATTGATTTTGTTCTCTTGATTTTTTTTGGAAATAGGATTTCTACTTAGCAAATTTAGGTGTGCTAAATAGGAGATCCAAGTGTGCTTTTGTTTTGATTTTGTTGAAAGAGGATTCTTAGAAAATTTAGTTATGCTAAGGAAATCCAAATGTGTTTCATTTTGATTATTTTGAAGAGAGGATCCTTAGCAAATTTAGGTCTGCTAAGAAATTCAAATGTGGTTTGCTTTGACTTTTGTTGATATTTGAAAAGGGGATCCTAGCAAATTTAGGTATGTTAAGGAAATCCAAGTGTGTTTCATTATTTTAGTTTTATTGAAAAGAGGATTCTTAGCAAATTTAGGTATGCTAAGGAAATCCAAATGTGTTTCATTTTGATTATTTTGAAGAGAGGAACCTTAGCAGATTTAATGCTAAAGAAATTCAAATGTGGTTTATTTTGACTTTTGTTGATTTTTGAAAAGGGGATCCTTAGCAAATTTGGGTATGCTAAATGAAAGATCCAAATGTTGTTTTATGTTTTTTGAAAAGATGTTTATTGATTTTATTTTGAAAAGAGGGTCTTCACTTAGTAAATTTGGGTATGCTAAATGAAGAATCCAAATGTTGTTCTAATTTTGGAAAGATGATTGTTAATTTTGATTTTTGAAAAGGTGTTTGTTGATTTTAATTTTGAAAAGATGATTGTTGTTTCTTATTTTGAAATGAAATCTTCATTTAGTAAATTGAGTATATAGAATGGAATATTTATTTGTGCTTTTGGAAAATATGATTGTTGATTTTGATTGAAAATGAAAACTTTCATTCAATAAATTTGAGCATATTGAATGGAAGTGTTCATTTGTGCTTTTAGAAAATGTGATTGTTGATTTTGATTGAAAATGAAAACCTTCATTAAATAAATTTGAGTATATTGAATGAAAGTGTTCATTTGTGCTTTTGGAAAATGTGATTGTTGATTTTGATTGAAAATGAAACCCTTTATTCAATAAATTTGAGTATATTGAATGAAAGTGTTCATTTGTGCTTTTGAAAAATGTGATTGTTGATTTTGATTGAAAATGAAAACCTTCATTCAATAACTTTGAGTATATTGAATGAAAGTGTTCATTTGTGATTTTGGAAAATATGATTGTTGATTTTGATTGAAAATGAAAACTTTCATTCAATAAACTTGGAGTATATTGAATGAAATTATTAATTTGTGCTTTTAGAAAATATGATTGTTGATTTTGATTTTGATTTTTGGAAAGTGAAGTCCTCATTTAATAAATTGAATAAGGAAGGTGTTTGAAAAGAATGATTTTAATTTTATTATTATTATTTTTAAAAAATCCTACATATAGCAATCATGAAGATCGTTAAATGAGGTTGGTCTGCAAAATTTTTGTGAAAATATTTTATTATGTGCATTTTGAAAAAGTGCTTTTTTTTGGAAAGATGATGTTTTTCATAAAAGGATGTATTCTTTGTTTTTTTTTGGAATGAACCTTTTCTTACCATAAAAATAGTAAGGAGGAAGTCTTTAGTTATTTCTTTTATTAAATTTTTATTTTCACCTATTGGGGGAACCCAATAGGGGTTTTAAGACCTACATGGAATGAGGTCCTAAAACCTAAAGATGTTGGTTAGCTTAGCTTAAGGATGAAATAAACTAAGTGCCAAGGAAAAAGAAGGATAGTCTCAGATTCATATAAAATATAAACCCACTATGATACTTAGAAGACAACAATCATTTAAAGATGAGAGAGGAACTCTCCCAAGATCTATGGTGAAATTTTATGAGGAATTTCTAAAAGAAAAATATATACTTCATCTATCACTTTTAAGGATAAATGAAAATAGAAATATACTTCTCTTTTATGCATTTTTTGACACCACGTAGATCCATGATGTTCTTATTAGGGTGATTAGGTGACATTGAGGAGAGGTACTATCTCAAAGATAGAGTCACCACCCTACAATGGACTAATCACCTCAACAAGGACTCCTAAGGACATGGGTGCATGTATGAAGATTCTTCCCCCTTTACATGGAAAGTAAAGTAGGGGTTTATTTTAATGGGTTCATTAAGTTCCTTGAGCAAGCCTCATAGTTAATTACATCTTAAGGAAGATTCCTTAAAATACTCTGATTAAGGTAAATGATCATTATCTCCAAGATTTCAATGGGTAGGACAATCAATTAGTTTATTTTGGAAGATCAAAGGGGATTGAACAAAGAGAGAGATTTTTAATTGAAGCTAAAGGAAGATAAGTAGGAGATGCTCATGATGCTAGGAAACTTAGCGAACATCTTAAATTATCCTATAGTTGGGCTTTACATTTTTGAAAGTGAATTATTTATTTTAGTTGAATTTTTATTAGAAGTTTAGGGCTTATAATTCCACAATACATGGTTATGGAAATGCCTAAGAGGTGAGGATTTATACTTATGACCCATAGAAGGGAGAAGCAATCTCAAAACCTAAATCTAGGGAGTTCTAGTGAGGGCCAGAAAGCATGACTTAAATCTAAGACAAAAATGGGTATTTGATTTGCCTCCACAAGAGAGATAAATCACCCAAGCTACTTACAACCAGGGGTGGACCAACTAACTCCTCCTATGATTTTAAATTCATGCAAGTCATATGCTTTATGCAAGATAACTAGTTTATTTATTTAGAAAGAGACTAAGTCCTTAAACTCACCCCCTAAGAAACTAGATCATGTAAGGATGAAAATGACCTAAATCTAATGCAAACATATTACATGTTATTTTCATTTTGGACAATCATTTGACTCAAGCTTATGGGATTCATATGCCTAATGCATGAGAAGTAAGGCCAAAATCAAGAGAAGAGGAGGTGTGTTTCACCATGGCTCTCAAAGGTCAAGCAAAGTTTCTCTAGCAAAGGTGGAAGCCTCCAATCAAGAGTGTACAATATGCTTTTATGCATGATGTTGAAAATACTCATCTAGCTAAGGGGTTGCTAATTCTTTTATCTTGATTTTAACTTAGGCTTTAAATGAGGTTATGTTATTTATTTTAATTTTGAGTTGATTAATTTGGTAGAATATTTATTTTTCCTAAGAGGCTAATCACATCATACATCAAGCAAGAAAGAAACTAAAACATGATCTTCACAAGCTAAACAAAATATTAAATATTTTATAAAGCTAATGCAAAAAAATAAACAAACATTTATGATCGGACACCACCACACAAACCCAAAAATAAATTGGGTAGCCAAGCTCTACCCTTATACAACTCAGATTACAAAATGAATTAATTTACAATCAAGTAAAGAAATTCATGTTATGGGGGTCTTCATTTCTTTTTTTCTTCTTTCTTCTTTTGGTTCCTTATTTTGGATGATTGGAAGGTGGTTGCTATAAGGGCTTCACATGGTACATAAGATGTAATCTTATGACCAATGCTCATCCTACTCCCCCATAACAATCATTACAAAATCCTAATTATAGAAATACATGAAAAGGAAAAATAAATCTAACTAACACCTACAAAATAGAGATTAGCTAAATAATTTATACAAGTCCCAAGCATGTATATTGGATTTAGCACACACACATGGGTGACCAAGTCCATCCGCCTATTGGATTATGCTTAGGGGTATTAGCACCTGCATAACAAAAGTATTTATATTTTTATTTATTACAACACAATCCCCTAAAGAAAATAATGGTTAGACTAAGATCACCCTACCATTCATTCTATGCACATTCACCCTAACATCCACACTAAAACAAAACATCATGAAACAGAAGCAAATCTCAAGCCATGCATCGTCCAAACCAAAAGCTAGAAGTGGTGACTTAAACTAATGTGTGTGCTTTAAAAGGTTCATGTGGTAATGTTTAGCTAGGGCTTTAAAGTTTAGATTTCCTAAGTATGAAGATGTCCAACTTAGAAGGTGGTTTTGTTTAAGTTGTTTGGTTGATTTGGGTTGATTTTATTTTATGTTTTGTTTAGGTTTGAATGAACCTACAATTAATTACTAAAAGAGAGAGAAAAGAGAAGAGAACTTCTCTTCCTCCCTACCTAAGTAATTTCTAAAGTAGATTCATATTTGGTTTTATTTAGTGAATATTTTATTATGTGTTTTAATTAATCCTAAATTTAGATTTTTCCTAAACAAACCCATTCAAAAAGAAAGGTATTTTAAGATTAAATAAAGTGAATTAAGATCACAAAACACACATCACTTCATTTTCTTTCCCAACATGTATAACATGCATATGAATGAATCCTTAGCATATCTATACATACAAATGGAAATATTTATTTAGCATACTTATGATGAATTCTAAGTGGTTACTTAAGAAAATTTGATGCTTTATGATGCATGATTTCATTAAGTAGAAAGAGGTTTTCTTATCCATTTTCACATGCACATATGTATGTATGAAAGGCATAAGTGAGTATATCATTGTTAACTAGGGTGTAAGGTATAAGACCTACTTTGGGCTTTAAAGCCTTAAACCCCTATATATACCACTTTCCTTAAATACAAACATATGTACAAAAGAAATGATGGAAAAGAAAATGCAAAAGTTTATGTTTTGATTATTTATGCAATTTATGTGTGTAAGTGAAGGATCTTCTTAAGTCATAACATGGAAAAGGATAAGAATAGATTTAAGCAAGTGTTATGTTCTTTAAAAGAACTATACACTTTGCAAATCTTATTCAAATCCATATTAAGAGGAAAGAAAGGAAAAATATAAGACACATTTTATATTCACATGCAAGCTTATAAATAAATATAAGTATACACTTTAGTTTTGGTATTTGATTTATAGATTTTGAAAATAGTTTTTGAATTTAATAGTGATAATAGCCATTCATATTTTTTTTACTTTAGCCAAAACATGCAATTTGACATAAAGAAATATTTTATTTTTGAATTTGATTTTTGAAAAGCATGAATGAATGAAACTCATATGACATACACATTTAGTAAGTTAGGAAATAACTAAAGTAATAAAAGTATGTAAACACATTCACCCTAATTAATTCCTAAAGGCAATATAATGAAATAAGAAAGCTTAAAGCAAATCAAATTATTTTTTAAGAAGGTTTGATTTTGTTTTGAGTTTGATGTAATTTGAGAAATGTAAGTTGAGTTTACTGTTCCTAACCCATTCCCACATATGTTTGCTTTTTCAATTTATATTTTAGATGATTAGGTCAATTTTATGCTTCGGTTAGGTTGAGGTATGAATTAAGTGTTAATTACCCCTTACATATACCACCTTAGCATACTTAATCAAATAATTATGAGCCAATGAGATGACATAAAATCACACAAGGAATTTAAATCAGAATGCACCTAAGAAAAAGGGCCTAATGCATTTGGCTCATGATTAATGATTAATTAAGATGGGGTTTAACTTAAGTACTTTATAACTCTCACACATGTGAGAGTTAGATTTTGATTTATTTTAACTTAGGATCTTGAACACCCAAGAATCTACAAGATAGATTGAGTTCGGAAAGTTTTAGAATTTTATGAAATTAATTAAGGGGTAATTAGTAAATTAACCCTTAATTAAGATGGATTAAGGAAGAAAAGGATTTAAGGAATATTAAGAAAGTATCCCAAAATTATTTTCTAAATCTCATTCACTTAATAAAAAATTTAATAGACTCAATTAGAGGGTTAAACCACTAATTATACCCTTAATTAACCCTAATTACATTAAGGTAGTGATTAAGGAATGAACTAGAAATTTCTCTAATTAAGCCAATAATAAATCCCAAGAAAATTAGGAGAGGCAGGGGTCATCCCAATAATTAAGCACAAGAATTTTGGGATTAATCAGTGGAGTAATTAGAGGGTAATTAGCAAAATAACATTCCCAATAAAACTTAAATTCAAAGAAAAGAACTATTCAAAATCCATTGAAATCAATTTTAAAATATTCTATATTCAATTATCTATCCAATGCAATTTATTGCATATTTTGATTTTTCTAGGCTTAGATATGAATTTAGGAAATTTCCATAATTAATTAGAACATTTAATAGCCTAATTATGTATTTAATCTTATGCCATGTGGACGCTAACACGGCATGCGCTTTTCACATGGCATGATGGAATTGGATTTCTAACTTGTCACATCATAGCATCACATTAAAGTGGTTATACACTTTCTCTCCATCATCAAGGATCGGACATGAGATTAAATCACATCAAAATGGGTTAAAATGTGGATTCTAATTAATCATGCCCATCCAAAATGCATGGATGATTGATCTTATAATCAGGATGGACACCATCCATCTTCAAGGAGATGATCTGAGCTCAATTGAGCTCGAATTGGATTGAAATTCTACCCACACCATCTAGGCACAATGGCAAGTACATCTAATGGCTAGAATTCTATGGGATTAAAATTCCTTTTACAAAGCTCCAAACTACATTGAATTTAATCTAAAAAAATGGCTAACCTCATCGGAGGTGATTCAGTGCTCACTTTGAGAAGCTTCATTAGTGGAGAGGCTAAAGTTTGAGGCTCAGATATAGTAGATCTCTTATGGCCAACTCTCACACTTGAGCTCAATTTTGATTGAAGTAGATCCTCCCCTTGCCTCAAGAGCTTAAATACTTGAGTTTAAGAGTGATGCTTGCAAAGGATTTGTTTGAGTGTAGTAAGTTTGATTTAATGGAGCTCCCATTTTCAAGTCAAAATTGAGAAGATGAGATTCATCTCTATGAAGCTTGGGAAGACTAGCTAGGGCTTGCTCTAAGTTCCTATGCTTCAATCTAATTAGGGAGAGTGTGGATTGAATTGAATTAGGGGGAGTATATCTCCCCCAAGGGAAATTGAATGACCGCAAGCCTTCATGCTATTTTGATCCAATTGACTACCTTGAGTGAGTTTGTTAGGCCATTTAGAGTGTCCTTGCAATTGGTTTGGCTAGAGGAGTGGAATTGTGAAGCTCCCATATGCCTAAATCAAGTGGAGGAGGAATTCCATGTGGCCATTTCAAGCACATGGTGGGCTTTTGAGTTTGGTTTGGATGACCCAAACCCCATTGGTCATGCATTACCATTAGTGACCATTTCCACTAAGAGGATGCCAAGTGTCCATGAAAGGAATTGACCAAATTTTAAGTGGTTTTGATTTTAGGTTACCCATGGCCTAGGGGTAAAATGGTCATTTGACTTGATTTAGTTTGACATGTTTGGTATGTTTCAAAAATGGGTTAGGCCAAGTTTCATTGAATTTGGAGTTGGTTTGATATGATTGGCTCATGTTGACCCATTTAGGTCAAAATGGGTCAGCTTGGGTCAAGTTGGCCAATTGGTCAAATTGGGTCAAACCAAGGTTGGGTCAAGTTCATACCATTTAAATGTTTTGCTTTTTGGTTTGATTCAATTTGGTTTAGGTTTGATTTGGTTCATTAGTTCATTTAGGTCAAATGGGTCAAGTTAACCAATTTGACTTGACCTATTTTGGGTTATTAAGGGTTGGTTCATATTTGGTTGGTCATATGAAATGGATTGGTATCTTTCCAATCAATTTTGGTTAAGTTTGAATTTGGCTCAATTTGACTTTATCAAGTCAGTTCAAGCAAAATTACAAAGTTAGGGTCAAGCCAATTGAGGCTTTGGTCACGTTCAACAATCATTTTGGAATGAACTTGACTCATTGGTTTCAATCAATTTGGCATAGATCAAGTTTTGACATATTTTTACTTTTATGTCAAGTTGGGTCAAGTGGCCAAACGGGCTAGGTTAGGCTCAAATGTTAACATGGTCAAGTTCAAACATTGATCATGAATGAGTTTTGATCAATGGTTTCAATCAATTTGGCCTATGATGGATTTTGGCTATGTTGAGTTTCATTTTGGCTAAGTGTTGACTTGGTCAACCCTTAGGTTTGACTTGGTTTGATCCAATTTGAGTGATTGATCATCTCATGAAGATTATTGATCATGATGAGAGGTTTAGGTGGGCTTAGTTCAATCCAATTTAGTTAGGATTAGAATTTGGCTCATAAGAGTACTTTAGGTCACTTTGGGTCAAGTGAGCCTAAGTGGGTCAAATGGCTTGGTCGAAGCTTGATTTGAGCTTGATGAACTCACATATGAAATTACGATTGAAATATAAATCTATTTGCAAATGGTTTGAAGTCAAATGGGTTTTGATTCATTTGATAATTTCAAGTTCAAAGGGTGAACATGAGTTTAACTTTGGTTTGATTTTTGAATTGAGTTTTGGTTAAGAAATTAAAGTTTATATTTATATTTGGATTCATGATTGAAGGATTGATTAAATCATGAAGGAAAATCTAGAGTTTGGTTTGATTTGAAGTTGATTTGGCTAAGCTCAAGAATTTGACTTGAAAGGCTTAGGTTGGATTTTTATTGAATTTGGGTTTAATTTTTGGAGTTAGTTTTGATTGTTTGAATTTATATTTCATTTATATATGTAAATATAAATGAGAATATAAATAGTTTATGAGAAAATTTCATGAGTTTGAAGTGATTTGAGCTTGATTTGGGTTAATTCCTTAAGAGGGAATCAAATGACTTAGGAAATATTTTGAACTTGGAATTTCAATCATGGGCATCAATCATAAGTTTCAATCATGGATTTCAATCATATGGAATTGATTTGAGTTTGGAGAAATTCAATTAGGTTGGAATTGATTTAGGTTTGATGTTGATTTGATTTGGAGTTTGACTTGAAGGAAGGAAGTGAGGAATGTGGTTCGAGCTATAGGGTAGGGAAATTTTCCTAACACCCCTAAGGCATGACCTATTCCTAAGGCTAACTCTTCTAAGTCTCTAGGGTTAGGTTGAGTGTCCACCGAATTAGTAGATGTGTCTTAAGACTAAGGAACTCCTAAAGTCTAAGAGGAGTCCTATGTCTAAGATGGAGGGGCTGAGAGCTCATCCTAAAAATGAGGTAAATAGATAACATAGGAATGAATAGGAATGGATTTAAGTATTGTGTTCTTTTCAAATGAACTATACACTTTGTAAATTCTATTCAAAACTATATCAAAAGAGAAGAGAAGAAAAAGTCACATAATGCACATATTATATTATACTCACATGCAAGCTTAAAAGTAGTTATAAGTAGCATACCCTTCATTTGTCATGTTTGATTTATAAACTTTGAAAATAATTTTGGATTTAATAGTGATAATAGCTATTCATATTCTTACTTTAGTCAAAACATGCAATTTTACATAAAGGAAACATTTCATTTCAATTTGATTTTTTAAAAGACATGAATGCATGATTTCATATAACAAACAACATTTAGCATGCTAGGAAAGAAATAAAGTGATGTAAGCATGTAAATTCATTCAACTTAATTAATTCCTAAAGATAATCCTATGGAATAAGATCATTTAAAGTGATCAAAGTTGTTTAAAGAGATTTTGTTTTAATTTTGAGTTTGATTTGGTTTAGGAAATTTGAAAAGGTTTGTTGGTTTTAACCCATCTCTCACATGTGTGTGTTGTTTTAGTTTAATTTTTATAACTATTAGATTGATTTTATACTTTGTTTAGGTTAAGGCGTACATTAAATTCATTAATTACCCTGTACCTACACCTTCTTAACATAATTATTCAAACAATTGTTAGCCAACATATGATATACAACCACATTGAATTTAAATCAGCAATGCACCCTAAGAAAGAAAGGGCCTAATGCAATTGGCTCATAATTATTGATTAATTAAGCTAAGGGGTTTAATTAAGTACTTTCATATCCCTTCCTACATATGTAAGTTGGATTTGATTTCCTTAAGCTTACTTAGGTTATTGAACACCTAAGTATCTACCAAGAAAGGATTTATTAAGTGATTAAGTTTCTGGATCAATTTTGGATTTTGAGTTTGGTTAATTTATCTATTTAATGAAATGATTAAATCATTAATTAATTTGTAAATTAATTAAGGTCTCATTCAAATGAAATAGATTTAGGGGAAAAGATTTGGAAAATGCATCCGAATCTCATTCCCGAAGTCTATTCATTATTCAAAGATGATTAACAAATTTAATTAGTGAATTTATCATCATTTAATAGATTAATTAATCATTTAATTGATTAAGGGGGAGATTAGAGATGGAACAAGCAATTACCAAAATTAATCCAATAATAAATTCCAAGAAAATCATGGGAGGCAGAGGTCATCCCACTAATTAACCCTAAGAAATTTAAAATTAATTATTGGAATAATTAAAGAGTAATTAGCATAATTACAGACCCAATAAATCTCAAATTAAGAAAATGTCACTGTTCAAAATCAATTAAAATTAATTTTATATTATTCCCTTTTGAATTAGCTTTAAAATAAAGTTGAGTTTGCATTCTTTGAAAATCCCACTTCATTTCTTCTTTCTTCTTTTCTTCTTTTTCTTTCTTCTTTCTTCTTTTGATTGGTTGAAATGTGGTTGCTCTAAAGGCTTCACATGGTACATAAAATATAGTCTTATGGCCAATGTTCATTCTAATCCCCCATAATAATAATCCCAAATCCTAATTACAAAATTACATGAAAATGGGAAAAAGTAAATCTAACTAAAACTTGCAAAATAGAGATTACCTAAACAAACCAAACAATCCCAAGCATGTATATGAATAAATTAAACTTAGCACCCACACATGGGTAACCAACTCCACCTGACCTATTTTGAATTATGCTTAGGGGTGTAAGCAACCTACATAGTAAAAAGCATTTATATTTTTATTACAGCATCTCTTAAGCACAATCCTTTGCAGAAGATAATGATTAGACTAAGATTATCCTACCATTCAATATATACACATACATCCTAACATCCATACTAAAACATCACATCATAAAATAAAATCAAGCATCAAGCTATGCACCGCCCTAACATAGGACTAGAAGTGGTGACTTAGCCTAATATGTATGTCATTTAAGGCTTGAGTGGTATGTCTTAGCTAGGCTTTAAGGTTAGAATTTTCTAAGTATGAAGGGTTAAACTTAGAGGGTGGTTTCATTTAAGTATTTAGCTGATTTGGTTGATTTTATTTTATGATTTGATTTGGTTTAAATGAACTTTCAAGTAATTACTAAGTGTTGTAAAGAGAGGAAAATAGAAAAGAACTTCTCTTTCATCCCTACCTTAAGTAACTTCTAAAGTAGATTCATTATTGATTTTTATTTAGTGAATGTTTTATCATGTGTTTAATCAATCCTAAATTTAGATTTTCTCTAAACAAACCTATTCAAAAAGAAAGTCATTTTAGGATTAACTAAAGTGAATTACTATCACAAAACACACAACACTTTATTTCTTTCCAACATGTGTGCATGCACATCAAATGATCCTAAGCATATCCATACATGCAAATGTAAATATTTAGCACACCTTAATGATGAATGCTAAGGGGTGTTGCTTAAAGAAATTTGATGCATTGCATGATTTTGTTAAGTAGAAAGAGAGGGATTCTTTTATCCATTATTCATATGTACATTTACATGTATGAAAGACATAAGTGAGACGCCATTATTTTTTCTACTAGGTGTAAGATACAAGACATACTTGGGGCTACTTAAAGCCTCGTGAACCCGGAATGTCCAGACTAATATAGTACTTTTCTTAAATACATGTGCATGTACAAAAAGAAATGAATGGAAAAAGAGTCATGCAAAAGATTTTTATTTGTTTGTTTGATTTTGGTTGTTTAATTTACATGTGCAAATGTGAAGATCCTTCTTAAATGATAACATAGGAATGAATAAGAATGGATTTAAGTAAGTGTTGTATTCTTTTCAAATGAACTATACACTTTGCAAATCCTATTAAAAACTATGTTAAAAGAGAAGAGAAGGAAAAGTCACATATTGCACATCTTATATTATACTCACATGCAAGCTTAAAAGTAATTATAAGTAGCATACCCTTCATTTGTAATGTTTGATTTATAAAGTTTGAAAATAATTTTGGATTTAATAGTGATAATAGACATTCATATTCTTACTTTAGCCAAAACATGCAATTTGACATAAAGAAAATATTTTATTTTAATTTGATTTTTCAAAAGACATGAATGCATGATTTCATATGGCACAACATTTAGCATGCTAGGAAAGAAATAAAGTAATGTAAGAATGTAAATTCATTTATCTTAATTAATTCCTAAAGACAATCCTATGGAATAAGATCATTTAAAGTGATCAAAGTTATTTAAAGATATTTTTTAGGTTGATTTGGTTTAGAAAATGTGAAAAGGTTTGCTAGTCTTAACCCATCTCCCACATGTGTGTGTTATTTTAGTTTAATTTTAGAACCATTAGATTGATTTTATATTTTGTTTAGGTTAAAGTGTACATTTTCATTAATTATCCCTTACCTACACCTCCTTCATATAATTATTCAAATAATTTGAGCAACATATGATATGCAACCACATTGAATTTAAATTAATAATGCACCCTAAGACAGAAAGGGCCTAATGCAATTAGTTCACAATTATTGATTAATTAATCTAAGGGGTTTAATTAAGTACTTTCACCACCCTTCCCACACATGTAGGTTGGATTTGATTTCCTTAAGCTTACTTAGATTATTGAACACCTAAGTATCATCCCCAAGAAAGGATTGATTAAGTGATTAAAGTTTTGGATCAACTTTGGATTTTGAGTTTGGTTAATTAAGCTATTTAATGAAATGATTAAATGATTAATCAATTTATAAATTAATTAAGTTCTCATTAAAATGAAATATACTTAGGGGAAAAGATTTGGAAAATACATCCTAATCTCATTCCCTAAGTCTATCCACTCTTCTAAGATGATGAATAAATTTAATTAATGAATTTATCATCATTTAATAGGTTAATTAATCATTTAATTGATTAAAGGGATGATTAGAGATGAAATAAGCAATTACTTAAATTAATCCAATAATAAATTCCAAGAAAATTATGGGAGGCAGAGGTTATCCCACTAATTAACCCTAAGGAATTTAGAATTAATTATTGGAATAATTAAGGAGTAATTAACATAATTACATCCAAATAAAACATAAATTAAGAAAATGTCACTATTAAAAATCAATTAAAATTAATTTTATATTATTCCCCTTTGAATTAGCTTTAAAATGAAGTTGAGTTTACATTTTTTGGATTTTTCTATATTTAGTTATGTATTTTTGAAGTTTTTGTGATTAGGGAATAATTAAATAACCTAATTATGTAATTAATCCCATCGGCACCATGTGGACCGCTGACGCGATGTGCGCTTTCCATGTGGCCGAGATTCATTATTTAAGTTCTCAAATCGGCTACATAGTCCGCCAACGATGCTACGTGTTTTCTCCTTGGATCGTCCGATCAATGATTGGACAGTCCAGATTAAACCCATTGATCTAAATGGATTAAAACATTGGATCTAGATCATTTAATTAGGGCCGTCTATCCAAAACATGTTGGATGGATGGTCCATGATTCAAGATTGATTAGAGATTGAGCACACACCATTTAAGAGCAAGAATAAAGACATCCAACGGTTGAATTGCAATGGGTTTACACTTCCCTTCACAAAGAACCAAAGAATTCCTACACTAAGCTCAGTTTTGAGGCATATCTCATGGGATGCTATCACTGGTGCTCCCAACCGTCAAGGTAGCTTTGTCTAGTGGAGACGAAGCCTTGTTGAAGGTTTGAAGGCTTGAGATCAAGTGGATCCTCCTATTGGCCAAGATGAGCTTCAAATGGTTGCAGCTTTGGTCTAGCTCCCTCTTCTTGTGGCTTAGATGCTTGGAACTTAACTTGGGTGAGCTTGATTGAGTCCTCTGATGGTGCTTGTTAGAGCAATTGGAGTTTGGTTGTGAATTAAGCAAGTGGATTTCTCACTCACCTTCCCTATTTTTGATTTAGGCAAAACTAAAAAATTGAGAATTAGAAAGAGCTTGAGGAACCTGGGAGAGCTTGACAATGCTTCCTCTGAGTTCCTAGGGCTCAATCGAGTGTAAGTGATGTGAAATGAAGTGGAATTAGTTGGAGTATATCTCCTCCTACAAGGATCAGATGATTGTGAGCTATCTTTTTGTTTTTGGATCAATTAACTTGATTGATTGGGTTTGTTAGGTTGTTTTGAGTTCCATGTGATTGAGTTTTGGCAGAGGAGGAGAATGGTGAAGTTACAAAAGTGTTTATTTGAGAGTATAGAGTGATTCCATGTGCTAAATTCTATTGGGTGGTCGATTTTGGCCTTGGGTTGGGTTTGGTAGACCCAAACCCATTGGGTCATATGTACCACACTCAATTAGTATCCATTTGGTCACTAAAAGTGTGCCAAATGGCCATGAAAAGGATTTGACCAAATTCCAAGTGGAATTGGCCATAAGTTACCCCTTGACCTAGGAGAAAAATGGTCATTTAGCTTTGATTTCAATTTAGGCAGATTTAGAATAGTTTGAAATTGGGTTAGTCCAAATTTCAATGAATTTGGAGTAGATTTGATATCATTAGCTCAGGTTGACCCATTTAGGTCAAAATGGGTCAAGTTAACTAATTGGTCAAATTCGGTCAAACCAAGGGTTGGGTCAAATTCATATGACCATTTGAAATGTTTTGGTATCATTGGTTTGGTTCAATTTGATTTATATTTGATTTTGATTTATTTGAATTCATTTAGGTCAAATGGGTCAAGTTGACTAATTTGACCCAATTAGGTTAGATCATAGGTTGGTTTAGGTATGGTTGATCATTTGAAATATTATGGATGCTTTGGTTCCAATCAATTTTGATTTGGTTTGATTTAGCTTGATTTGACCTTTTAGGTCAAGTTAGGTTCATGGTCAATTGGGCTAGGTTGGGTCTAGTTGGCCAATTGAGGCTTTGGTCAAGTTCAACAAGTGATTTAGAATGAACTTGACCTATTGGTTTCAATCAATTTAGCATAGATCAGATTTGACACATTTTGACATTTTAGGTTAAGTTGGGTCAACTTGGGTCAAGTTGCCAATTGAACTAGGTTAGGCTCAAATGATGACTTGGTCAAGTTCAAGCATTGATCATAAACTAGTTTTGATCAATGGTTTTAAACAATTTGGCCTATGGTGGATTTTGGCTAGTTTAGGTTTCATTTGGGTTTAACTTGGTCAAAGGCTAGGTTTGACTTGGCCTGACCTAATTTGAGTGATTGATCATCTTATAATGATTGTTGCTCACGATGTGAGGCTTAGATGGACTTAGTTCAATCTGATTTTGGTAGGATTAGAATTTGGCTCAAAAAGATACTTTAGGTCACTTTGGGTCAAGTGAGCCTAAGTTGGTCAATTGACTTAATCAAGGCTTGATTCAAGTTTGGTTAAACTAACATATGGACTTATGATTAAAAATTAAATCCATTTGCAAGTGATTTGTAGTCAAATGGGTTTTAATTCATTTGATAATTTCAAGTTCAAAGGATGAACATGGGTTTGATTTGGGTTTTATTTTTGAATTTAGTTTTGGTTTGATGATTGAAGTTTATGTTTATATTACATTTCATGATTGAAGTTTTGATTGAATCATGGAGAAAAATCAAGGGTTTGAATTGATTTGAGGTTGATTTGGCTAAGTTCAAGAATTTGACTTGAAGGAGTTTAGGTTGGATTTGGTTTTGAGTTTTGAATTTATTTTGGATATTTGAATTTATATTTCATTTATATTTATGAATATAAATGAGAATATAAACGGGTTATGAGAAAATATTTTGAATTTGGAATGATTTGAATTTGATTTGAGCTAAGTCCATAAGATGAAATCAAAGTGACTTAAGAAAGATTTTTGGCTTTGGGATTCAATCATGGGTTTCAAACATTTGGAATTAATTTATGATTTGAGAAAAGTCCATTGGAATTGATTTAAGGTTTGAGAAAATCAATGAAGTTTGAATTGATTTGAGATTTGATTTGGAATTGAAGTTGGTTTGAATTTGAAGTTAATTTGGATTTGAGAAAATCAACTTAATTTGGAATTGATTTTGGTTTGAAGTTGATCAATTAAGTTGAAATTGATTTGAAATTTGATTTGGAATTGATTTGGAGTTTGACTTGAAAGAAGGAAGTGAGAATTTGGTTCAAGCTATAGGGTAGGCAAGTTTTCCTAACACCCCTAAGGAATGACCTATTCCTATGGCTAACTCTTCTAAGTCTCTAGGGATAGGTTGAGTGTTCACCTAATCACTAGAAGTATCTTAAGACTAAGAAAACTCTTAGTATCTAAGAGGAGTCCTATGTCTAAAATGGAGAGGTTGAGAGCTCATCCTAAAAATGAGGTCAACAAAGGCATGTGGACTTATATCTCAAAGCGATCCATTGGGGATAGTCGAATGCTCACAAGTGCTATCTAGCCTAGGATGCCCCATCAATGTACAATGATTTTGCAAGGAAGAAAGCGTAGCTGACTTATGTCTTCCAAAGCAAGGAACAACTACTGGGGTGACCCATTGTTGGCCCAACTAAGTCGACCAAACCTCAGGGCGACTATTAAGTAGGGAGTCAAGAAGAAGGGTTGGACCCAGACTTGATGTAGTCAGGAGGAAAGGAACCGCTGGGGGGAGTTACCTTAATCCTTAAATATACTCAATCTAGTCAGTACATGATGGCTTAGTTCAAGAGGAAAGCATAGTATACTTACATCCTCTTGAACGAAGCCAACATGAGGGTAGCTTATCGATCACGCAATAAAGCCTACCATTTTAACAAGGCGCTCATCTGTTTGCAGTGGCCAAGTAAGGAAAGAAAGCATTGCAGACTTACATCCTCCAAAGCAAGAAGACAATTGGTTGACACACTAGCAGGGTAGCACGTCAGCCTAACCTAGAGCAGCCGCTGAGTGAGTGCCATTGGGGGCATTATCCAAACTTGAAGTAGCCCGAGATAAAAGATATGTGTTTGTTTTATGTGTTTGTGTATAGTTTCTATTTGTGTTGTGTTAAAGAAAATAGGATTCTGCTTGGGTTCTCTTACACCTATCCTAAATACATCGTGGCGGATTCGCAAATAAAGAATGCTTCCAACATGGAAGAGATTGAATTTCAAATGAAATTTTCATTGATGAGTGTTTTCAACATGATTTATGGATAATATTTCTTTAGGTAAATCCAGTTGATCAGAAGCATTGAACGCCCTCCTTTATGGTTAAAAAGTTCATAATATCCTCCCATCTTATGTGTTTGTGTGTAGTTTCATTGATGATTATTTTCAACTTGTTGTGAGCTTGAATCATTTTGGCTTTGTACAACTCTAGGTTTTGGCATGCAGTAGGCGTCTCTCCACCAAACCTTTGAGCTCTTCCAACCATAATTTGGCATTCAACTCCATTATGATCTTGCTACCCATAGCTATCCTTAATGATGGGAGTTGGACTTCTAATGGTAGAATGACTTCGGACCCATACACTAGGGAGAAGGGAGTAGACTGAGTAGGAGTTCTGTATGTGGTGCGGTAAGCCCACAAGGCTTCAACTAACTACTCATGCAATTATCTCTTATTATCATCAAGCGTCTTCTTTAATATTTGAATGAGAGTTTTGTGGAAGGCTCCTACCAAGCCATTTACCCTCGAGTAGTAGATGGTAGAATATCTCCAATCTATGTTGTGTCTCTGCAAAGTTGTTGATCTTGGTGCTCTTGAATGTAGTACCATTATCGAATATAATTCATCGAGGCACCCCAAACCTAATAGGTGGGCTGTGACCTCTAAGCACATACTGAGTTGTGACCTCTGAGTTGAATTGCCTCCACCCATTTTAGAAAGTAGTCAGTAGTAGCCAGGATGAACCAATGACCTTTGAAAGAAAGAGGGTCAATCGGACTCTATGTCGGTACCCCAACACTTGAATGACCATGAGGTTAAAGTAAGATGTAGAATGCTAGGTGGTTGGTGTAGTACTACATTGTGTACCTAACACTAGTGCCATCGCCTAGCTACGTCCATGCAATCTGTGATCATCGATGACCAATAGTATCCTAGTTTCTTGATCTTGGCTTTCACCTTTGGACCGATTGGTGGGCTCTGCATAATTCTAAGTGTATCTCAAAAATGATCTTACAGTCTTCGTGTTTGTCCAAACATGTAACCACATATGATTGAGGACCGTCGATACAAGGTGCATCTACAATAGCATAGGAAAGTGCTCTCTGCTTCATTTGATGGGCTAGGGACTTCTCTTGAGGTAGTTTTCCTCTATTTAGGTAATCCATGAATGATTGCCTCTAATCTAACTTATCATCCTTTTTGACAATGGTAATAAGAGAGTAATTTTTGACAAGTTTAGTATCAATAAGGGATAAGACTTGTTTATTTTGGACACTTATCAATATGGACTCATCTTCCGGACATACCAACTCCTTAGCAAGTTTGGCTAAAGCATTCACTGTGGCATTCTCTCCTAGAAGGATCTTTCAAATGGTAACCTCTGGGATTTGGGTCAACAACTCCATAGTGTACTTATGGTAGTGATGGAGCTTAGGCTTTAGAACCTTGTAGTACCCAACAATTTGATTGATGACTAATTGAGAATCCTCAAAGATGTTGATGTTTTAGATGCTTAAAGTAATAGCTAACTCTGACCGCAATCAAAGCCTCATATTTGGCTTCATTATTGGTGCAAAGATTGGAACGTGATATGAGAATCTCATCACATCATGGTTCGAAGTTAGGAGAACTACTCTTACCAATACCTTTCATGGAAAAGTAGATTATGGTTCTTCTCCTCTTTGAGAGGAAGCCACACCTTCAAAGTACATCTCCCAATGGAAAATGCTAATGTCCTCTAAGTTCATGATTTGTTCATTAGGGAGATCATCACTAAGCAAAGAGTCAACAAGAAGTGGGTGTGCTGCTAAGAAATCCGCTAGTGCTTGTCCCATATCAGCACAGAGGGGTACAAATGTGATGTCAAACTACGATAAAATCATGGACCAATGTGCAACCATCCGGATCGTGTCGGCCATGTCATGAGATACTATAGTGGATTGATCATAGAGATTAAGTTCACCTTATGAGAAAACATGTAGTGCCGTAGCTTTCGAGATGCAAAGATTAAAGATAAGCAATGCTTCTCAATGGGTGGATAGTTTTTTGCAATAGATTAGAAGATGACTGAGGTAGTAGAGCACATTTTTCTTCCCTTCATCACTGACTTGAGCCAACAAAGTGCCAAGGGAGTCATCTAATGCAGTAGTATGGAGAATTAATGGCTTACCCGGGATAGGGTTGGTAGAATTGGTGGCATCATCAGGTAGTGCTTGATGTCTTTGAAGGCATGTTGAAACTTATCATCCCACTTGAATTTGGCATCCTTTTTGACAAGTGCTGAGAATGGCTGGCATCTTCTCGAAAGGTTGGATATAAAGCATCTTAGATACACCAACTGCCCTTGGAATAATTTGAGCTTAAACTTTTAGGGGGTGACATTTCTGATATTGCTTTGATCTTCTCATAATGGATTTTGATTCCCTGGCATCGACAACAAACCCAAGGAATTTCCTTGAAGTTACTCCGAATGCACACTTTAGGGGGTTCATTTTGAAGTTAAATTATCTTAGGTATTCGAAAACTACTTCAAATCAAAGAGATGGTTTTTCTTTTCTTTACTTTGAACCATGAGATTATCAAAATAGCATTCGACTTAATGATGAATGAGTTCATCGAAGATTCGGGTCATGGCTGTTGGTATGTAGCACCATATTTTTAAGGCCAAAAGGCATGACCCTATAACAATAAATTTTGATCGGAGTTCTAAAAGTAGTGTTTCTTTCATCTTCAGGGGCCATCTTTATTTGGTCATATCCAGATGAGCCATCCATGAAAGAGAAGACTGCATGAGATGATGCAATATCCGCCATCAGTTCTAGTATTGATAGTGAAATTCATCTTTTGGATATGCCTTATTTAGATCCCTAAAATTGACGCATATGTGAATTTAGCCATTCTTCTTTTTAATCGGGATGACACTGACCAACTAGGTAGGTATTTTTCTTCTTGTAGGAAACCATCATCAATCTATTTCTTGACTTCAGAAATGACCTATTGTTCAATCTCTAATCGCATGCATCTAGGAGCTTGGTTGATAGCACTAGGCTCTATTGCTAGTTTGTGGACTGCTACGTCAAGAGACTAACTAAACATCTCTTCATAATTCCATACGAAGCAGTTCTTAAACTTATTCAATAGCCTAACTAAGTCATTGGTTTCAGTTTCATTCAACAAGGAACTGATGTATGTCATGCATGGATTCTCTTCAGTTCTTAAGTTGATTTCTTTGAGCTCATCGATGGTTAACTTGATTTTTTCTTCAAACTCTAGCAGTGCATTTTTGACTTCAAAATTATCTAGACCATCTGAAGTTTCTAAGCACACCTCCTTATATGAGTTAATGTGATTTGAAAAGAACCTATCAGATTCCAAATGATTGGTGATGACTAAAAGTAATCATCATCATCATTGACTGGACCCACCGTACCAAATCCTAGTCTTGGTATTGATTACGAGCTTTTGCATTTATTCTTCCATATTTTTTCAAAATAGTCTAACCCGTGCTTAGACCAAGTATGTGGGATTAACCCTTTCTTTGCTAAATTATGAACACACGATGAGTACCAATCAAAAGGTAATTCTATTAAATCTTTATATGAGTCATCCTCAAGTTCAACATCAACTTCTTGACGTAAGAATGATGCTCCTAGAAAGAACCTCTAAGTCTTCACATTTGTGGATGACTTAGCGGCTTCCTTAACTACCAAACCCTCAACTTTTTGTGAGGAAAGTGGGGTTAGAACTAAGGTTCCCAACTAATGCCTAACTATTTCATATATAAACTTAAATACACTTATGCTTTGCTTTAGAGCCCGATCTTCATCATTGTCTAGCTCAAATGTCACCTCCAAAGGAATTTGCTGTTGAGAAGAGTTGGCAGGTGTGCTAACCATATATGACTCATCCTTTGAACTAGATTCTAAGTCTATATGGATAACAGATGTACTTCTGGTAGCTAGGACATATTCTATTGGGATGCCAATAAGGAGGTTTTCCACCCCTAGGACTACCTCTGAACTGGCCTCTTCCTCTACCTGGTGGAGGTCTCATCTTACCCATATGTTCGAATGGAGTAATGAACCGTGGGTGGAATCTAATGTCAGGCTCCACTTTCTCCTCCAAGTCTATTTCTCGCTCCCTTTTATTTTCTTTTTCATTTTCTTTTTCCTTTTTCTTTTCTTTTTCTCTCTCCTTTTCTTTTTATTTTTCTTTTTCTTTTATTTTTGAACTTTGGCTAAGTTCACAAGAATAGACTTGTTGGTTTTGAGGGAGGTAGTAAGCTACATCCTTGTATATACTGACCTTGTGAACTGCAAATGGCTTAAGATCTCCTTTAACACAGTAGACAATCCCACCTCTCACAAACTTCATACACTGATGTAGAGAGAATGAAACCATGTTGTTCTCATGTATCCACGGTCTCCCAAGCAAAGCATTGAAAGATGCATCAAAATCTATAATGTGAATCTTGGCTTCAGTCTTCCAATCATCTATCTCCAAGAGAACACTATGGAGCCTAAGGCCCTCTCGCCCTGTTCATTGAATCCTCTCAATATCATCCTTTCTTTTTAGAGTTTGGAGATGTCAATCCTCAAGTAGGACAGGGTTCTTAGACTCATAATGTTGACTAATGAAGTAGGGTCAACCAACACTCTTGATAGCCTGTATCTTTCAACATCCAGTAATGTAAAGAGGATGGTTATGCTTAGTCATCCCTAGAAGTAAGTCTTCATCACTCAATGTAACTTCTAAGATATCCTTCGAGTGGCATGCCTCCTCTTTAGTAGCGATCAGCTGAGTTAAGCATATCTCAGGATCAAGTAAGGGCTTGATTATAGATTCACTCATCTCTTTAGATAAGACAAGAGTGTCGTATATACTTAACTTAGTTGACAACTTTCTAAGATGAGCTAAGACATTATAATCAAGCCTAGTTGGTCCTCCATAAGCATATTCATAGGTGGAGCATTTTGTGGAGGGGTTATTTGATCACTGGAACCAATGACTTGCTTACCCTTATCCTGAGGTGATACCATAGGCGGTAGAACTTTACCACTGCATAGATTGACTTCAGTGACTTCATGTGGCAGGTTGGTGGGATGTTCTACTCGCTCATCTGGTATACCGCAGCTTCTCTTATGGGACCCTCGGAGTTGGTTGGCTCTAAGTCAATCTCAATGGGTGGACTCAATTAATTTAGAAAAGGAAAGTATGATTTTGAATTAGAAGAGCAAGGATCAGAAATACTATAGTTATTATTATTATTTAGACTTGGAGAGCTTTCTACAAGAATAAAATCAGGAGTGTCAGGAGTGGACAAGATATAAGTAGAATCTATTTTCTTCATTGATTTCTTTTTGGTTGGGGGTAAAAGATAGAAATCAAGTACAGTAAGCAGAGTAACATATTTAGTGCCCTTATCTGTAGATACAATGCTCTTGCTAGTAGAAGAGGAGCTAGCAGAAGTAGTTACAACGGTGGAGGGACTACTAGACTTAGACAGTGGTTATGCTACTGAACTATCTCTGGCAAGCGTGGACTATTGTTGCTGCTGCTGAGCTCTCACCTTCCCCGAGTTATCTTTGGCAACATGTAAATCCTCCTTGATGTTGGAGCTTTGAATTCTCAAGCACCTGCAAGGAGAGTTTCTTGATCTTAGAAATGATTTTTTTAAAGGTTCAGGATAAGGAGATATCCCAATCTTCTTTTGTCTTGAGAGGATTGCAAGTATCCCAAGGATTACTTTAACAAAATTAGATGGTTATTCTAATAAGTATTCTTTGGGATAACTATGGCACCCTACTTGTAGCTATGCTCAAGCCAATCCTTGAAAGTGATGAAATCCTCTAAGACATGGCCTAACATGTGAAAGTTAGGATCATCACTCTTGCCCAATTTCTCTAGCCTCTTAGGCTCTGGTAGCTAAAAATCAGGTTTCTTTAGGAGATTTTTAAAGATGTTCTAGACTACCTCCCTCTTAAATGAATAGAGGTGGTTTAATTTGTCAAGAAGAGTATGTGGATAGTAGTTACCTAGCGGTAAATATGAGTACTGTTGCTGAGTGTACTACTATGGAGGTGGTGCAGCCACTATGGTAGCTATGGGGGACGGTATGATGGCCGAGGTGGTGGAAGAGGGGGCGGTGAAAAGGAGGCTGCTGAGCTCGTGATTTCTCAAACTGAACTCTGGCTGGTTGCTTTCCTCTGTCTACTGAGACCACTATCCCTGGCCTTTTCTCAAACACTTTATGCAGCTTGGGTTTGGATGATTGGTCTTAGAAAAGAAATTGTTTGGCTTCCTCTTATAGATTGGCTTCATTGTTGATTAATTTTATAAATATTTTAATTATAAAGCCCTTGAGCATGAAGGTGATTGTGCCATTGATATTCTTGATAAGAATTTCAATGGTGTGATGTTCAGATAGTTGTGGTTCACATTTCATACTCAAGTTATTCCACCTGAGAATATAATCAATAAGGGACTCATTAGGATTTTATTTTTCAACAACGAGATCCTACAGTTTCCTCTATTGAGCTCCAGTAAATCTCTTGATAAAGAGTTGCTCCAACTCAGCAAAAGTCTTCATTAACCATTGGGCAGTTTGACATACCAATCAAATGCAACACTTGACAAACTACTAATGAAAAGGCAAAAGAGAAGTGTGTCATTGCCACTGATGTTGCAACAACCGGCTCTGAAATATGCCATGTATTATCATGGGTTCCCACTACCATCAAAACTTTTGAAGGATGGTGGCACGAACTCCTTAGGGTATTAGACTACATCGAATTCCTCCGAGTAATGTCTACCCTTTGGAATGGATGAGCTCTATCAGGCTTATGCCAAAGATTCCTTTACTTATTGTTCCACCATTTGCATGATGTCCTTCTCATGCACAGATGCACTGTCTATGACCTTCCTGTTAAAACTACCACTGTCTTGATCCACGGGAGAGGAACTCTTGGGAGGATCTAAGATATGTAAGAGCTCAAGCTGACCAGCCTCCATGGGACTGGGCTTCAAAACTAGAGCTTGGTTCTAGAGTGCTAGAACTGTTGCTAGCAAATACTCAACCCTCTTCTCCATCCTATTGATCTTCTCATCCTTCTGCTTGAGCTACTGGAGGAGGTGTTGGGTCAAGTGAGAGGTGTCACCTTCCTTGATCATAGTACCTTCCTGACTTTGTTAGTCTCTATGGAGGGATCCTCAAGTATCGATCGTATGAACTTCTGTTGAGTCTTCTAATAGGTTATCTTCATCAGGGTCAAAATCTACTCTGCTCTCTTCCTAGTTAGAATGGACACCCCAACCCCATCTTGATCTCAGCAAAGTAACTATTTAAGATGTCATCTAGTGAACAATCACCTACTCTGGCAACCTATACTTGGACATAGACCTGTTGATGATTGGTTGTAGGGCAGTGCTGATCTAAAGCTATATGTCATACACTGCCTAATGATGGAGAACTTTCTAGGGATCAACTACCATGGGGATTGTTCTAACATCTTCCTCTTTCTTTACTATTGGTTGTGGGGGTGGAGCAACTAAGACACTTTTGGGTCACCAATCTATCTTTACCATGGCTAAGGAGGAAGTATGGGAGACCTTGACCTCGCTTGAATCAGTGGAATAGGTGGAGTGGGATCTTGGGCTATTCAACCACCAATGGAGATGTCTTCTCTCTAGATGCAGACTTTTGTACCTTGGCAGGGACTGTGGAAGGAGGGACTTGGATAGGTGATGGTGGGTGTTGACCTCACTTTTGGAGTGAGCTCTCAACTTCTCCATCTTAGACATAGGACTCCTCTAGACACTAAGAGTTCCTTAGTCTTAAGACACTTCTAGTGAATAGAGAACACATAACCCAACCCCAGAGACTTATAAGAGTTAGCAAAGGTGGTTAGAGGACTTGCCTATAGCATGAACCCAACTTCTTCTTTAAAACCAAACTTCAAATCTCTAAACCAACTCAATTGATTTTCAAATCATAATTCCAAAATCCAAATCATGAATCTTCTAAATGAAACCTATAATTCAAATCCCAAACCTTCAAACCAAATTCCAAATTCACTCCAAACTCAAAAGATTTTCATAACCCATTTATATTCTCATTTATATTCATAAATATAAATGAAATATAAATTCAAACAACTGAAACTAAATTCAAAACTCAAATCCAAATCCAACTCAAATCCAGCTTATACTCTTTCAAGTCAAATCCTTGAACTTAGCCAAATCATTTTTAAATCAATCCAAACATTTAGATTTTCTCTTCAAACAATCATTCCTTCAATTACATATCCAAACATAAACATAAACTTCAATCATCAAACCAAAATCAATCTAACCCAAATCAAACCCATGTTCATTCTTTGAACTTGAAATTGTCAAATAAATCAAAACCCATTTGACTCCAAATCACTTGCAATTGGATTTATATTTCCATCAGAAGTTCATGTGTGAGTTCAACCAAACTTGAATCAATCCTTGATCAAGCCAATTGACCCATTTAGGCTCACTTGACCCAAAGTGACCTAAAGCACCTTTTTGAGCCAAATTCTAATCTAACCAAAATTGGATTGAACTAAGCCCATCTAAGCCTCACATTATGAGCAACAATCATCCTAGGATGATCAATCACTCAACTTATGTTAAAAGAAGTCGAAGCTAGTTTTTGACCAAGTCAGCACTTAGCCCAAATGAAACCCAAGCTAGCTAAAACCCACCATAAGCCAAATTGATTGAAACCATTGATTTAAACCAATCCATAATCAATGATTGAACTTGACCAAGCCATCAATTGAGCTAAACAAAGCCTAATTGGCCACTTGACCTAAAAAGTTAAAATGGGTCAAATCTTCATCTAAGCCAAATTGATTGCAACCAATGGGTCAAATTCATTCTACATCACTTGTTGAACTTGACCAAAGCTTCAATTGACCAACTAGATCTAACCTAACCCAATTGGCTATGAACCCAACTTAACCTAAAAGATCAAATCAACTTAAAATCAAACTAAACTAAATAGATTGAAACCAAAGCTTGCAATACATTTGAAATGATCAACCAAGCCTTAACAAACTCATGACCTAACCCAATTGGGTCAAATGGGTCAAATTGGTCAACTTGACCCATTTGACCTAAATGAACATAAATGAACCAAAATAAAATATAAATCAAATTAAACCAAACTAATGATACCCATATGCTCCAAATGATCATTTGAACTTGACCTAATCCATGGTTTGACCCAATCTGACTAATTGGTCAACCTAACCCAAATTGACCCAACTTTGACCTGAATTAGTCAAATTGAACCAATTCAAACCAAATGAACTCCAAATCACTTGAAATTTGGCCCAACCCATTTTGAATCATTTTAATCTGTCCAAGTCAAAATTAAGGCCAAATGATCATTTTACCCCTAGGTCAAATAGTATCCTATGGACAATTGACTTAGAATTTGTCCAATTATTTCTCAAGGCTAGTTGTCATCCTCCTAGTAGTCCATATGGACACCAAGGGAGGTGTTGAACATGACCGAATGGGCTTGGATCAGCCATGACCCAACCCAAGGCCAAATCGACCCCTCTAATGGGAATTGAGCACTTGGATGACCCAATGTACTGAGCACTCAACTAGCACATGGGCACTCACTCTCGTTCCCTCCATTACTTAAAATGAATCACATGGGATGCTAAATGCCCCAAATCATCAACCACCTTCATTGATCAAAATGGAAAAATTGCTCTTCTCTGCTCAATCCAAGGAAGGGGATGGAAAGATACTCCCCATCATTCCCACTCAAATGAGGAGCATTAAATTTGACTAAGTTCTAGGAATAAAATTAACCATCCCTAAGCTTCCCAAGGTGATTTCCAAGCTCCCTAGATTTCTCCTTCTCAATTTTACTCAAAGCCGAAATAGGGGAGGTCCATCCTAATTCCAAATCACTCAATTCTCGACTAAAACTAAATTAAACTCACAAGCACCATCAAGGGACTTCACCGAGCTCAATCAAGTTATTTCCCAAGTCACCAAGCCGTAAGAAGGAGGACTTTGATCAAAGCCGATCGCCATTGAATGGAAGCTTGGTCAACCAAGCCATCCACCCCAAATCAAGACTTGATACCTTCAACAGGGCTTTGTCTCTACTAGACGAAGCTACCTCCTTCGTTAGAAGCACCAATGAAAGCCTCTGGTGAGGTATTGCTTAAAACCGATCTTAGAATAAAAATTGCTTGGTCATTTGCAAAGGAAATTATAATCTCATTGTATCTTAACTGTTAGATACCTTGCTTATGCATCCTCAAAGGTGTGGGGTGAGTTTGCACTCCATCCGAGCTAGGTGAGCTTGGATCGAGTGACGATCGATGGACGACATCTGTCTCTCACCCTCAGGAGGAGATAGATCACACACCGTCCGTTCCACAGGATAGATCCCTCTCTAATTGGAACAAATGGTTGTGATTAAATCATGATAGATCCCTCTCTAATTTAAGCCTAAACTATAGGATTAATCACAACCATCTGATAGATTGGACAACCCATGGAGAAAGTGAGTCTATCTCCGGCTGACTCAGCCATGGATGTGATAACTTAAATAACCTATCCCATCATTCCACATGGAAAGCGCACCATGTCATCTGCCATGTGGCCCGATGGGATTAGGAGAGGTGTATTATTTGAAAGATAGAAGTCACCACCCTACAATGGATCTAATCACCTCAATAAGCACTCCTAAGGATAATGGGTCTACATGTGTACTAGGGATTCTTTTCCTACTTTACATGAAAAAGTAAAATATGATTTATTTTAAATCGGGTTCATTAAGTTCCCTATAGGGGCAAGCCCCCATAATTAATTACATCCTAAGGAATGAGATTCTTTAAAAATATTCTAGATTAAGGTAAATGATCATTGTCTCCAAAGATTTCAATATGTAGGACTATCAATCGATTAGTTTATTTTAGAAGATCAAATAGGATTGATCAAACAGAGGGAGTTATTATCGAAGCCAAAGGAAGATAAGTAGGAGATGCCCACGATGCTAGAAAACTTAGTGAGCATCTCAAACTATCTTATAGTTTGGCTTTATATTTTTGAAATTGATTTAATTTGTTTGAGTTGAATTTTTCATTAGAAATTTAGGGCTTATGATTCCATAATACAAAATTAAGAAAATTCCTAAGAGGTGAGGATTTATGCTTATGGCACACAAAGAGGAGAAACAACCTCAAAACCTAAATATAGGGAGCTTTAGCTAGGGCCAAAAGCACAACCTAAATCTAAGACAAAAAATGAGTATTTGGTTCTCCTCCATAAGAGAGGACAAACTGCCCGACTAGTTGGACTTAAAATCGCCTGGGGTGGCCTCCAACTAACTCCTCCTACTATTTTAAATTCATGTAGGCAAGTCATATGCTTTGTGCAAGATAGCTAGGCTGTTATTTATTTAGAAAGAGACTAAGTCCTTAAACTCACTCCCTAAAGAGACTTGATCATGTAAGGGTATGCTTCAAATGACCTAAATCTAATGCAATTCATATATCATTTTATTTTTATTTTTGGATAATTATTTTGATTCAAATTAACAGGAATCATATGCCTAATGTATGATAAATGATATTATTGGCCAAAATCAATGAGAAGGGAGAAGGTGTTTTCACCATGGCTCTCAAAGGTCAAGCCAAGTTTCTCTGGCAAAGGTGACAGCCCTCAAATCAAGAGTGAAAATAATATGCATTTTGGCATGATGTTATAAAAGAAGTACTCATCCAGCTAAGGGGTTGTTAATTCTTTTATCTTGATTTTTAGCTTAAGATGAGGTTAAGAGTTTTTTATTTCTAGTTTTGAATTATTAAATTGGGTAAAAGATTTATTTTTTCCTAAGAGCCTAATCCATATCTAGGCCATACATAAACTAAGGAAGAAACTAGGAAATGAATGCCACTTGATGCACTAGCTAAAAAAATCATCAATTAATTTATAAAGCTAACTATAAAAGAATAAGAGGCCATTATGGTCGGGTACCACCGAACAAACTCAAAAATAAATTGGTAGCTGAGCTCTACCCTTATACAACCTAGATTACAAATGAATTATATACAATTAAGTAAGGAACTCATTGTTATGGGGGTCTTCAAGCTTCATTTCTTCATTCTTCATTCTTCATTTCTTCTTCTTTTCTTCTTTCTACTTTGGTTCCTTCTTTTGGATGATTGGAAGGTGGATGCTCCAAAGGCTTCACATGGTGCATAAGATAAAATCTTATGACCAATGCTCATCCTTATCCCCATACCATCATTCCAAAATCCTAATTGCAAAAATTACATGAAGAGGAAAAGTAAATCAAGCTAACACCTGTAAAACAAAGATTAGATAAACAAACCACCAAATCCCAAGCATGTATATTGGACTTATCACCCCACACATGGGTGACTAAGTCCACCTGACCTATTGGATTATGCTTAGGGGTATAAGCACCTGCACAACAAAATTATTTATATTTTTATTTACCACATCACCCCTTAAGCACAATCCCCTATAGAAAATATAATTAGGCTAACCATGACCTAACATCCAATTTACACATACATCCTAACATCCACTCTACAATATTACCTCACAAAATAAGCATACATCAAACTATACACTACCCTAACATAAAGCTTGAAGTGGTGACTTAATCTAATATGTGTGCTTTAGAGGTTTGTGTGCTTAGCTGCTATGGCTTTAAGTTAGAATTTTCTAAGTATGAAGAATGTTCATCTTAGAGGAGGGTTTCATTTAAGTGGTTTAGTTATTTTGGGTTAATTTTATTTTATGTTTTGATTGGGTTCAAGTGAATCCACATTAATTAATTACTAAGAGAGGGAAAGAGAAGAGAACTTCTCTTTCCTTCCTAACCTATGTAATTTCTAAAGTGGTTTCATGTTTTAGTTTTATTTATTGAATGTTTTAATCAAGTGTTTTAATTAATCCAATGTTTAGATGAACTCTAAACAAACCTATTCAAAAAGAAAGACATTTTAAGATTAAGTAAAATGAACAAAATTCACAAAACATACATCACTTCATTCCTTTCCCAACATGTATAACATGCATATGAATAAGTCCTAAGCATATCTATACATACAAATGGGAATGTTTAGCATACTTTATGATGCATGCTGAGTAATTTATTTAAGAAAATTTGGAGGTTTATGATGCATGATTTTCATTAAGTAGCAAAGGGGTTTCTTATCCAATTTTCACATGCACATATGAATCTATGAGAGGCATAAGTGAGTAGGACGCCATTGTTAACCAGAGGTGTAAAGTACAAGACCTACTTAGGGCTACTTAAAGCCTCATAACCTCGGGTTGTCTAGACTAATATATCACTTTCCTTAAATACAAGCATGTGTACAAAAGAAATGAATGGAACAGAAAGAATGAAAAAGTTTATGTTGGTTGATTTATTTTTATTTATGCAATTTATATGTATAAGTATAGGTATCCTTCTTAAGTAATAGCATAGAAAGGAATAGGATATAGAATTAAGAAAGGGTTTGGTTCTTTTCAAATGAACCATACACCTTGCTAAATCCTATTCAAAATTATACTAAAAGAGAGGAAAAAGAAAACCTACACTAAGCACATCCTTATATTTTCTCCCATGCAAACTTATAAGTAATATATAAGTAACACACTTTCAGTTTTGATAATTGATTCATATATTGTAAAAATAATTTGAATTTAATAGTGACAATAGCCACTCATATTCTTACTTTAGCCAACACATGCAATTTGACATAAAAGACACATTTTCATTTTAAATTTGATTTTTAAAAAGCATGGATGCATGAAATCATATGACATACATGTTTAGCATATTAAGAAATAACTAAAGTTAAGAAACATTGTAAACACATTCACCTTAATTAATTCCTAAAGATAATCTTATGAAATAAGAAAGCTTAGAGCAAATCAAAGTTTATTTAATATGATTTTTGTTTGATTTTGAATTTGATTTAATTTTGAAAATATGAAGTGTTTACTATTCCTAACCCATTCCCACATGTGTTTGATATTTTTTTTTTCAATTTTTAGGTGATTAGATTTATTTTACATTTTGATAAGATTAAGGTATGAATTAAGCATGTTAATTACCCCTTACCTACACCACCTTAGCATAGTTAACCAAATAATTATGAGCCAATGAGATGAAATAAAACCTCAAAAGGAATTTTAATTTGCAATGCACCTAAGAAGAAAGGGGCCTAATGCAATTTGGCTCATGATTAATGATTAATTAAGCTAAGGGTTTTAACTTAAATAATTTCAAAACACCCCTCACACATATGAGTTGAATCTTGATTTCCTTAATTGAACTTAGGCTCTTGAACACCTAAGCATCTACCCCTAAGTAGATTAATTGAGTTATGAAAAGTTTTAGAATTTTAAGAAATTAATTAATAGGGTAATTAGTGAATAAGCTTTTATTTAAATCAGGATTAAGGAAGAAAAAAGGCTGATTAAGGAATAGCTTAGGGGAAATGTCCCAAAATTATTCCCTAAACCTCTTATTTATTACAATAGACCTTAATCAACTCAAATAAAGGATTAAACCACTAATCAAACCCTTAATTATCCTTAATTACATTAATGGGGTAATTAGGAAATGAATTAGTAATTTCCCTAGTTAAGCCACCAATAAATCCCAAGAAAATTAGAGGAGGTAGAAGTCATCCCCCAAAATACACTCAAGAAGTTTGAGAATAATTAGTGGATTAATTAAAGGCTAATTAGAAAATTAATATTTCTAATAAAACCCAAATTTAGAGAAAAGAAGTATTCAAAATGAATCAAAATCAATTTTAGAATATTCTATATTCAATTATCTTTCTAATGCAAATTTTTTTATATTTTTTCTAATTTTTCTATGTTGAGATATAAATTTTAGAAGTTTAGGAAATTAATTAGAATTAAATAAACCCTAATTAAATCCTTAATCCTATGGCGTGCCACACATGCGCTAATGCGGCTTCCGTTTACATGCAGCGCGCTCTGATTGGCCACTTAAATGTCCGATCTGATGACTGAAATTAAAGCCACCATTCATATGGGATAAAATTAATTATAAAATGTGATTTAATCTTGGTCGTCCATCCAAAATGCACGAATGGACGGCCAGAGATCCTCCTTGTTCTTCCCTGTGAAAAATGGGGACCATCCACTTTCAAAGAGAAGATCCAAGCTCGATCGAGCTCATATTGGATTAAAATCTACCCACACCATCTAAACCTAATGGCAAGCACATCTAACGGTCAAAATTCCATGGGATCAAAATTTCTTTCACAAAGATCCATAGCACATTGAGTTTAATGGTCAAAAAGGCATAACTTACCTGGAGAGGTGATCAATTGATTCTTGGAGAGCTGCACTTTTGATGAAAGCTGCTTTGAGAATCTTGAAGGTGAGTTTATTGAGATGATGTTTCATAGTCTGACTCCTCTTTTAGCATTTTGATTTTCTAGCACTCCTCTCGCCTTAGAGCTTGGGAAAGAACTTGGGCAAGCTCGACTTGATCCTATAATGGAGCTTGCCAAGGGAATTTGGTTGATATTGAGTATTGGCTAAGTTCAAAATCCTATGGAACTATCCTATTTTCACCTTTTGAAAATCAAGAAGATTAAGTTGGCAAGTGCTTGAGGGAGCTTGGGATCACTGGGAAAAGACTCCTCTGGCTTCTTCACACTCAATCTACATTGGGGAACTGAAGATTCAAATGAATTAGGGGGAGTATATCTCCCCCCTTTGGCAATCGGACGACTGAGAAGGGAAGAACTATTTTGATCCAATTGAGCTTAGGCAGTGGGTTTGTTAGGCCATTTAGGCTATCCTTGAGTTCATTTTAAGCTAGGGAGTGGATTAGTGGAGTCCCCATGTGCTCCATTTGAGTGGAGACATGATTCCCATGTGCCCATTTCCATGCACATGGTCGTTTGGCCCCAGGTCAAGTTAGGCCCTCCCATTGGGTTGGGTGCACCACCCTCCATAGTGTTCACTTCACATACTAGGAGAGTATCAAGTTGGTATGAAGAGGGTTTAACCAAATTTCAAGTGGAATTGGTCAAAATTTGTTCTCTGACCTAGGGGTAAAATGGTTATTTGGCTAATTTTTGAATTTGGATATGTTGGGTATGTTGAGAAAATAGGTTTGGCCAAGTTTCATTGAATTTGGAGTTCATTTGGTATGGTTTGGCTCATGTTGACTCATTTAAGTCAAAATGGGTCAACTTGGGTCAAGTTGACTAATGGGTCAAATTGGGTCAAACCAAGGGTTGGGTCAAGTTCATATGACCATTTGAAATGTTTTGGTGGCTTTGGTTTGATTCAATTTGGTTTAGGTTTGAATTTGGTTCATATGACTTCATTTAGGTCAAATGGGTCAAGTTGACCAATTTGACCCATTTGACCTATTTGAGCTAGGTCATGGGTAGGTTTAGGTTTGGTTAGTCATATGAAGTGGATTTGTATCTTTTCTTCAATCAATTTTGGTTATGTCTGAATTTGGCACACCATGACCCTTTAAGTCAAGTTGGTTCCAAGGTCAATTGGGTTAGGTTAGGTCTAATTGGCCAATTCTAGTTGGCCAATTTAGATTTTGGTCAAGTTCAATAGGTGATTTAGAATGAACTTGACCCATTGGTTTCAATTAATTTAGCTTAGATCAAGTTTTGGCACATTTTGACTTTTTAGGTCAAGTTGGGTCAACTTGGGTCAAGTGACCAATTGGGCTAGGTTAGGCTTAAATGTTGACTTTGTCAAGTTCAAACATTGGTCATGAATGAACTTAGATCAATTGTTTCAATCAATTTGGCCTATGGTGGCTTTTAGCTATGCTAGGGTTTCATTTTGGCTAAGTGTTTACTTGGTCAACCCTTAAGTTTGACTTGGTTTGACCTAATTTTAGTGATTGATCATCTCATGATGATTGTTGATCATGATGAGAGGCTTAGGTGAGTTTGATTCAATCTAATTTGGTTAGGATTAGAATTTGGCTCACAAGAGTACTTTAGGTCACTTTGGGTAAAGTGAGCCTAAGTGGGTCAAATGGCTTGGTCAAAGCTTGATTTGAGTTTGATGGAACTCACATATGGACTTATGATTGAAGTATAAATCCATTTGCAAGTGGTTTGAAGTCAAATGGATTTTGATTCATTTGACAATTTCAAGTTCAAAGGATGAACATGAAATGGATTTTGGCTTGATTTTTGAATTGAGTTTTGGTTAAGTGATTGAAGTTTGTATTTATATTTGGATTCATGATTGTAGGATTGATTGAATTATGAAGAAAAAATCAAGTGTTTGGCTTGATTTGAAGTTGATTTGGCTAAGTTCAAGATTTTGACTTGAAAGGCTTAGGTTGGATTTTGAATGAGTTTGAGTTTGATTTTTCGAAGTGGTTTTGATTGTCTGAATTTATATTTCATTTATAAATGTGAATATAAATGAGAATATAAATGGGTTATGAGAAAATTTCAAAGATTTAAAGTAATTTGTTCATGATCTAGTTAAAGGATTTAGGAAATATTTGGAATTTTGAATTTGAATCTTTGAATTTAGCTTGATTGATTTGAATTTATATTTCATTTATATATGTGAACATAAATGAGAATATAAATGAGTTATGAAAAAATTTCATGAGTTTGGAGTGCTTTGATCATGATTTAGGCTAAGTCCTTAAGGTGGAAATCAAGGACTTAAGAAGGATTTTGAATTAGGAATTTGAATATTGGATTTAGTTTGATTGATTTGAACTTATATTTTATTTATATATGTGAATATAAATGAGAATATAAATAAGTTATAAGAAAATTTCATGAATTTGAATTGATTTGAAGATGATCTAGGCAAAGTCCTTAAGAGGAAATTAAGGACTTAAGAGGATTTTAATTTGGAATTTGATTTTTGGGTTTGATTAATTTGAATTTATATTTCATTTATATAAGTGAATATAAATGAGAATATAAATGAGTTATAAGAAAATTTCAAGGATTTGATTTAATTTAGATTTGATTTAGGATAAGTCTTTAAGAGGAAAATTAAAGACTTAAGAATGATTTTAAATTTGGAATTTGAGTTTTGAGTTTCAATCATGGATTTCAATCATGTGTCATTGATTTGAGTTTGGGGAAAATAAATAAGATTGATTTGGAGTTGGACTCAAAGAAAGAAAGGTGAGGAGTGGTTCAAGCTAAAGGTAAGAAAATTTTCCAAGCACCCCTAAGGCATGACCTACTCCTATGGCTAACTCTTCTAAGTCTCTAGGGCTAGGTTGAGTATCCACCTAATTACTAGACATGTCTTAAGAATAAAGAACTCATAAAGTCTAATAGAAGTCCTATGTCTAAGATGGAGGGGTTGAGAGCTCATCCTAAAAATGAGGTCAACAAAGGGTGCCCAATAGGTGTGGTGTGACTGACAAGGAACACCACACGTATTAGTGTTGACCGAAATGATCAACAACACCAACCAATTACAAGCACTAATAGAGATGATCTACTACTAACGCAAAGTGTAGAAAGAATCCAAAACTTAATGCAATGTGGCTCTACTTATTTCAAGGACATAAGAGAGGGAAGGAGGAATCCACTAGGGATAGAATATGTGAACCTCTCACTAGGAAAGCAGGTTCAAGTCATCCATAAGGGGATGAGAGGTTCAATATTATTTAAGTCTCGCTGGGGAGAAATTTCCTCAGGAAAGGGTTGAATTTGTTTCCATTTTTTAGATTTAGATTTTTAAGATGGGCCCTGTTGGTTTGCGATGGATGGAACTTAGTAGGAGCCACAGAGGCCTAGACCTAACTCAAATTTACCAATCCAAATGGTTAATCTACGAAACACATAGGAAGATTAGCCAACCAAATGAATCAAACTAAGGAGGAGCTCATATCAGAATAGAATTATCTTAGATTTAGAACCTAAGGGAGTAGCTTCCCAACCAATGGGGAGAACTATCTGACCAAAGGAGTGCCTCTCGATTTACAATGATCAAATGAAAGGAAGAAAGCTCGAGGACTCACATCTTCCATTACAAAAGATCACTGGGGTAATAAGTTGCTTTAGGCAATAAACCAAACTCGACCTAAGGCTGTTTGTCGGTTTGCAACAATCATGCTAGAAAGAATGCATCATAGTCTTACATCTTCCTAAGCAAAATGATTATTGGGGTAACCTATTTATGATAAAATAGATTGAATGTGACCTAAGGGTGACTATGGAGTGAGTTCCAACCTGGGGACTTATCTCAACTCAGTAGCAATTCTATAGGGAGTTTTGACACGCCTATAGATAGGATGCCTGCTTGGGAAAAAGGGGCCCTTTGGGGGCTTGAATTCTTAATCCACTAGCAAAAAATTTTATTTTTTTGTTTATTTTGTTTATCGTGGACCCTGTTAGTTTGTGAGGGATCAAATTGAGAAGGATCTTATATCAGCATAGAACTATCTCAGATTTACTCAACCAAAGGAGAATCTGTGCATCCACTGAACATATTTTCCAACCATAGAGGTGGCTACTAGGAAAGGGTCGATCCAAAAGTAACCTGGGTAGTGTCTAAAAGGGGTCACAAAGGATGTGATCCAAATAGAGTGCCCATAAGGGAAGTGGCCGCTAAGGGCTTAATCCAAAAACCTAGGGAAAATGACATGGTTAGTAATATATCCAATAAGTATTCAGTGTCCAACTCAAGAAGAAAGCTCGGGGACTCACATCTTCAAGAGTGGTGTATCCACTGGGTGAGTCGCTGTTAGCATAGTGAACATCAACCAACATTAGTTTGTAATAATCAGTCAAGGAAGAAAGCTCGAGGACTCACATCCTCCTATAACGAAATTAATTCTTTGGGATAGTTCTTTTGGCTTGATAGGTGTTATCACCTAAGTGATTCTTGAGTGCCAGGGGAACTTATATCGACTCAAAAGTAGTCAAGAGGAAAGGAGCCTCTAGGGGACTTATCCTAAACCTCAAATATACTCGACCTAGTTAGATCATGATGATTAGTTCAAGAAGAAAGCTCGGGGACTCACATCTTCTTAAGCAAAGTCAACATGAGGTAGCTTACTGGCTGGGCAGTGAAGTCTACTATACTAATAAGATGCTCATTGATTTAAGGTCAAGTTAGGAAGAAAGCGTGGGGACTCACATCTTCCAAACAAGTGACCATTGGGGTGACATACAGGCGAGGTAGCATGTAGACCCGACCTAGAATAGCTAATGAGTGAGTGACATAGGGGGATCAAAATAGCTCGAGATAAAAGATATGTGTTTATTGTTGTGTTTGTGTTAAAAGGAATAGGATGCCTCTAGGGGGCTCTTACACTTACCTTAAACATGTTAAGGGATTTGATGAAGTGGTGCCACATATGGCTAACAGGATTCCCACTAAGAAAGGATGCTGCTTGGGTTCTCTCACATCTAACTTAGTTGTGCTAATCAAAATAGGATTCCTCTTGGGATCTCTTACACCTATTCTAATAGCATCAGGAGATTATGTTTATGTTGTGAAAGAGGGATAGGATGCCACTGGGGGACTCTTACACCTACCATAAACACGTCATAGGGGATTCACAAGACAAGCAAACAATGCTTCAAAAGAAGAAGATTTGATGAATGGAATCGAATTTTTATTCTTTTTATTAATAATTATTTTCAAACATGATTTATTTCATGAGTAATATTTTTTTAGATAGATCCCATTAATTGGAAGCATTGGGTGTTCCCCTTTACAATCAATAAGCTGATAAGATCCTCCTTGGTAGGCCTTCTTATGACATGGGGCCTTCCCAAGTGGGTTCAAACTCCCATCTTTGATGCAATAATTAGTCTTCTTAGGACTAACATAAGTTCTCCTACTGAAAGACCTGGGGCAGCTTGTTGTGAGCTTGAATAATCTTGGCCTTATACAACTCGAGGTTACACGCATGGTGGCGACTCTCCTCCAAACCTTTGAGCTCTTCTAACCGCAACTTTGCATTCTACTCTGTAGTGATCTTTCTACCCAATGCTATATTTAGTGCCGAGAGTTGAACTTCTAAAGGTAAAACAGCTTCAGATCCATACACTAAGGAAAATGGGGTAGACTGAGTTGGAGTTTGGTATGTGGTGTGGTAGGCCCACAAGGTTTCAACCAACAGCTCATTCCACTGTTGCTTGTTGTCATCAAGAGTCTTCTTTAGTATCTGGATGAGAGTTTTATTGAATGTTCTGCTGAGACATTTACTTGGGGAAGTAGATGGTGGAGTATCTCTAATCTATACCATGCCTTCTAGCAAAGCTGTTGATCTTGGTGCTTTTAAATGTAGTACCATTATCGGATATAATTCATTGAGGCACCCCAAACCTATATATGATATGGTTCCTGAAAACCTAAAGCACATCTTGGTATGACCTCTCACGAGTAGGATGGCGCCCACTTAGAAAAGTAGTTGGGTGGCTAAGATGAACCGATGACCCTTGGAAGAAGGAGGATCGATCGGACCCATATATCGATACCCAACACTTTCGAATGGAGGCTAATATAGGGTGTAGAATGTTAGGTGGTTGGTGGAGGACCACACTGTGTACCTGACACTGATGGCATCTTCTAGCTACATCCATGTAGTCTGTAATCATCGAAGGCCAGTAGTATCTAGTCTCTTGATCTTTGTCTTCATCTTTGAACTGGATTGATGTGCTCCATATAGACTTGAATGTACCTCGTTACAATGCCATTGGATTCATGTTTGTCTAAATAGTGTAACCATATTTGGTTAAAGGATTGGCAGTACAGGGTGCCATTAACAAGAGCACATGACAGAGCTCTCTGTTTCACCTAATGGGCTTGTGACTTTTCTTGAGGTAGTTTGCGGGTGTTCAAATAATTTATGAATGATGGCCTCCAATTCAACTCCTTATCCTTTATAGGCAATGGTAACTTTCCCCTCAAGAGAAAGTCTCTTGATGAGTTCAGCATCAATAAGGGATATGACTTGTCTATTTTGGACCCTTATTAAAATGGACTCATCTTTGGACATGCCAATTCTTTGGTAAGTTTGGCTAAAGCATCTTCTACTGCATTCTCTGCTCGGGGAACCTTGTAGATGGTGACTTCAAGAATTTGGGCCATCACCTTCATGGTATACTAATGGTAATAATGAAGCTTAGGCTTGAGAACCTTGTAGGACCCAACAATCTGATTGATGGCCGAATCCCCAAAGATGTTGATGCTCTTGACACTGATAGTAATGGATAACTCCAGACCGATAATCAAAGCCTCATGCTTAGCTTCATTGTTGGTGTAGGGGTTGAAAAGATAGTATGAGAATCTCATCACATCACGGTATGGAGTTAGTAGAACTATTCCTACCCTATCTTTCCTACGAGAATAGATCGTGATGCTTCCCCTTAATGAAAAGAAGCTGCACCATCAAAATACATCTCCCATCAATGCCGCCTAAGTTCATGATTTTTTTCATCGGGGAGATCATCACTAAGGAGAATCGAGAAGTGGGTGTGTTGCTAAGAAATCGCTAGTGCTCATCCTTTTACCACAAGGGTACAAAGGTGATATCAAACTGCAAGAGAATCATGGACCATCATGCCAAACATCCAGATAGCATTTGCCATGTCATGAAGTACTGTAGTGGATTTATTCTGGAGATCAAGTTCACCTTATGAAAAAGCATGTAGTGTTGTAGCTTTTGAGAGATAAAGATTAAAGCTAGGCAATATTTCTCAATAGGTGGGTAGTTCACTTTAGCAGGAATAAGATGGTGGTTGAGGTAGTGGAGAGCGTTCTCCTTCCCTTCATCATTGTCTTAGGCCAACAAAGTGCCGAGAGAGTCGTCTGATGCAGTAGTGTAGAGGATGAGTGGCTTGCCCGGGATAGGGCTGCTAGAACTGGTGGCTCCACCAAATACTGCTCGATATCTTTAAAGGCATGCTAACACTTATCATTCCACTTGAACTTGATATCCTTTTTGACAAGTGCTAAGAATGGCTTACATCACCTCGATAGGTTGGAGATAAAGCATCTTAGATATGCCAGCCATCCTTGAAAGGATCTGAGTTGAGTTAAACTCTTAGGAGGTGTCATTTCTAAGATAGCTTTGATCTTTTTAGGATCTATTTTTATTCCCTGGTGTCAGACAAAAAACCCAAAGAATTTCCCTGAAGCTACTCTGAATGCACACTTTAGGAGATTCATTTTGAGATTTTATTATCTTAACCATTCAAAAACTACTCTCAAGTCAAAGAGATGGTCTTCCTTTTCTCTGCTCTTGATTACTAGGTCATCAATGTAACACTCAACCTGATGATGGATGAGTTCATCAAAGATCTGAGACATGGCCCATTGGTATGTAGCACCAGCATTTTTAAGACGGAAAGGCATGACCCTATAACAGAAGATCCTGATCAGGGTTCAGAAAGTAGTGTTTCTTTCATCTTCAGGAAACATCTTGAATTAGTTATAGTCAGATGACCCATCCATGAAAGAAAAGACTACATGAGATGAGGTGATGTACACCATTAATTCTGGTATAGGAAGAGAAAACTCATCCATAGGACATACCTTATTTAAGTCCCTAAAATTAGCGCAAATGCAAATTTGGCCATTCTTCTTCTTAACTGAGATGACACTGGTTAACTAGGTAGGGTATTAGGAGTAGCATTTGGATCTATTGCTAGCTTGTGGACTACTATGTTAAGAGATAATTTGGGCATCTCTTCATAACTCCATGCGAAGTAGTCTTTAAACTCAGTCAATAGCCTAACTAAGTCATTGGTTTCTTCTTCATTCAGCAACGAACTGATGTACATTGGGCATGGATTTTCTTCTATCCCAAGGTTGATTTCTTTAAGTTTGTTAATTATTGAATGTATCTCCTCTTCAAATTTTGGTAGTGCATCTTTGATTTGGAGATCATCTTGATCATTTGAGGTTTGTAAATACACATTCTCATAAGAGTTGGGGGTGTGTGAAAAGAATCTATCAGACTCCAAATAATTGCTAACAACTAAGCAGTATCAACTTCAGGACTTGAGGATGATGATCCCAAAAAGAATCTCTTCAGCTTCATATCAATGGAAGACTTAGGGACTTCCTTAACTACTAAACCTTCAACTTTCTGAGATGTAAGTGAGGTTTGAGCTAACATTCCCAACTGCCTAATAGTCTCACATAAACCTGATTTAAACACCTTGCTTTGTCTGGAGGCCCGATCTTCATCTCTATCTGGATCAAAAGTCACCTCCAATGGAACCCGCTGAGAGGGGTTGGCTGGTATACTAATCACATTATACTCATTCTCCAAGCTAGATTCCAAGTCTATGTGAATAATAGGGGTACTCCTATGAACTAGAACATGACCTCTGTTGGCTGATGGCCAACCAGGGGGTCTTCCACCTATGGAACTGCCTCTGTTTCTACCTCTGCCACTGCTTGGTGGAGGTTGAGCCATCCTATCCACATGTCCATTTGATGGAATAAATTATGGGTGGAATGTGATATGCTGATCTATTTCTTCTTCAATTCCCCTTTCTTGTTCACTTGCATTTTTATTTTTCTTTTCTTTTTCTTTTGCCTTTTCTTTTTCTTCATTTTTTTTAAAAATTTGAGTTTTGTCCAAGTTCATGAGAAAGGGTGTCTTAAGGAAGATAGTAGGTCGCATCCTCATAAATCTTAACCTCTTTAACTGAAAATGGATTTTCATCTCCATTGACACGGTATTCAATCCCATCTTTGTTGAACATGATGCATTGATGGAGGGAAGATGAAATTATCTTATTCTGATGTATCCAAGGCTTACCGAGTAAAACAGTGGATGAAGTATTCAAATTAATGATATAAAACTTGGCTTCAGTCTTCCAGTCACCTATCTCCAAAGGTAACACTATGGAACCTAAAGCCCACTCACCTTGTTCATTGAATCCTCTCAACATCATCTGATCTCCTCGGAGTGTGGAGATGTCGATCCTCAAATAGGCAAGGGTCTTTAGACTCATAATGTTCACCGATGCACCTGGATCAATGAGAACTTTGGCAAGTCTAAATCTGCCCATGTCAACTATGATGAAGAGGGTACGGTTGTGCTCCAAGTCCCCCAGTAGAAGGTCTTCATCTATGAAAGTGATCCCCTAAGCTTATTTTGTGTAATGTGCCACCCCACCTATAGCGGTCAGCTGAGCTAAGCATATCTCAAGATCAAGGAGAGCCTTGATTAATGATTCCATCATCTCTTTAGATAAGACAAAGGCATTGTATATGCTTAGCTTAGATGGTAACTTTATTAGATGAGAGAGGACATTATAGTCCACCTTGGGCTGGTCCTCCACAAGCATATCCATGGGTAGAGCATCCTTTGGAGAGGCTTTTCGATCCTCTATACCAATGACTTTTTTCCATCTATCTTGAGGTGTTGCCTTAGGATGTAGAACCTTACCACTGTGGAGGTTGACTTCAGTGATCTCTTATGGCAGGGTAATGAAAGATTCTACACGCACATCGCTCACCTAGCTTCCTATGGGACCTTGATGATTCCAAGTCTATCTTAAGAGGTGAACCTATAGTATTCAGAGTCAAAAAGTCCAACTCTAAATCAGAAAGAGGAAGATTAAAATTATATAGTTATTTTGACTTGAAGAGTTATCATTAATAATAGAAGTAGACAACCCATCAGAAGTGACACAGATGTAATTCAAGCTAACTTTATTCTTCAATTTCTTGGATTTGATTGGAGGTACAAAGTAGAATTCAAGTAAAGTAAGTTAGGTAAGGCATTTAATGCCCTTATTCATCGATACAAAATTTTTACTAGTAATAAAAGAAGAACTAGCTGAAGTGGAGAAAGCTGCTGATGGGGTAGATCAGCTGAGGTGAAGGTTGGACTCGTCGGTGGTTACTACTAGGCTATCGGTGACACATCTTTGCTCTCTTGAGCTCCCCTTTCCTCGAGTTGGCACTGACAACTTGCAAACCTTCCTTGAAGTTGGAGGTTTGAGCTTACTCAGGCTCCTGCAAGGAAAGTTTCTTGATCTTCTGGACAATTTTTTTAGAGGTTTTGGATAAAGAGATATTCCAACCTTCATTGGTTTTGGAAGGATCACATGTATCCCCAAGAATTACCCGAATGGAACTAAATGGTTGTTCCACAAGGTATTCCTTTGGGATAACTACAGCATCGGTCTTGAAGTTATGTTCAAGCCGTCCTTAAATGTGAAGCAATCTTCCAAAACATAGCCCAACATATGGTGGTAGGGTAAAAAGTTAGGGTCATGACTTTTTCCTACTTCCTCTGATCTCCTAGGCTCGGTAGCTAAAATCAGGCTTCTTTAAGAGATTCTTGAAGATCTTCCTGATTACCTCCCTCTTAAATGAATAAAGCTCGTTAAGCTTATCTAAAAGAGTAGGTGGACTATAGCGATCACATGTGTGTCTACTGCTTATGGTATGGTGAGGAGGAGGCAATCGGCCATGGAGGAGCTATAGTGGTAGGGCCTCATATGGTGGTAAAGGAGGCACGAGGTCAGTGGTCTCTGGTGATCTCTAGCTAGTTGCTTCCCCTTATCTACCGCTGTCAATGTCGCTGACTTCTTCTCATAGACCTTCTGTGGCTTTGCTTTGGGCAATTGGTCTTTAAAAGGAAACTGTTTAGCCTCTTCTTGTAGACCAGCCTCCTTGTTGATTAGCATCTCAAATATTTTGATAGTGAAGCCCTTAAGCATGAAGGTGACTAGGCCATGGATATTCTTTAGAAGAATCTCGATGGCATATTGTTCAGACAATTGTGGCTCACATTTCATACTCATGTTACGCCATCAGAATATAGTCAACGAGGGACTCACCTAGGTGTTATTGTGCTACAACAAGATCACCTACAATAACCCTTTATTGAGCTCCAACAAACCTCTTGATAAAGAGTTGCTCTAACTCAACAAATGTCTTTATTGAATCATTGGAAAGTTCAGTATACCAATCGAAAGCAATCCCTGCTAGGTTACTAACGAAGAGGCTAAATAGCAAAGCATCACTTCCACCAGTATTGCAACAACTAGCCCTGAAGTGTGCAATATGTTGCCTCAAATTTTCACTGCCATCAAAGCTTCTGAAGGAAGGTGGCAAGAAACCCTTAGGATATTAGATTGCATCGAATTTCTCTAGGTAGGGTCTACCCTTTAGAACTAATGATCCTCCCTGGGCTTGAGCCAATGCTTCCTTCACTTACTACTCAATCATGAATTTGATGTCTTTCTCCTGTATGGAGGTACTTTCCACTACCTTCCTATACATGCTACCTTGCTCAACGGAGGTAAGGTCTTGTGGGTCCAAGACATGTAATAACTCAGTGACTTATTGGGATGAACTACTAGGGCTTGTGGGTACTAATATTAAGTCTTCAAGCTGCTTTTCCATTATATCTATCTGTTCTTCTTTCTACTTTAATTGATATCAGAGGTGTTGGGCTGATTGGGTGGTGTCTTCCTGATCAACCTCATCACCTTCCATGGTTTGCTGCTCCCTAAGGAGGGATCCCCTAGTATAACCATCAAACTCTGACTGAGTCTCCCAATAAATCATCTTCAATGGGATCGAAGCTGATCTTCTCCTCATCTGACCAATCATACCCCAGAATCTCCTTCTTCTCAATAAGATAATGTGCCACTTTCTCCTCGAGAGAATGATCAATCATAACAAAAATAAATGATTTTGGCTGATCGGTGTGATCACTATCACATCGAGAGAGCGGACCTCCCTTCTGGAGAGTTAATCCATGAGGGTGTACTCACTAGAAGAGAGACACTCACTATCACTAGCTCTAAGGGTGACATTCTAGGAGGTTCTACTATCATTTAGGACTATCATCTACTTCCTCTGCAATAGCTACTACCATCTCCATGTCAGCTGAACTTGTGGAGTTGGTGAAGGGGCACTATGCATGCTTGGGGTGGCCACTCCCTCCACCCAGAGGAAAAAGTCAAGCAAGAGAGACCTCGCCCATATGGCGTGTAGATGGATCCCTCGACCAGATCACCAATAGTGCTTCTCCCGGATATGGCCTTCATGGCCTTCTATGGAACTGGAGATGTTGTGATGTGAACAGGTGACTGTAAATGAGGGGCATAGGGATATGGTGGAGACAACAGGAATTGTCCACTTATGATGGGGTCCAGTGGTAGTATGCTATATGTATGATGGGTGGCCGAAATCGATGAGTGCGAGATCGGTGGTGACCTCTCTCCCTACTGGTGATATAAATAGATGTATGGGCCTCTCTAGACCTCTCTCATAAATGTTTCCCCACACTGTGGGGGATGATGTATCTCAAATCAAATTGAGCTCCAGACTCTGAATGGCCATAAGCTCTGCCAACTAGCGTAGATGGGAGGCGGTATGACCTCCTCTGGCGAGGGCGTCTAAACCAGGAGGTGAAGTACAAATCCTCTAGCATCCTCTCTGTGACTAGAGAGGATGGAACTAGTTATAACCCGGTGGGGTGATCAGTAGGTACCTCCTACTGAGTGGACCTCCATCTCAGCAATCTAGTATGATATCGCTTGATCATGCAATTTTTATTTCTCCTTTGTGTCCAGGTAAGATGAGTAGAGTAAGAACTAGACCCAACCTCAAAGGCTAGGTAGGCAATCTCTGGGATTAGAGGAGCCTTGCCCTTAGAGGGTGCCAAAGAGTGGGTGTTAGCCCTTACTGGAGTAGCACACAAAACCATGGGGCACGCAGGCACTATCACTATCATTGTTGAAACTGGTGGGACTGCCACTGCTTTCCTCTTTAATGAGGAGATGTTAATCGAGGGTAAGTTCGATGACCGACACGGACCACCATAGTCCTGGCGGTTATGAGGGAGTACCCTCACAGGTGATCTTCACTCCCTCAAATCCTCTATCAAAATGGATAAGGTGGGCATGATCATTCAGGAAGGTTGGCCTAATCTAAGGCCAGGTCCATGCCATGTGAGAAAGTGAACACAAACTTCTGTGAACCTTCCATTCTAATCAACTGCAAAAACTGAAGAACTGAACTGAAGCTGTAACTATGACTAGTGTTGAGAATCTGCAATGTAAGAAATGAGCTTGGAACAAATTTCTGTTTCTGTTGATTTTTGATTTTGAATTTAAAATTTGAGCCCACATCCAACATCTTGGAAGTGTTAAGTGGTGTTCAAATGGATTAGAGAAGATTTAGAAATTTTATTGGAAAGAGGAATTTTTGAATGTGAATCCAATTTTAACAAATTTAGGTATGTTGAAAAATGGATTCAAATAATTTTAGAAGGATGCTTTCATAGGTTAATGTTTGAAATTAGATTTTTGATTTGAGGACCCTTTTCTTTAACATATTTGGGTATGTTAAAGTAAGGGTCAATTGGTTTTGTTTTTGATTTGGTATTTTTTACTTAGCAAATTTGGGTATGCTAAGTGAAGTTTTGAAAATATTTGTTTCTTTTTGTGAATTGCTATTGATTTTGAAAATTGGAATTCCCACTTAACAAATTTAGGTATGCTAAGTGGAGAACCCAAGTGTATTTTGTTTTTGAAATTTTTTTGAAAATAGGATTCTTAGCAAATTTGAGTATGCTAAGAAGATCCTAAAGTGTTTCATTTGTTTTGGGATATTTGATTTTTTTTGAAAAGTAGGATCCTTAGCAAATTTGGGTATGCTAAGAAAATCCTAATGTGTTTCCTTTTTTGGTTTTGATTTGTTTTTGATTCAAAGTGGAGACTTTACTTTAGCAAATATGGTATGCTAAAGATGAAGTTTAACTCAATTTTGTGAAATGCAAACAATTCTTAGCAAATTTAAGTATGCTAAATGAAATTCCAAAAGATGTGTTTAAAAATTTTATGTTTTGTTTTATTTTGAAAATGGAAACTTCTCTTTAGCAAATTTGGTATGCTAAAGAGTGAAGTTCCAAGTGCTTGAAAACTTTTGGTTTTGAATTTGGAGACTTCACTTAGCAAATTTGAGTATGCTAAATGAAGTTGCAAATGTGTTTGAAAAATTTTGGTTTGAATTTGGAGACTTCACTTAGTAAATTTGAGTATGCTAAATTAAGTTCTAAATGTGTTTGAAAATTTTTGGTTTTGAATTTGGAAACTTCACTTAGCAAATTTGACTATGCTAAATTATGTTCCAAATGTGTTTGAAAATTTTTGGTTTTGAATTTAGAAACTTCACTTAGCAAATTTGAGTATGCTGAATAAAGTTCCAAATGTGTTTGAAAATTTTTGGTTTTGAATTTGGAGACTTCACTTAACAAATTTGAGTATGCTAAATAAAGTTTCAAATGTGTTTGAAAATTTTTGGTTTTGAATTTGGAGAGTTCACTTAGCAAATTTGAGTATGCTAAATGAAGTTCCAAATGTGTTTTGAATTTTGAAAATATGATTGTTAAGTTTTGATTTTTGAAAAGAAGTCTTCCATTCAACAAATTTGGGTATGTAGGAATGGTAGTCAATCTTATTTTTGCAAATGTGAAAATTTAGTTTTGTGTATGATTATTGCTTTTTAAAAGAGGGAATTCCAACTTAATCATATATGGGATATGTTTAAGTGGGATTTTCAAATGATGTTATTTTTATTTGGGAATGAAATCTTTATTCAATAAATTTGAGTATATTGAATGAAGATGCTCATGTGTGCTTTTGAAAAATTTAGTTTTGTTTGAAAATGAAATTTCTAATCAATAGGTGTGGGCACATTGAATGGAAAGGTTCATGTGTGCTTTTTGAAAATTTTATTTTATTTTGATTTTGATTTTTAGAAAGATGATTGTTCATTTTATTTTTGAAAATGAAATCTTCATCAAAATGAATTAAGGGAAGATGTTCATTTGTGCTTTTGGAAAAGATTGTTAGTTTTATTTTTTGAAGATTCCTACATGTAACAATTATGAGAATTGTTAGATGAGAATGATTTAAGAAAATTTTGTGGAAAATATTTTATTATGTGAATTTTTGTAAGAGTACATTTTGAAAAGCAAGATTTTATGAAAAATTTTGTCTTTATTATTTTAGAATGAACCTTTCCTTATCATAAAAAAAAATGATAAGAGGAAGTCTTTAAATGTTTTTTATTTGGATCTTTATTTTATCCATTGGAAAATCAAGGTGTTTTAAGACCAACACGGTGGGTCCTAAAACCTAAAGATGTTGGCTAGCTTAACTTAAGAATGAAATAAGCTAAGTGCCAATGGAATGAAAGATAGTCTCGAATTCATACCAAAGTACAAACCCACTATTGATACTTGAAGACAACGACCATTTACCAAAGATGGAGAGAGGAACCATCTAGTGTCACCAGAAAAATCTATGGTAAAAAGTTTCATCAATTTTATTTAGAGAATAAGATATATACTTCCATCTTCACTCTATGCAGGATAAAATAAGGATGGAAATATACATCTTCTTTCACTTTATGCATTTTTGACACCACGTAGATCCACAGATGTCCTTATTGAGGGTGATCGGGTATGACATTAAGGAGAGGTGTATTATCTCAAAGATAGAAGTCACCACCCTACAATGGACCTAATCACCTCAACAAGGACTCCTGAGGATAATGGGTCTACATGTGTACGAGTGATTCTTCCCCTACTTTACATAGAAAAGTAAAGTAGGGTTTATTTTAAATCGGGTTCGTTAAGTTCCCTATAAGGGCAAGCCCTCATAGTTAATTACATTCTAAGGAATGAGATTCCTTAGAATACTCTCAATTAAGGTAAATGATCATTGTCTCTAAAGATTTTAATAGGTAGGTCTATCAATCGATTAGTTTATTTTGGAAGATTAAATGAAATTGATCAAAGAGAAGGATTTATTATCGAAGCCAAAAGAAGATAAGTAGGAGATGCCTACGATGCTAGAAACCTAGCGAGCATCTCAAACTATCCTATGATTAGGATTTAAATTTTTGAAATTGATTTAATTTGTTTGAGTTGAATTTTTCATTAGAAATTTAAGGTTTATGATTCCATAACACAAGATTAAGAAAATACCTAAGAGGTGAGGATTTATGCTTATGGCCCACAAAGGGGAGAAGCAATCTCAGAAACTAAATCTATGGAGCTTTGGCGAGGGCCGAACGGACAACCTAAATCTAATGTGAAAAATGGGTATTTGATTCGCCTCCACAAGAAAGGACAAATCACCCGACTGTTTAGACTTGCAACCATATGGGGGTGGCCGCCAACTAACTCCTCCTACGGCTTTAAATTCATGTAGGCAAGTCATATGCTTTTATGCAAAGCTATTGTTATTTAGAAAGAGACTAACTCCTTAAACTCACTCCCTAAAGAGACTAGATCACGTAAGGGTATGCTTCAAATGACCTAAATCTAATGCAATTCAGATTTCATTTTATTTTATTTTGGACAATCATCATTTTGACTGAGGATTCATATGCCTAATGCATGAGAAATGAGATTATTGGCCAAAATCAGTGAGAAGGGAAGAGGTGTGTTTCCACCATGGCTCTCAAAGGTCAAGCCAAGTTTCTCTAAAAAGTTGGAATCCCTCCAACCAAGAGTGAAAACAATGCATGATGTTATAAAAGAAGTACTCATCCAACTAAGGGGTTGCTAATTCTTTTATCTTGATTTTTAGCCTAAGCTTTAGATGAGGTTATGAGTTCTTTATTTTTAGTTTTGAATTGTTAAATTTGGTAAAAGTTTTATTTTTTCCTAAGAGCCTAATCCACATCCAGGCCATACATAAAGTAAGGAAGAAACTAGGAAATGATTGCCATTTAATGCACTAGCAAAATAAATCATCAATCAATTTATAAAGCTAACCATAAAAGAATAAGAGGCCATTGTGGTCGGGTACCACCGAACAAACCCAAATATAAATTGGGTAGCCGAGCTCTACCCTTATACAACTCATTACAAATGAATTACATGCAATTAAGCAAGGAACTCATTATTATGGGGGTCTTCAACCTTCATTTCTTCTTTCTTCTTCTTTTCTTCTTTCTACTTTGGTTCCTTCTTTTGGATGATTGGAAGGTGGATGCTCCAAAGGATTCACATGGTGCATAAGATAAAATCTTATGACCAATGCTCATCCTTATCCCCATAATAATCATTCCAAAAACCTAATTACAAAAATTACATGAAGAGGAAAAGTTAATCTAGTTAACACTTGCAAAACAAAGATTAGCCAAACAAACCACCAAATCCCAAGTATGTATATAGGACTTATCACCCCACACATGGGTGACTAAGTCCACCTAGCCTATCAGATTATGCTTAGGGGTATATTATCACAGTGTCCCTTAAGCACAATCCCTTGTAGAAAATGTGATTAGGCTAACCACGACCTAACATCCAGTTTACACACATACACCCTAACATCCAGTCAGTAATATTACATCACAAAACAAGCATACATCAAACTATACACCACCCTAACATAAAGATTGAAGTGGTGACTTAATCTAATGTGTGGTATGCTTAGCTATAGCTTTAAGTTAAAATTTTCAAAGTATGAGAAATTTTCAACTTAGAGGAGGGTTTCATTTAAGTGGTTTAGTTGTTTTGGGTTGATTTTATTTTATGTTTTAATTGGGTTCAAGTGAATCCTACAATTAATTACTAAGTTATAAAGAGAGGGAAAGAGAAGAGAACTTCTCTTTCCTTCCCTAACCTACATAATTTCTAAAGTGGATTCATGTTTTAGTTTTGTTTAGTAAATATTTTAATTAAGTGTTTTAATTAATCCTAAGTTTAGATGAACTCTAAACAAACCTATTCAAAAAGAAAGGAATCTTAAGATTAAGAAGAATGAACAAAATTCACAAAACATACATCACTTCATTCCTTTCCCAACATGTATAACATGCAGATGAATAATTCATAAACATAACTATACATACAAATGGGAATGTTTAGCACACTTTATGAGGTATGCTTAGTAATTTATTTAAGAAATTTTGGAGGTTTATGATGCATGATTTTCATTAAGTAGCAAAGGGGTTTCTTATCCTATTTTCACATGCAGATATGAATGTATGAAAGGCATAAGTGAATATGACACCAATGTTAACTAGGGGTGTAAGGCACAAGACCTACTTAGGGATACTTAAAGTCACACAATCTCAGGGTTGTCGACTAATATACCACTTTCCTTAAATATAAGCATGTGTACAAGAGAAATGAATGGAAAAGAAAGAATGCAAAAGTTTATGTTGGTTGATTTATTTTTGTTTATGCAATTTATATGTACAAGTATAGGTATCCTTCTTAAGTAATAGCATAGGAATGAATAGGATATGGAACTAGGAAAGTGTTAGGTTCTTTTTAAATGAACCATACATCTTGCTAAATCCTATTCAAAACTATACTAGAAGAGAGGAGAAGGAAAACCTACACTAAGCACATCCTTATATTTTTCTCACATGCAAACTTATAAGTAAGATATAAGTAACACACTTTCAGTTTTGATAATTGATTCATGTATTTTAAAAATAATTTGAATTTAATAGTGCTAATAGCCATGCATATTCTTACTTTAGCCAACACATGCAATTTGACATAAAAGAAATATTTTCATTTTAAATTTGATTTTTAAAAAGCATGGATGCATGAAATCATATGGCATACATGTTTAGCATATTGGGAAAGAACTAAAGTAATGAAAGCATGTAAACGCATTCACCTTAATTAATTCCTAAAGACAATCTTATGAAATAAGAAAGCTTAGAGCAAATCAAAGTTTATTTAAATATGATTTTGTTTGATTTTGAATTTGATTTAATTTTAAAATATGAAGTGAGTTTTATTCTAACCCATTCCCACATGTGGTTGATATTTTGTTCAATTTTTAGGATTAGATTCATTTTACATTTTGATAAGGTTAAGGTATGAATTAAGCATGTTAATTACCCCTTACCTACACCACCTTAGCATAGTTAACCAAATGATTATGAGCTAATGAGATGACATAAAACCTCACAAGGAATTTAAATTTGCAATTCACATAAGAAGAAAGGGGCCTAATGCAATTTGGCTCATGATTAATGATTAATTAAGCTAAGGGGTTTAACTTAAGTATTTCAAAACACCCCTCACACATATGAGTTGAATTTTGATTTTCTTAGTTGTACTTAGGCTCTTGAACACTAAGCATCTACCCAAGAAGAATTAATTAAGTTCTAGAAAGTTTTAGAATTTTATGAAATTAATTAAGGGGATAATTAGTGAATTAACCATTAATTAAGGCAAGATTAAAGAATAAAGGGGGTTTAAGCAATATCTTAAGGAGATATCCCAAAATCATTCCTTAAACCTCACATTCACTTAATCAAAACTTAACTGGCTCAATCAAAGAGTTAAATCACTAATTATATCCTTAATTAAGTCTAATTAGATTAAGGGAATGATTAAGAAATGAAATAATAATTCTTAATTAAGCCACCAATAAATCCCAAGAAAATTAGGAGAGGCAGAAGTCATCCCTCTAATTACACCCAAGAAGTTTGAGATTAATCAATGGATTAATTAGAAGTAATTAGTAAATTAATATTCCCAATAAAACCCAAATTTAGAGAAAACAACTATTTAAAATTAATCAAAATCAATTTTAGAATATTCTAAGCTCAATTATCTTTCTAATATAGTTTATTTCATCTTTTCTTGATTTTTCTTTGTTGAGATATGAATTTTAGAAGCTTAGGTGATTAAATAAATCCATAATCCTATTAATTCTGTAACCACACATGCGTGACATACTTTACGTGTCACCACCCGATAGGTTATTTAAAATATTGCATCATAGCCATGGCATTTTCAACTAATTATTCCCAAGCATCTTGTGTGTATTTTGGGATGACTTCTGCCTCCCCTAATTAACTTGGGATTTATTGGTGACTAAATTATGAAAATTTCTAATTCATTTCCTAATTACCTCTTTAATGTAATTAAGGATAATTAAGGATTTAATTTGTGAGTTAATCCTTTGTTTAAGTTGATTAAGGTCTTGTAAATAGGAGGTTTAGGGAATAATTTTGGGGCATTTTCCCTAAGCTATTTCTTAATCCTCTTTTAATTAAAGGCTAATTCACTAATTATCCTCTTAATCAATTTCTTAAAATTCTAAAACTTTCTAGAACTCAATTAATCTACTTTGGGGTAGTTGCTTAGGTGTTAAAGAGTTTAAGTTTAATTAAGGAATTCAAGATTCAACTCATATGCAAGATTCAACTCATATGTATGGCACCTATGATGATATTTTAAATAACCTATCAGGTGGTGACACATGTAAAGCCATGTCACGTTAGCGCATGTGTGGCACCCATAGATTAATAATAGGATTATGGATTTATTTAATTCCTAATTAATCACCCAAGCTTCTAAAATTCATATCTCAACATAGAAAAATTAGAAAATATGAAATAAACTGCATTAGAAAGATAATTGAACATATAATATTCTAAAATTGATTTTGAATAGTTCTTTTCTCTGAATTTAGATTTTATTATGAATATTAATTTGCTAATTACTCTCTAATTAATCCATTGATTAATCTCAAACTTCTTGGGTGTAATTAGAGGGATGACTTTTGCCTCCCCTAATTTTCCTAGGATTTATTGATGGCTTAATTAAGGGAATTGCTAGTTCATTCCTTAATCAATCCCTTAATTTAATTATACTTAATTAAGGATATAATCAGTGATTTAAATTTTTATTGAGCCAGTTAAGTTTTGATTAAGTGAATGTTAGGTTTAAGGAATGATATTGGGATACTCTCCTTAAGATATTGCTTAAACCCCCTTTATTCCTTAATCTTACCTTAATTAATGGTTAATTCACTAATTATCCCCTTAATTAATTTTATAAAATTCTAAAACTTTCTAGAACTTAATTAATTCTTCTTGGGTAGATGCTTAGGTGTTCAAGAGCCTAAGTACAATTAAGGAAATCAAAATTCAACTGATATGTGTGAGGGGTGTTTTGAAATTTCTTAAGTTAAACCCCTTAGCTTAATTAATCATTAATCATGAGCCAAATTTCATTAGACCTTTTCCTTCCTAGGTGCATTACAAAGTTAAATTCCTTGTGAGTTTATGTCATTTGGCTCATAATTATTTGATTAACTATGTTTGTAAGGTGGGGTAATTAACATGCTTAATTCATACCTTAACCTAATCAAAATATAAAATGAATCTAATCACCTAAAAATTGAAAAAAAATGTTAAACACATTTGGGAATGGGTTAGGAACAAAAAACTCAACTCAGATTTTCAAAATTAAATCATACTCAAAATCAAATAAAATCACATTTAAACAAACTTTGATTTGCTTTAAGCTTTCTTATTTCATAAGATTGTCTTTAATAATTAATTAAGGTTAATGCATTTACATGTTTTCATTACTTTAGTTCCTTACCAACATGATAAATGTGTCATATGATTTCATACATTCATGATTTTCAAAAATCAAATTTAAAATGAAAATGTTTCCTTTATGTTAAATTGCATGTTTTGGCTAAAGTAAGAATATGAGTGGCTATTATCACTATTAAGTCCAAATTATTTTCAAAATATATGAATCAATTATCAAAACTGAAAGTGTGTTACTTATATCTTACTTATAAGCTTGCATGCCAGTAAAATATAAGGATGTGCTTAGTGTAGTTTTCCTTCTCCTCTCTTTTGGTATAGTTTTGAATAAGATTTGGCAAAGTGTATAGTTCATTTGAAAATAACCTAACACTTGCCTAATTCCATCTCCTATTCATTCTATGCTATTACTTAAAAAGGATACCTACACTTGTACATATAAATTGCATAAACAAAAATAAATCAACCAACACAAACTCTTGCATTCTTTCTTTTCCACTTATCACTTTTGTACACATGCTTGCATTTAAGGAAAGTGATATATTAGTCTAGACAACCCTAGGGTTGTGAGGCTTTAAGTAGCCCTAAGTAGGTCTTATACCTTACACACGTGGTTAACAATGGTGTCGTACTCACTTATGCCTTTCATACATTCATATGTGCATGTGAAAATTGGATAAGAAATCCCTTTGCGACTTAATGAAAATCATGCATTATAAACATTCAAATTTTCTTAAATAAACTACTTAGTATGCATCATAAAGTGAGCTAAACATTCCCATTTGTATGTATAAATATGTTTAGGACTCATTCATTTGCATGTTATACATGTTGGGAAAGAAATGAAGTGATGTATGTTTTATGAATTTAGTTCATTTTACTTAATCTTAAAATGCCTTTCTTTTTTAATAGGTTTGTTTAGAGTTCATCTAAACTTAGTGTTAATTAAAACACATAATGAAATATTCACTAAACAAAACTAAAACATGAATCCACTTTAAAAATTACTTAAGTTAGGGAAGGAAAGAGAAATTTTCTTCACTTTCCTTCTCTTCATAACTTAGTAATTAATTGTAGGATTCACTTGAACCATATCAAAACATAAAATAAAATCAACCCAAAATAATAAAATCACTTAAAAATGAAACCCTCCTCTAAGTTGAAGTTTCTTCACACTTAGAAAATTCTAACTTAAAGCCATAGCTAAGCATACCACACAAACCTCTAAAGCACGCACATTAGGCTAAGTCACCACTTCTAACTTTAGGTTAGGGTGGTGCATGGTTTGATGTTTGCTTTTGGTTTGTGATATATATTTTAGTCTGGATGTTAGGATGTATGTGCGTAGAATGAATGGTAGGGTGATCGTAGCCTAACCATTATCTTCTATCGGGGATTGTGTTTAAGGGGTGCTATAATAAATAAAATTATAAATGCTTTTATGGTGCATGTTCTTATACCCCTAAGTATATTCTAATAGGCTAGGTGGACTTAGTCAACCATGTATAGAGTGATAAGTCCAATATGCATGCTTGGGATTTGTGTGGTTTGTTTAGCTAATCTCTATTTTATAGGTGTTAGCTAGATTTACTTTTTTTGCATGTAATTTTTGCAATTAGGATTTTAGAATGATTGTTATGGGGATTAGGATGAACATTGGTCATAAAATCTAATCTTATGTACCATGTGAAACCTTTGGAAACCACCTTCCAACCATCAAAAGGGAAAGAATAAAGAAAAGAAGAAGAAAGAAGAAAAGAAGAATGAAGAAGTGAAGCTTGAAGACCCCCATAATAATGAATTTCTTGCTTAATTGTATTTAATTCATTTATAATCTGGGATGTATAAGGGTAGAGCTCGACTACCCAATTTGTTTTCAGGTTTGTGTGGTGGTGCCCGACCACAAATGGCCTCTTATTCTTTTGCATTAGATTTATAAATTATTGATGATTTATTTAGCTTATGCATTAAGATGACATCTTTTTCTTAGTTTCTTCCTTGCTTGATGTGTGACCTAGATGTGGATTAGGCTCTTAGAAAATAAATTTAACAATTCAAAATTAAAATAAAGAACTCATAACTCAAAAGCTTGTAAAATCAAGATAAAAGAATTAGCAACCCCTTAACTAGATGAGTATTTCTTTTATAACATCATGCAAAATGCATATTATTTTACTCTTGATTGGAGGGCTTCCACCTTTCAGGAAAAACAATCTTTGAGCCATGGTGGAAAGACACTCCTCCTCCTTCTGATTTTGGCCAATAATCTCATTTCTCATGCATTAGATGTATGAATCCTATTAGCCTGAGTCAAAATGATTGTCCAAAAATAAAAATAAAATGTAATATTATTTGCATTAGATTTAGTTCATTTGAAGCATACGCTTACATGATCTAGTCTCTCTAGGGAGTGAGGTTAAGGACATAGTCTATTTCTAAACAAATAATAATATAGTTATTTTGCATAAAGCATATGACTTTCCTTCATGAATTTAAAACCATAAGAGTTAGTTGGCGGCCACCCCTAGGCAGTTGTAAGTCCAAGCAGTTGGGTGGTTTGTCATTTCTTATGGAGGCAAACCAAATACTCATTTTTGCCTTAGATTTGGTTTGTGCTTTTGGCCTTCGCCAAAGCTCCCTAGATTTAGATTCTGAGGTTGTTTCTCCCCTTTATGGGCCATTTCCATAATCTTGTGTTGTGGAATCACAAGCCCTAAATTTCTAATGAAAAGTTCAACTCAAATAAATTAAATCAATTTCAAAAATATAAAGCCCAATCATAGGATAGTTTCAGATGCTTGCTAGGTTCCTTAGCATTATGAGCATTTCATATTTATCTTCATTTGGCTTCGATAATAACTCTCTCTATGATCAATCCCATTTGATCTTCTGAAATAAACTAATCGATTGATAGTCCTACTTATTGAAATATTTGGATACAATGATCATTTACCTTAATTGAGAGTATTCATAAGGGATCTCATTCCTTAGGATGTAAATAACTAGATTGCCCCATAGAGATACTTAATGAACGATTTAAAAGTAAACCCTACTTTTCCATGAGTAGTGAAGAATCTTTGGTACATTTCATTATCCTTAGAGTCCTTATTGAGGTGATTAGGTCCATTATAGGGTGGTGACCTATATCTTTAGGGATAGTACACCTCTTCTCAATTTCTTACTCGATCACCCTCAATAAGAATATCTGCGGATCTACATGGTGTCAAAATTGCATAAAAAGAAGAGATATATATTTTGTTCTTCATTTTATCCCGCATAGAGTGAAGATGGAAGTTTATATTTTTATTCTTTAGAAATATAAAAATTTCACCATAGATTTTTTTGGCAACTCCACTGGGGATGATTCCTCTCTCCATCTTTGGTAAATGATCCTTGTCTTTAAGTATTGATAGTGGGTTTGTACTTTGGTATGAATCCAAGACTATCTTTCGTTCCATTGGCACTTAGCTTATTTCATTTATAAGTTAAGCTAGCCAACATCTTTAGGTTTTAGAACCTCACCTCGTTTGGTCTTAAAACCCCCATTAGATTCTCCAATGGGTAAAAATAAAAAGATCTAAATAAAAAGAAAACATTTAAAGACTTCCTCTTTATTTTTTCTATGTAAGGAAAGGTTCATTCTAAAATAATAAAGACAAAATAAATCCTTATCAAAAATCATGCTTTTCGAAAGCACTCTTTCAAAAATGCATTTAATAAAATATTCTACAAAAGTTTCCTAAATCATCTTTATCTAACAATCTTTATGATTGTTATATGTTAAGATCATCACTATAAAAATAAAATTTCAACAATCATATTTTCAAAAGCATAAAATTTGAATATAGACCTTTCCATTCAATAAACATAAATATATTGAATGGATATTACCTCTTCAAGCAAAATCATAACTTTAAACTTCCACCTAACACATTCCACATGTGTTCGGTTGGGATTTTCATATTTTCAAAAAGCACATATGAAACCTCTCCATTCAATATACCCACATTTACTGGGTGGATGTCTCATTTTCAAATAAAATCAAAAATAAAATTTTCAAAAAGGCACATATGAACCTTTCCATTCAATATACCCACACTTATTGAATGGAAGTTTCATTTTCAAACAAAACTAAATTTTTCAAAAGCACATATGAACATCTCCATTCAATATACCCAAATTTATTGAACAAAGATTTCGTTCCCAAATAAAAATAACATCATTTGGAAATCCCACTTAAACATATTCCATATATGATTAAGTTAGAATTCCCTCTTTTAGAAAAAAAATAATAATCACACACAAAGCAAAATTATCACATTGCAAAAATAGGATTGACTTTCATTCCTACATACCCAAATTTGTTAGATGGAAGTCTTCTTTTCGAAAATCAAAACTTAACAATCATATTTTCAAAATTAAAAACATATTTGGAACTTCACTTAGCACACTCAAATATGCTAAGTGAAGTCTCCAAATTCGAAAAAATAAAATTTTCAAAATACATTTGAAACTTCATTCTAGCATATCCCATTTGCTAAAATGAAGTCTCTCCTTTTCCAAAAATAAAATTTGAAATACACTTTTGGAAATTTCATTTAGCATACTCAAATTTGCTAAGTGAAATATCCATTCAACAAAAAATTTCAAAACATATTTGGAACTTCATTCTAGCATACCCCATTTGCTAAAGTGAAGTCCCCCTTTTCAAAACAAAAATTTGAAACACCTTTGGAATTCCATTTAGCATACTCAAATTTGCTAACTGAAATTTCCACTTCATAAAATTTCCAAAAGCACTTTTGGAACTTCATTCTTTAGCATACAAAATTTGCTAAAGTGAAGCCTCCATTTTCAAAATAAAACCAAAACATAAAATTTTAAACACATCTTTTGGAATTTCATTTAGCATACTCAAATTTGCTAAGTGAAATTTATATTTCACATAATTAAGTGGAACCTAATTTTTAGCATACCATATTTGCTAAAATGAAGTCTCCACTTTCAATCAAAACATAAATCAAAGCCAAGATGGAAACACATTAGGATGCCCTTAGCATACTTAAATTTGCTAAGGATCTTACTTTTCAAAATCAAATCAAACTCAAAAGAAACACACTAGGATTTCCTTAGCATACCCAAATTTGCTAAGGATCCTACTTTTGCAAAAATAAAAATATCCAAAACAAATGAAACACTTTAGGATTTTCTTATCATACTCAAATTTGCTAAGAATCCTATTTTCAAAATCTTTCAAAAACAAAACACACTTGGGTTCTTCACTTAGCATACCTAAATTTGCTAAGTGGGAATTCCAATTTTCAAAATCAACAATAATTCACAAAAAAGGAATAATTATTTTCAAACACTTCACTTAGCATACCCAAATTTGCTAAGTGAGTAAAATTCCAAAATACCAAATCAAAAATAAAACCAATTCACCATTACTTTAACATACCTAAATTTGTTAAAGGAAATGGTCCTCAAATCAAAATCTAATTTCAAACATGAACCTATGGAAGCATCTTTCTAAAAATATTTGAATCCATTTTTCAACATACCTAAATTTATTGAAGTTAGATTCATATTCAAAAATTCCTCTTTCCAATCAAATCTCTAAATCTTCTCTAAACCCATTTGAGCCCCACTTAACACTTTCAAGATGTTGCATGTGGGTTCAAATTTTAAATTCAAAATCCAGAAATAAACAAAACAGAACTCTGATCCAAGCTTATTTTTAACATTGCAGATTCTCAACATTAGTTTTAGTTACAACTATAGTTCAGTTCTTCCATTTTCAGTTGATTATAAATGGCAAGTTCATAAAAGTTTGTGTTCACTTTCCCCTTCGGCATGGACTTGGCCTTCGATTAGGCCAATCTCTCCCAAACTGATCACACCCATCTCATCCATTTCAATGGAGGTTTTGAGGGGGTGAGGATCACCTGTGAGGGCACTCCCCTCACAACTATGAGTAGGACTGCGGTGGCAGGGCAGAAGCCAATCATTCAGGTCAAGTTACCATCAAATTTAGACATCCCCTCATTAAAGAGGAAAGCTATGGTAGTCCCATTAGTTCCAGCAGTGCCAGTGATAGTGACAGTGCCTGCGCACCCCGTGGTTTCCCGTGTTGACCTAGTAAAGGCTAACACCCACTCATTGGCACCCTCTAAGGGTAAGGCTCCTCTGATCCTAGATATTGCCTCCCCGACATTTGAGGCTAGGTCTAGTTCTTACTCCACTCATCCTACTAGGACTCAGAGGAGAAATAAAAAATAGCATGATTAAGCGGTACCATACCAGGATTATTAGGGAGATGGAGGCATCCGCCCATTCAGTTGATGAGGAGTTGCCTATTTTGACTTCCCCACATGATACAATGAACCCATTTCATCCTCTCTTTGGGTCTAACAGAGAGGATTCTAGGAGGATCTGTATTTCACCTCCACTAGTGGTTCAACACCAGCCCCCAGTTAGTCAGAGCAAGAGGTTGTATGCCAGTCTCCAATCAATTTTATGCTAGGTTGGCAGAGCTTATGGATATTCTGAGTCTAGAGCTCAGTTTGATTTGAGATCTATCATTCCCCGTAGTATGGGGAAACATTTACGATAGAAGAGGGGGAGAGGCCGTGCCGGTATAGATCACTAGTAGAGAGGCAATGGTTTTAATGTCGATGGTGGGCCTCCACACATTGATTTCTCTAATCTACATGCTACCCGCGTCAATCATATAGATAGCATTTTAATTACAGGGATGACCCATCATAGGAAGAGGTCCCTGTCTTGAGAGAGTCGATGGTTTCTCCACTAAACCACTCTACCACCCCCCCCTTCCCGTTCGCCTTCACCCATTCACATTGTAGCATCTCCAGTTCCACCGAAGTCCATGAAGGCCACATCCGAGGAGAAGTGTACCCCATTGGTGATCCAACTACGGCGAAGGGATCCTATTCCATCTACACCGCCTACTATGGCGAGACCAAGTTCTTCTGCTCGACCTTCTGCCCTAGTGGTAGTGTGAAGGGAATGTTGACCCCGAAGCATAATGGTCATCCATTCACCAACACCAATAATTCAACAGGATATGGAGATGGTGACAGCTATTATAGAGGGAGCAGATGATAGCCCAATTGCACCGATGATAGTAGAACCTCCTAGAAGTGTCACCCTTTTTAGAGTCAGTGACAGTCAGGAGTGTGTCTCTTCTAGTGAGTACAATTCTCATTAGATTGATTCTCCAATAGCAGGAGAGGTCTGGTACCTCTTAGTACATGATAGTGATCATACTAGTCAAAAATCATTTGTGCTCGTTCAGATTGATCATTCTCTTGAGGAGATAGTGGCACATTATCTTGTAAAAAAGAAAGAAATTCTGGGGTACAACTGGCCTGATGAGGAGAAGATCAGTTTTGATCCCAACAAAGATGATTTATTAGGAGACTCAGTTGGGGTTTGCATGGTAGATACCAGGAGATCCCTCCTTAGAGAGAAACAGGCTATGGAAGGTGATGAGGTTGAGCAGGAAGACACATCCCAATCAGCTCAATATCTCTGATATCAGTTAAAGAAAAAAGAAAAAACAAATATATAAGATGGCAAGGAAGCTTTAGGACTTGTTAGAAGCAGTCTTAGTACTTCAGATAAGCCCTAGAAGTTCATCCTATTACAGCTGATATTAGTCAACCAGAGTTAGTGAATGTCTTGGACCTAGCCAAGACCTTACCTTTCATTGAGCAAGGTAATACTAGCATGTATAGGAAGGTAGTGGAAAGTACCTCCATACAAGAGAAAGACATCAGATCTATGGTTGAGCAGCAAGTGAAGGAAGCGTTGGCTCAAGCCCGGGGAGGATCATCAGTTGCAAAGGGCAGAACATACCCAGAGAATTTGATGCAATCCAATATCCCAAGGGTTTCATGCCTCCTTCCTTCAAAAGTTTTGATGATAGTGGAAAACCGAGGCAGCACATCACCCATTTCAAAGCTAGTTGTTGCAACACCATGGTAGTGATGCTTTTCTATTCTGCCTCTTCGTCATTAGCCTAGCATAGATAGCTTCCGATTGGTATGCTGAACTTCCCAACGGTTCAGTAAAGACGTTTGTTGAGTTGGAGCAACTCTTTATCAAGAGGTTGTTGGAGCTCAGCAAAGGGTTACTGTTGATAATCTTGTTGTAGTACAACAACACCTAGGTGAGTCCCTTATTGACTATTTTCTCAGATGGTGTAACCTGAGTATCAAATGTGAGTCGTAGCTATCTGAGCAGCATGCCATTGAGATTCTTCTAAAGAATATCCATGGCCCGGTCACCTTCATGCTTAAGGGTTTCACTATCAAAACATTTTAGAAGCTAATCAATAAAGCAGCTAGTTTATAAGGAGAGGCCAAATAGTTGCCCAAGACCAATTGCCCAAAGCAAAGCTGTAGAAGGTTTATGAGAAGAAGCTGGGAATAGTGACCGTGGTAGATAAGGGGAAGCAACCAGCTAGAGATCAGTCTGAGGGACCATGACCTCAGCAGCCTTTGCTTCCACCTCCTTTGCCACCACCAAGGAAGCCCTACCAGCCTCCATAATAGCCTCCATGGCCGACGTCGCCTCCTCATATACCATCCAGACACATTCCCAGTAGCTATGGTCCACCTACTCGTTTAGATAAGGTTAACAAACCTTATTCATTTAAGAGGGAGGAATCAGGAAGATCTTTAAGAATCTCTTCAAGAAGCCTGATTTTTAACTACCCAAGCCAAGGAGACCAGAGGAAAGTGGCAAAATCCATGATCCTAATTTTTCCTCTACCACTATATGTTAGGTCATGTTTGGAAGATTGCTTCACATTCAAGGACTGGCTTGAACATAGCTTCAAGACTGGTGTTGTAGTTATCTCAAAGGAATACCTTGTGGAACAACCATCCAGTTCCATTAGGGTAATCCATAGGGATACTTGTGATCCTTCCAAAACCAAAGAAGGTGAGGATATCTCTTTATCCAAAACCTCTAAAAAGATCATTTAGAAGATCAAGAAACTTTTCTTGCAGGTGCCTAAGTCAGCTCAAACCTCCAACATCAAGGAAGGTTTACAAGTTTACAGTGCCAACTCAGGGAAAGGAGGAGCTAGCTACAAGCATGTGTCGGAGATAGACTAGTGGCGCAACCACCAAGTCCAACCCCTTCAGCCTTGCACACATGTGACTTCCTCCACCTAGTTCTTCTTCTTCTACTAGTAGAACTCTTGTATCGGCGGATAAGGGAATCAAATCCCTTACCCCCATAAACTTTACTTGATTTCTACTTTGTACTACCCATCAAATCCAAGAAATTAAAGAATAAAGCTAGCTTGAATTGCATCTATGTCACTTCTGATGGGTTGTCTACTTCTATTCTTAATGATAACTCTTCAATTCAAAATAACTATAATAATTATGATCTTCCTCTTTTTGATTCAAAGTTGGACTTTCTTACACTGAATACTACAGGTTCACCTCTTAAGATAGACTTAAAATCATCCAATTTTGAGGATCCTATAAGAGAAGCTGTAGGTGAGCCTGATGAGCAGGTAGAACCTTCCATTATCCTGCCATAAGAGATCACTGAAGTCAACCTCCGTAGTGGCAAGGTTCTACCTCCTAGGGCAGCACCTCAAGATAGAGGGAAATAAGTCATTAGTATAGAGGTTCGAGAAGCTCCTCCATAGGATGCTCCACCCATGGATATGCTTCTGGAGGATTAGCCCAAGGTGGACTACAATGTCCTTTCTCATCTTAGAAAGTTTTCCATCTAAGCTAAGCATATACGATGCTCTTGTCTTATCCAAAGAGATGAGGGAATCATTAATCAAAGCTCTCCTTGATCTTGAGATATGCTTAACTCAGCAGACCACTATAGGTGAGAGACACATTACATAAAAGAAGCTCAAGGGATCACCTTCACAGAGGAAGACCTTCTTCTGGGGGACTTGGATCACAACCGTCCCCTCTACATTACTTGACATGGGAAGATTTAGACTTGCTAGAGTTCTCATTGATCCAGGTGTATCGGTGAACATTATGAGTCTAAAGACCCTTGATATTTGAAAATGGACATCTCCACACTCTGAGGAGATCGAATGATGTTGAGAGGATTCAATGAACAAGGAGAGAGGGCTTTATGTTCCATAGGATAGGTGACTGGAAGACTGAAGCTAAGTTTTACATCATTGATTTGAATACTTCATTCACTGCTTTGCTTGGGAGACCTTGGATACATTAAAATAAGATAATTCCATTTTCCCTCCATCAGTGCATCAAGTTTAGAAAGGATGAGGATTGAATACCGTGTCAATGGAGATGAAAAGCCATTTTTAGTTAAAGAGGTTGAGATTTATGAGGATGTGACCTACTATCTTCCTCAAAACACTCTTTCTCGTGAACATGGACAAAGCTCAAATTTAGAAGAAACAAAAAATAAAAAAAAGAAAAGACAAAAGAAAAAGAAAAGAAAAATGAAAATCCAAGTAAACAAGAAAGGGGAATTGAAGAAGAAATAGATTTGCAAATCACATTCCACCCATAGTTCAAGTAGAATTTGAGGAGGATAACTTTAAAGAATTAATGGAATTACCATTTGATTTACTCACCTTGTGTTCATAATCTTATACAGAAAGGTTTAGTTTGTCATACATGGTCTAGGCATAGGTTAGAGTACTTTGAATAGCTATGGAATAATACGGGCAGGGAAGCACAATCAAGAGTAGGACTAGGATTTGGTACAGTGGGTCCAATTGATGATGATGATTACTTCTTAATTATTACCAATCATTTGGGGTTTGATAGGTTCTTTTCACATGATACCAACTCTTATGAGAATGTGTGTTTAGAAACCTCAGATGATCCATATGATCTCCAAATCAAAGAGGTACTGCCAAAATTTGAAGAGGAGATCCATTCAACAATTGATAAGCTTAAAGAAATCAACCTGATAGAAAACCCATGCACGGCGTACATGATTCATTGATGAATGAAGAAGAAACTAATGACTTAGTTAGGCTGGTGATCAAGACGCTTTGCATAGGGTTATGAAGAGATGCCTGGATTATCTCCTGACGTAGCAGTCCACAAGCTAGCAATAGATCCTAATGCTACCTCTATTAAGCAAGCTCCTAGATGCATGTGATTAGAAATCAAACAACATGTCATTTTTGAAGTTAAGAAACTGATCGATACTAGTTTCATCAGAGAAGAAAAATCTTACCTGGTTTGCCAGTGTCATCCCAATTAAGAAGAAGAATGGTCAAATTCACATATGCATCAATTTTAGGGACTTAAATAAGGCATGTTCTAAGGATGAGTTTCTTCTTCCTATACCAGAATTAATGGTGGATATTGCCTCATCTCATACAGTCTTCTCTTTCATGAATGGGTCATCTGGCTACAACTAAATCAAGATGTCTCCTGAATATGAAAGAAACATTGCTTTTCAAACCCGATCAGAGTCTTCTGTTATACGATCATGCATTTCTTCCTTAAAAATACTAGTGTTACATACCAACGGGCCATGACTCAGGTCTTCAACAAACTCATCCATCATCAGATTGAGTGATATGTTTATGTTCTAGTAGTCAAGAGTAGAGAAAAGGAAGACCATCTCTTTGACTTGAGAGTAGTTTTTGAATGGTTAAGACAATATAACCTCAAAATGAATCCCCTGAAGTGTGTATTCGGAGTAACTTCAAGAAATTCCTTGGGTTTGTTGTCCGACATTGGGGAATAGAAATAGATCTTGAAAAGATTAAATCTATCTTAGAAATTCCACCTCATAAGAGTTTAACTCAACTTAGATCCTTTAAAAGACGGCTAGCATATATAAGATGCTTTATCTCCAACCTATCAGGATATGCAAGCCATTCTTAGCACTTGTTAAAAAAGATGCCAAGTTTAAGTGGGATGATAAGTGTCAGCATGCCTTTGAAGACATCAAGCAGTATTTGGTAAAATCGCCAGTTCTAGCAACCCCTATCCTGGGCAGCCCACTCATCCCTTACACTACTGCATTGGATGACTCTCTCGGCACATTGTTGGCCCAAGCCAATGACGAAGGGAAGGGGAGTGCTCTCTACTACCTCAGCTGGTGTTTAATTCTCTGAAGCGAACTATCCACCAACTGAGAAACATTGCATAGCTTTGATCTTTGCATCTCAGAAGCTATGGTATTACATGCTTTCTCATAAGGTGAACTTGATCTCCAAAACAAATCCACTACAGTACCTCATGACATAGCCAATGTTATCTGGACATTTGTCATGATGGTCCATGATCCTCTCGTAGTTTGATATCACATTCGTACCCCTCCGTGCAGTAAATGAACAAGCACTAGCGAATTTCTTAACAGCACACCCACTTCCTATTGATTCTCCTCTTAGTGACGATCTCCCAGATGAACAAATCATAAACTTAGGGGAGGTTTTCAACCACCGATGGGAGATGTACTTTGATGGTGTAGCTTCTTTTCATAATGGTGAAGCACCACGATATACTCCTCCAGGAATGGCAGGGGTAGGAATAGTTCTCCTAACTCTAGATCACAATGTGATGAGATTCTCATACTATCTTTCTAACCCCTACATCAATAACCAAGCCAAGTATGAGGTTTTGATTATTGGTCTAGAGTTAGCCATCACTATTAGTGTCAAGAGCATCAATATCTTTAGGGATTCTCAGTTTGTCATCAATCAGAGTGACGGGTCCTACAAAGTCCTCAAACCCAAGCTTCATCATTACCACGAGTATAACATGATTTAAATTAAGTCACCATCTACAAGGTTCCCCCCAAGAAAGATATATAGATGCTTTAGCCACACTTGCTAAAGAATTATCATGTCCAGAAGATGAGTCCATTCCAATAAGGGTCCAAAATACACAAATTTCATCCCTTATTGATGCTGAACTCATCGAGAGACTTTCTCTTGAAGGGGAGATTATCATTGCCAAAATGGACAAGGAGCTGGATTGGAGGCAACCGTTCATAGATTATTTAAACATAAAAAAAAAAACTCAAGAAAAGTCGCAAACCCATAAGGTGAAATAGAGAGCTCTCTCTTATGCTCTCGTTGATGGTACCCTGTACTAATGATCCTTTGACCAAATGTGGTTATGCTATTTAGATAAACATGAAACTTGTGGCATTGTGGCGGGGCACATTCGTCTATGCGAGCACATCAATCTTCGAAGATGAAGATGAAGATCAGACTAGGATACTCGGTGGTTGATGATTATAGATTGCATGGATGTAGCTAGGAGATGCCATCATTGTTAGGTACATAGCGTGGTCCTCCACCAAGCACCCAACATTCTACACCCTGCATTGGCCTCATAGCCATTTGAGTATTTGGGTACCGACATTGTAGGTCTGATTAATCCTCCTTCTTCTAAGGGGCATCAATTCATCTTAGCTTTCACCGACTACTTTTTCAAGTGGGCAGAGGCAATCCCACTCAGAGAGGTCACATCTCATAATGTGCTTCAATTTTTTAGGAACCATATCGTATATAAGTTTGGGGTTCCTCGATAAACTATTCGATAATGGTACAACATTTAAAAGCACCAAGATCAACAGCTTTGCCAGAAGACACGGTGTAGATTGGAGATACTCCACCATCTACTACCCTAGAGCAAATGGTTTAGTAGAAGTATTCAATAAAACTCTCATCTAAATACTAAAGAAGAAGCTCGATAACAATAAGTGGCAGTGGCATGAGCAGTTAGTTGAAGCCTTGTGGGCACACCACACCACATATAGAACTCCAACTCAATCTACCCATTCTTCTTAGTGCATGAATTTGAAGTCATTCTACCATTAGAAGTTCAACTCCCATCACTAAGGATAGTAATGGGTAGTAAAATCACTATAGAGCATAATGCTAAGTTGCGATTAGAAGAGCTCAAAAGTTTGGAGGAGAGGCATCTACGGCATGCCAAAACCTCGAGTTGTATAAAGCCAAGATGATTTAAGGTCACAACAAGCTGGTCCACCCTAGAGCTTTTCAAGTAGGAGAGCTTATTTTAGTTCTAAGGAGACTAATTATTGTCCGTCAAAAGATGGGAGGCAAGTTTGAACCCACTTGGGAAGGCCCTTTTGTCATAGAGAAGTCCAACTAAGGAGGATCTTATCAACTTATTGATTATAAAGGGGAACACTCGATACTTCCAATTAATGAGCTCTATTTGAAGAAATATTACCCATAAAATCATGTTTGAAAATAATTATCATCAAAATTCTATTCCAATTCATCAAAATATTCTCTTCATTCAAAGCATAATTTGCTTATTTGTGAATCCACCACGACATGTTTAGGGTAGGTGTAAGAGAACCTGAGAGGCATCCTATCCCTCTTTTATAACATGAACACAAATTAGACATGATTTCCTAATGCTACTAGAATAGGTGTGAGAGAACCCAAGAAGCATCCTTTTTTGACTAGCACAGCTAAGTTAGGTGTGAGAGAATCCAAACGACACTTTTTTCTTGGTGGGACCATAACTGCCATTTGTGGGACCATTTCATCAACTTTTAAGCGTATTTTAGGATATATGTGAGAGAACCCAAGCGCATCTTGTCCTCCACAAACACATATCTTCTATCTCGAGCTATTTTGAAGTGGAGCAAGCCCCCTGTGGAACTCACTCATTTGTTGCTCTAGGTCGGGCCGACATGCTACCTTGCTAGTGTGTCAACCCAGTGGTCATTCGTCTAGCAAATGTGAGTCCCTGTAATTTCTTCCTAACTTGACCATTACAAATCGATGAGCACCTTGTTAGTTTGGTAGGCCTCACTGCACAGCCAGTAAGCTACCCCATGTTGACTTTATTTAAGAGGATGTAAGCTGACGCGCTTTCTTCTTGAACTAGGTCAAATATATTTGAGGTTTAGGATAAGTCCCCAGCGGCTCCTTTTCTCTTGACTACTCTTAAGTTGATATAAGTCCCCTAGTGGCATTCACTCAGTAGTCGCCCTAGGTCGGATAGCACCTATTGAGCGGAAGATAGACTATCCCGATAATCAGTTCTACTATAGGAGGATGTGAGTCCCTGATGCTTTCTTCCTAGGCTGATTGTTACAAATCAATGGGCACTTTAGGTTGGTTGATGTTCATTATGTTGACAGCGACTCAGCCGATGGATACACCACTCTTGGCATATGTGAGTCTTTGTGCTTTCTCCTTGAGTTGAGCACCAAATACCTATAGACATTATCTTCTTCTAGGTTTTGGATAAAGCCCTTAGCGGCCCCTCCCATGCGGGCACTCTACTTTGGATCACATCCTTGCGACCCCATTTAGACACTACCCATGTTACTCTTGAATTGGACAGTCCCCCATTCCTAGTAGACACCCCTATGGTTAGAGAATTTGTTCAGCGGATACACATATTCTCCCTTGGACCAATAAATCTGAGATAGGACTAGGCTGATATGACCTCCTTCTTAGTATAATCCCTTGCAAACTAAGGTCCATGATAACCAAACAAACAAAACAAGCAAATCTATTCACTTGTGGATTAGGAATTCAAGCCTCCAACAACCCCTTTCCCAAGCAGGCATCCTATCTTTAGGGCAGTGTTAGCAAAACTCCCTATAGGAATTGCGACTACACTTGAGTTGAGATCAGTCCACTCGGCCTCTCTCGTAGTAGCCCTTAGGTCGGTCAATCTATTTTGCACAAGAGTTTCCACGGTCATTTCACTTTGGAAGATGTAAGTCCACTGCATTCTTTCTAGCATGATTTGCAAATCAGCGTCTAAGTCAGGTTGGCATGTTACCTTGCTAATGTGTCGCCCTTGTGGTCTTTTATTCAGGAAAGATGTGAGTCCCCATGCTTTCTTCCCTAAATTGGTCATTGTAAACCGAAAGGCACCCCTTTGATTGGATAGTTCTCTCCTTGGTCGGGAAGCTACTCCCTTTGGATCAATAAATTTGAAGTAGGTCAAGGACATGGCCCCTACTTAGTACAGTCCACCACAAACCAATGGGATCCATTAAATATAATTAAAAAATAAAATTAATTTTGACTATCTTTGAGTTAATTTAAGTTCGCCAGCAACAATCACTCAGTAGTCAGCCTAAGGTTGGTTGTTTACTCACTAATATACCCGGTGCCTACTTTGGAGGATGTAAGTCTACTATGCTTTCTTCCTAGTACAGCCACTGCACACAGAAAGGCAACCCCTATTGGTTGGATAGTCCTACCATGTGGTTAGTAGACTACTCCTTTGAATTGGTAAAATATGTAGTAGGCTAAGGCCAACATGGACCCTACTGAGTGCGGTCCATCACAAACTGACAGGGTCCATCTCAAAATTTAAAATTTAAAACAAATCAATCAACCTCCCCCAGTAGAGCTAAATTAAACAATAAAATCAATCAACTTCTCCTCATTGAGATGCAAATCTTTCTAATTCCCCCAATGGAATTAATTCAATCCAACCCAAACTTGCACCCTTACTGGTAGGTTCATATCTTTTATCCCCAGTAGATTCCAAATTTTAATCCCAGGTGGATTTCTGACCTCTCATCCCTCCGGATGACTTGAACTACTTCCTGGTGGAAGGTTCACACCTTTGCTCTCTTATATTTTTGACATAAGTAGATCACATTGCACTATGCTCTTGATTCCTTCTACACCTTGAGTTTAGGAGTAGATCATTTCTATTAGCTCTTGTGATCATTCGAGCATTGTTGATCATCTCAATCAACACAAGACGTGCGATATGCCTTGTCAATCACACCACACCAATTGGGCGCACTTTGTTAACCTTGCTTTTGGAGTAAGCTCTCAACTTCTCCATCTTAACATAGGACTCCTCTAGACACTAAGAGTTCCTTAGTCTTAAGACAATTCTAGTGGTTAGGTGAACACATAACCTAACCCTAGAGACTTAGAAGAGTTAGCCATAGAATAAGTTATGCCTAAGGGGTATTAGGAGGACTTTCCTACCCTATAGCTTGAACCCAATCCTTTCTTCTTTCTTTAAAACCAAACTTCAAATTCAAATCTTAAATCAATTCCAACTCAATTGACTTTCCCAAATCATAAATCAATTCCAAAATCCAAATCATGAATCAATTCCAAATGATTGAAACCCATGATTGAATTCAAATCCCAAAACCTTTTCTAAGCCCTTTTGATTCCATCTTATGGACTTAGCCCAAATCAAATCCAAATCACTCCAAACTCCAAAGATTTTCTCATAACCCATTTATATTCTTATTTGTATTTACAAATATAAATCAAATATAAATTCAAACAACCAAAACTAAATTCAAAACTCAAATCCAAATCCAACTCAAATCCAACTTATACTCTTTTAAGTCAAATCCTTGAACTTAGCCAAATCATTCTCAAATAAATCCAAATCTTTTGATTTTCTCTTCAAACAATCATTCCTTCAATTACATACCCAAACATAAACATAAACTTCAATCATTAAACCAAAATCAAACAAACCCAAATTAAACTCATGTTCATTCTTTGAACTTGAAATTGTCAAATGAATCAAAACCCATTTAACTCCAATTCACTTGCAATTAGATTTATATTTCCATCATAAGTCCATATGTTAGTTCAACCAAACTTGAATCAAGTCTTGATCAAGCCAATTGATCCATTTAGCCTCACTTGACACAAAGTGACATAAAGCACCTTTTTGAGCCAAATTCTAATCCAACCCAAATTGGATTCAACTAAGCCCATCTAAGCCTCACATTGTGAGCAACAATCATCCTAGGATGATCAATCACTCAAATTGGGTCAAACCAAGTCAAACTTAGCTTTTGACCAAGTCAACACTTAGCTTAAATGAAACTTGAACTAGCTTCCACCATAAGCCAAATTGATTGAAACCATTAATCTAAACCAATCTATAATCAATGATTGAACTTGACCAATCCATCAATTGAGCCAAACCAAGCCTAATTAGCCACTTGACCTAAGTTGACCTAAATTGACCTAAAAAGTCAAAATGGGTCAAATCTTGATCTAAGCCAACTTGATTGCAACCACTGGGTCAAATTCATTCTAAATCACTTATTGAACTTGACCAAAGCTTCAATTAACCAACTAGACCTAACCTAGCCCAATTGGCCATGAACCCAACTTGACCTAAGGTCAAATCAACTTGAAATAAAACTAAACCAAAATTGATTGAAACCAAAGCTTGCAATATATTTCAAATGATCAACCAAGCCTAAACCAACCCATGACCTAACCCAGTTGGGACAAATGGGTCAAATTGGTCAACTTGATCCATTTGACCTAAATGAACCTAAATGAACCAAAATCAAATATAATTCAAATTGGACCAAACCAATGATACCCATAGGCTCCAAATGATCATTTGAACTTGACCTAACCCATGGTTTTACCTAATTTGACCAATTGGTCAACCTAACCCAAATTGACCCAACTTGACCTAAATAGGTCAAATTGAACCAATTCAAACCAAATGAACTCCAATTCACTTGAAAATTTTCCCAACTCATTTTTGAATCAAATCTGCACAAATCAAAATTAAGGCTAAATGACCATTTTACCCCTAGTTCAAAGGGTATCCCATGGCCAAATTCACTTGGAATTTGGCCAATTCTTTCTCGAGGCCACTTAGCATCCTCCTAGTGGTCCATATGGACACCAATGGAGGTGGTGAACATGACCCAATGGGCTTGGGTCGGCCATGACCCAACCCAAGGCCAAACCAACCCCTCCAATGGGAATTGAGCACCTGGATCACCCAATGCACTCACCTAGCACATGGGCACTCACTCTTCTTCCCTCCACTACTAAAATGAATCACATGGGATGCTAAATAGCCCAAATCGATCAACCAATCTCCTTCATTTATCAAAAATGGCAAAATTGCTCTTCTCCTTCCAATCCAAGGAGGGGGGAGATATACTCCCCCTCATTCCTAGTCAAATGAGGAGCATTGAATTCAACTAAGCTCTAGGAATCGAAACAAATCATCCCTAAGCTTCCCAAGGCCATTTCCAAGCTCCCTTGATTTTTTCCTTCTTGATTTTACTCAAAGCCGAAACAGGGAAGGTCCATCCTCATTCCAAGTCACTCAATTCTCCACCAAAACCAAATTTACTCATAAGCACCATCAAGGGACTTCAGCGGGCTCAATCAAGTTGTTTCCCAAGTCACCAAGCCATAGGAAGGAGGACTTTGATCAAAGAAAGTCATTATTGAAAGGGACCTTGATCAACCGAGCCATCCACCCCAAATCAATACTTAATACATTCAACATGGCTTCGTCTCTACTAGACTAAGCTACCTCCTCCGTTGAAAGCACTGGTGATAGCCTCCAGTGAAATATTGCTCAAAATTGATATTAAGATAAAAATTACTTGGTCCTTTGTGAAGAAAATTGTAATCTCATCAGATCTTAACTGTTGGATACCTTTCTTGTGCTTCCCCGAAGGTGTGGGGTGAGTTTAAAATCCATCCAAGCTCTAGTGAGCTCGGATCGAGCGATGATCAACGGACGGCATCCATCTCTCGCTGCTTGGGAGGAGATAGATCACACACTGTCCATTTTGTGTGATTGGAAAGGATGGTTGTGATTAAATCATGATAGATCCCTCTCTAATTTAAGCCTAAACCGCGAGACTAATCGCGGCCGTCCGATCTAAGATCAGACGGCCTATGGAGAAAATGTTTCCACTATCGGCTGACTCAGCCACGGATGTGACAACTCAAATAACCTATCCCATTGTGCCATGTGGAAAGTGAGCCACGTCAGCCGCCATGTGGCCCGATGGGATTAGGGTGTTAATTAGCACTAATTAATTCATTTTTAATGCTGAAACTTCCAAAATTCATAATTAATTATAAAAAAATCCAAAAAATACAAAAGTTCATTTTAAAGATAATTCAGTCAGGAATAATATAAAATTAAAATCAATTGATTTTGAACAGTGTCTTTCACTCAATTTGGGTTTTATTATAAATGTAATTAGGCTAATTACTCCTTAATTACTTCAACAATTAATTCCAAACTTCCTAGGGTTAATTAGTGGATGACCTCTTCCTCCCATGATTTTCTTGAAATTTATTGTTGGATTAATTAGGGGAATTGCTTATTTCATCCTTAATCCTCCCTTAACTAAACAAATGATTAATTAACCTATTAAATAGTGATAAATTCATTAATTAAGTTTGTTAATCATCATAAAATATTGAATGGACTTAGGGAATTAGATTAAGATTTCTTTTCCAAATCTTTTCCCTTAAGTTTATTTCATTTGGATAAACATTTAATTAATTTTCAAGTTAATTAATGGCTTAATTACTTCATTAATTAATTTAATTAATGAAATTCAAAACCAAATTATTCTAGAACTTAATCACTTCATCTTGGATAGATTCTTAGTTGTTCAATAACTTAAGAGAACTTCAAAGGAAATTATAATCAAACTACATGTGTAGGGTGGTTATGAAAGTACTTAATTAAACCCTTTAGCTTAATTAATAAATAATTGTGAGCCAATTGCATTAGGCCCCTTTATCTCTTAGGTGCATTGCTGATTTAAATTTCATGTGGTTGCATATTATATGTTGGCTCATAATTACTTGTTTAATTATGTTAAAGTATTGTAAGTAAGGGATAACTAATGCATTTAACTCATACATTAACCTAAACAAAATATAAAAATCAACATAATTGTTCAAAAATTAAACTAAACCAATTCACATATGGGGGAAATGGGTTAGGGCCAACAAACTCTTTTTCACATTTCCTAAGTCAAATCAAATTCAAAAATAAAAATCTCTTAAAGAATTTTGATTCACTTTAAATGATCTTATTTCATAGGATTGTCTTTAGGAATTAATTAGGGTGAATGAAGTCATTTGCTTACATCACTTTATTTCATGCCAAGAATGCTAAATATTGTTTGCTATATGAAATCATGCATCCATTTCTTTTGAGAAATCAATTAAATAAAATATTTTTCTTTTATGTCAAATTGCATGTTTTTGCTAAAGTTAAGAATATGAGTGGCTATTATCACTATTAAACCAAAATTATTTCCAAAACCTATAAATTACTGATTATGAATGAAGTGATGCTACTTATAAGTACTAATAAGCTTGCATTTGATTATAACATAAGATATATTTTATGTTGTTTTCTTTTCTTCCCTTAACATGAATTTGAATAGGATTTGCAAAGTCATTTGAGAAGAACACGACACTTGCTTAAATTTATTCCTATGCATGTCTATGTTATGGCTTAAGAAGGGTCCTCACATTTGTACATATAAATTATAAAACCAAATCAGACAAAAATCTTTTGCATGATTCTTCATCGATTTATTTCTTTTGTACATTTACATGTATTTAAGAAAGTGGTATATTAGTTTGGACATCCTGAGGATGTGAGGCTTTAAGTAGCCCTAAGTAGGTCTTATACCTTTCGCCCCTGGTGTAGAAAATAATGACGATGTACTCACTTATGTCTTTTATACATGTGGTGAAATTTTATATTTCTAAAGAATGTATACTTTCATCTTCAATCTATGTGAAATAAAATGAAGATAGAAATATACTTATTTTTATGCATTTTGACACCACGTAGATCTATAGATATTCTTATTGAGAGTGATCGGATACGACATTGAGGAGAGGTGTACTATCTTGAAAGATAGAAGTCAGTACCCTACAATGAGTCTAATCACCTTAATAAGGACTCCAAAGAACAATGGGTCTGCATATGTACGAGAGATTCTTCCCCTACTTTACATGGAAAAATAAAGTAGGGTTTATTTTAAATCGTTCATTAAGTTTCCAATAGCATGCCCCTATAGTTAATTACATCCTAAAGAATTAGATTCCTTAGGAATACTCTCGATTAAGGTAAATGATCATTATCTCTAAAGATTTTAATAGATAGGACTATCAATCGATTAATTTATTTTGGAAGATCAAATGAGATTGATCAAAGAGAGAGAGTTATTATCAAAGCCAAAGAAAGATAAGAAGGAGATGCTCATGATGCTAGGAAATCTAGTGAGCATCTCAAACTATCCTATGATTGGGCTTTATATTTTTGAAATTGAATTATTTAGTTGAGTTGAATTTTTATTAGAAGTTTAGGGCTTATAATTTCACAATACAAGGTTATGGAAATGCCTAAGATGTAAGGATTTATGCTTATGACCCATAGAAGGGAGAAGCAACCTCATAACCTAAGTTTAGGGAGCTTTGGCAAGGGCAAAAAGCATGACCTAAATCTAAAGAGAAAATGGGCATTTGGTTTGCCTCCACAAGAGAGGACAAACCACCTGGCTGTTTGGACTTACAACTATCTGGGGGTGGCTACCAACTAACACCTCCTACAATTTTAAATTCATGTAGGAAATTCATATGCTTTATGCAAGATAACTAGGCTATTATTTATTTTAGAGAGATACTAAGTCCTAATGGCCAAGATCTAATGCATAACATATTACATGTTATTTTCATTTTTGGACAATCATTTGACTCAGGCTTATAGGTTACATATGCCTAATGCATGAAAAGTAAGATTATTGGCCAAAATCAGCGAGAAGGGAGGAGGTGTGTCCACCATGGCTCTCAAAGGTCAAGCCAAGTTCTCTGGCAAAGGTGGAAGCCCTCCATTCAAGAGTGAAATAATATGCTTCTATGCATGATGTTATAAAAGAAATACTCATCCAACTAAAGGATTGCTAATTCTTTTATCTTGATTTTAACTTAGGCTTTAAATGAGGTTATGAGTTTATTATTTTTAATTTTGAGTTCATTAATTTGGTAAAAGATTTATTTTTTTCAAGAGCCTAATCACCATCCAGGCCATACATCAAGCAAGGAAGAAACTAGGAAACATGCCATCTTAATGCACAAGCTAAACAAAACATCAAACATTTTATAAAGTTAACACAAAAGAATAAAAGGCCATTTGTGGTACAGCACCACCGTACAAACTCGAAAAGAAATTGGGTAGCCGAGCTCTACCCTTATACAACCGGGATTACAAATAAATTAATTTACAATCAAGTAAGAAAATTCATGTTATGGGGGTCTTCATTTCTTCTTTTCTTTTTTCTTCTTTCTTCTTTTGGTTTCTTCTTTTGGTTCCTTCTTTTGGATGGTTGGAAGGTGGTTGCTCCAAAGGCTTCACATGATACATATGATGTAATCTTATGACCAATGCTCATCCTAATACCCCATAACATTCATTCCAAAATCCTAATTGCAAAAATATACATGAAAAGGAAAAAAGTAAATCTAACTAATACCTCCAAAATAGAGATTAGCTAAACAAACCATACAAACCCCAAGCATGTGTATTGGACTTAGCACCCCACACATGGACTAAGTCCCCTGACTATTAGATTATGCTTAGGGGTATAAGCACCTGCACAGTAAAAGCATTTATATTTTTATTATATCATCCCTTATGCACAATCCCCTGCATAAAATAATGATTAGACTAATTCATCCTACCATTCATTCTACGCACATTCACCTTAACATCCACTAGAAATAATATATCATAAAATAAAAGCAAATATCAAGCCATGCACCACCCTAACCTAAAATTAGAAGTGGTGACCTAACCTAATGTGTGTGTTTTAAAAGGTTTATGTGGTATGTTTAGCTATGGCTTTAAGTCTTAGATTTTCTAAGTGTGAAGATGTTCAACTTAGATGGGTAGTTTCATTTAAGTTGTTTAGTTGATTTGGGTGGATTTTATTTTGTATTTTTGGTTTGGTTTAAGTAAATCCTATAATTAATTACTAAGTTTTAAAGAGAGGGAAAAGAGAAGAGAACTCCTCTTTCCTTCCCTACCTTAAGTAATTTCTAAAGTGGATTCATATTTGATTTTGTTTAGTGAATGTTTTATTTTTTTTTTAATTAATCCTAAGTTTAGATTTTCCCTAAACAAACCCATTCAGAAAGAAAGGCATTTTAAGATTAAATAAATGAAATTAATATCACAAAACACACATCACTTCATTTCTTTCCCAACATGTATAACATGCATATGAATGCATCCTAAACATATTTATACATACAAATGGAAATGTTTAGCATGCTTTATGATGAATGCTAGGAAATGTTACTTAAGAAAATTGGAATGCTTTATGATGCATGGTTTTCACTAAGTAGAAAATAGTGGTTTCTTTTATCCATTATTCACATGCACATGTATATGTATAAAAGGCATAAGTGAGTACGGTGCCATTGTTAGCACTAGGGGTGTAAGGTACAAGACCTACTTAGGGCTACTTAAAGCCTTGCAATCCTGGGTTGTCCAGGCTAATATACCACTTTCCTTAGATTCAAACACATGTATAAAAGAAATGGATGGAAAAGAAAGAAGCAAAAAAGTTTGTATTTGTTAATTTATTTTGGTTATGCAATTTATATGTGCAAGTGTGAATGTCCTTCTTGGGTAATAGCAGAGGAATCAATAGGAATGAGATTAGACAAGTGTTGTGTTCTTTCAAATGAACTATACACTTTGCCAAATCCTATTCAAAACTATGCTAAAAGAAAGGAGAAAGAAAGCTACACCATGCACATCTTCATATTTATATCCACATGCAAGCTCATAAATAATTATAAGTAGCACACTTTCAGTTTTAAGTATTATATTTGTAGATTTTTAAAATAGTTTTGGATTTAATAGTGATAATAGCCATTCATATTTTTTAATTTAGCTAAACATGCAATTTGACATAAAGAAAAAGCAATACGTAACTGAACGAAGCATAAAAAGCATGAATGCATGAAACTCATATGACATACACATTTAGCATGTTAGGAAGGAACTAAAGTGATGAAAGCATGTAAACATGTTCACCCTAATTAATTCCTAAAGATAATCTTATGAAATAAGAAAGCTTAAAGCAAATCAAGTTATTTTTAAGGAAGGTTTGATTTTGTTTTGAGTTTGATTTTGAGAAATGTGAGGTGAGTTTGCTGCCCTTAACCCATTCTCACATATGTTTGTTGATTTAGTTTGTTCTTAGGATTATTAGATCAATTTTATGCTTTGGTTAAGTTAAGGTATGAATTAAGTATGTTAATTATCCCTTACCTATACCACCTTAGCATACTTAATCAAATATTTATGAGCCAATGAGATAGCATAAAACTACATAAGGAATTTAAATAAGTGATGCACCTAGGAAAGAAGAGGACCTAATGCAATTGACTCATGATTAATGATTAACTAAACTAAGGGGTTTAACTTAAGTAATTTCATAAACACCCCCCCCCGCCAACATGTTAGTTGAATTTTGATTTTCTTAATTCTACTTAGGATCCTAAACACCTAAGAATCTACCCAAGATAGATAAATTGAGTTATGGAAAGTTTTAGAATTTTATGAAATTAATTAAGGGAGTAATTAATGAATTAACCCTTAATTAAGGTTGGATTAAGAAAGGAAGGGGATTTAGGGAATATCTTAAGGAAAGTATCCCAAAATTATTCTCTAAACCTCATATTCACTTAAGAAAACTTAATTGATTCAATAAGAGAGTTAAACCATTAATTATACCCTTAATTAAGCTTAATTACATTAAGGGACCAATAAATCCTAAGAAAATTAGGGGAGGCAGGAGTCATCCCACTAATTATGCACAAGAAGTTTGGGATTAATTAGTAGAGTAATTAAAGGGTAATTAGAAAAATAATATTCTCAATAAAACCCAAATTTAAAGAAAAGCACTATTCAAAATTGATTTAAATAATTTTTATAAATTTTAGGTTCAATTATCTATCTAATGCAATTTATTTCATATATTTTTGAATTTTTCTAGGCTTAGATATGAATTTAGGATGTCTTCATGGTTAATTAGTGCTTTAATAGCCTTAATTAATTGTTTAATCCCATCGGTGCCATGTGGATCGCTGACGAGGCATGTGCTTTCCATGTGGCATGATTTGATATTAAATTGTCATCAATGCCAACGGCATGGCATTTTTCCTCACCTCCGATCAAGGATCGATGAGGTTAAAGCGCATGGATCTAAAGGATGAAACATGGGATCCTATTTTTAATTCATCCATCCAAAATGGATGGATGTACCTATATGATCTATATCTTTATGAATAATGGACAGTCCATCTTAAGAGCATGATGATGAGCTCATTGATCCCAAAACTTACCCACACCATCTAAGAATAAAGGAAAACACATCTAATAACTAGATTTTTATAGGATTAACCTTCACTTTATAAAGGACCAAACTATATTGAAAATATGCTCGGTTTAATGGCTAACCTCATTGGAGGTGATCACCGGTGCTTGATTCCCTTGGAGAAGCTTCAGCTAGTGGAGATGAAGCTTTGTTGAGAGTTTGAGGTCTTGAGATTGGATGGATCCTTCTATGGGCCTACTCCTCCTTGACTTGAGCTCGGTCTTGATCAAGAATGGTCTTCCCTTACCTTCGGAACTTAGGAAAGAGCTTAGGCAAGTTCAATCAAGCTCCTTGATGGAGCTTGCAAAGGGAATTAGGTTGATATTGAATGTAGGATAAGTTGAATTTTTAGTGGAGCTCCCTTATTTTTGGTTTGAGTAAATCCAAAAATGGAGAAGTTGATTTCACTCTAGGATGCTTGGGGTCACTTGGCAAATGCTCCTCTGGCTTTCTATTACTCAATCAAATTGGGGACTGATGTAATGAATTCAAATCAGGGGGAGTATATCTCCCCCTTGAGCAACCGGATGATCGTGCTTCACTTGTTATTTTGATCCAATTGAACTCATGAAATGGGTTGTTAGGCCATTTAGGGCTTTTATATGGGTTTTTTTGGCCAGAGGAGGGGGGTAGTGGGAAAGTTGCTTAATTGAGTGGAGGAAGGATTTTTTCATGTTCTTAATTTGAAGGAGGTGGTTAATTTTGACCTTGGGTTGGATTGGACTGACCCAAACCCATTGGTTCATGTGCACTAGGTCCATTAGTGACCATTTGGTCCACTAAGAGGATGTCAAGTGTCCATGAAAAGAATTGACCAAATTCCAAGTGGTTTTGATTTTGGGTTACCCTATGGCCTAGGGGTAAAATGGTCATTTGGCTTAGGTTTCAATTTAAATATGTTTGTTATGTTTGAAAAATTGGTTAGGTCAAGTTTCATTGAATTTGGAGTTGGTTTGATATGATTTGGCTCATGTTGACCCATTTAGGTCAAAATGGGTCAACTTGGGTCAAGTTGACCAATTGGTCAAATTGGGTCAAACCAAGGATTGGTTCAAGTTCATATGACCCTTTGAAATATTTTGGTGGCTTTGGTTTGATTTAATTTATATTATATTTGGTTTTGGTTTAATTGATTTTATTTAGGTCAAATGGGTCAAGTTGACCAAATTGACCCGTTTGACCTATTTGGGTTAGGTCATGTTTTATTGGTCATGTGAAATGGATTAGTATCTTTGTTTCTAATCAATTTGGTTTATGTTTGAGTTTGGCTAAATTTGACCTTTTAGGTCAAGTTGGGTTCATGGTCAACTGGGCTAGGTTAGGTCTAGTTGGCCAATTGAGGCTTTGGTCAAGTTCAACAATCATTTTGGAATGAACTTGATCCATTAGTTTCAATCAATTTGTCTTAGATCAAGTTTTGACACATTTTGACTTTTTAGGTCATGTTGGGTCAACTTGGGTCAAGTGGCCAATTGGGCTAGGTTAGGCTCAAATGTTGACTTGGTCAAGTTCTAACATTGATCATGAATGAACTTAGATCATTGGTTTCAATCAATTTGGCCTATGGTGGATTTTGACTATGTTGGGTTTCATTTTGGCTAAGTGTTAACTTGTTCAACCCTTAGGTTTGACTTGATTTGACCCAATTTGAGTGATTGATCATCTCATGATGATTGTTGATCATGATGAGAGGCTTAGGTGGGCTTAGTTCAATCCAATTTGGTTAGGATTAGAATTTGGCTCATAAGGGTACTTTAGGTCACTTTGGGATGAGTGAGCCTAAAAATGGCTTGGTCAAAGATTGATTTGAGTTTGATTGAACTCACATATGGACTTATAATTGAAATATAAATCAATTTGCAAGTGGTTTGAAGTCAAATGGATTTTGATTCATTTGACAATTTCAAGTTCAATGGGTGAACATGAGTTTACTTAGGTTTGATTTTTTAATTAAGTTTTGATTTGGTGATTGAAGTTTGTGTTTATATTTGGATTCATGATTGAAGGATTGATTGAATCATGAAGAAAAATGAAGGTTTGGCTTGATTTGAAATTGATTTAGCTAAGTTCAAGATTTTGACTTGAAAGGCTTAGGTTGGATTTTTATTGAATTTGAGTTTATTTTTTGGAGTTGGTTTTGGTTGTTTAAATTTATATTTCATTTAAATATGTGAATATAAATGTGAATATAAATGGGTTATGAGAAAATTTCAAGGATTTGAAGTGATTTGAACATGATCTAGGTTAAGTCCTTAAGAGGGAATCAAAGTGACTTAGGAAAGATTTGTGATTTGGATTTAGTTTGATTGATTTGAATTTATATTTCATTTATATATGTGAATATAAATGAGAATATAAATGGGCTGTGAGAAAATTTCATGAGTTTGAATTGATTTAGATTTGATTTAGGCTAAGTCTTTACGAGGGAATTAAAGGACTTAGAAAGATTTTGAATTTGACTGTGGAATTTCAATTTGGAATTTGATTTCATTTATTTGAATTTATATTTCATCTATATATGTGAAAATAACTGAGAATATAAATGAGTTGTGAGAAATTCCCTGAGTTAGAATTGATTTGAACATGATTTAGGCTAAGTCCTTAGGAGGGAATTAAAGGACTTTGGAGAGATTTGGAATTTCAATCATGGTCTTCAATCATAGGTTTCAATCATGGGTTATAATCATTTGGCATTGATTTGAGTTTGGAGAAAATCAATTAAGCTGGAATTGATTTAGGTTTGATGTTGATTTGATTAGGAGTTTGACTTGAAGGAAGGAAGTAAGGAATGTGGTTCAAGCTATAGGATAACTAAATTCTTCTAACACCCCTAAGGCATGACCTATTCCTATGGCTAACTCTTCTAAGTCTCTAGGGCTAGGTTGAGTGTCCATCTAATCATTAGATGTGTCTTAAGGCTAAGGATCTCTTAAAGTCTAAGAGGAGTCCTATGTCTAAGATGGAAGGGTTGAGAGCTCATCCCAAAAATGAGGTCAACAATACATATGAATGTGCATTTTGTTAATGGATGAGAAATCTCCCTTTTCTATATAATAAAAACAAGCATCAATGGAATATCCAAATTTTCAAATCACATCTCTTAGCATTCATCATCAAAGTGTGCTAAAATTTTCATTGCATGTATAGATATGCTTAGGATTATTCATATGTATGGTATACATGGTGAAAGAAATAAATGGTTGTATGTTATGTGATAGTAATTCACCTTAACTAATCCTAAGATGCCTTTTTTTTTTAAATAAGGCTATTTAGAGTAAATTTAAACTTAGGATTAATTAAAACACATAATAAAACATTCACTAAAGAAAAATCATTAATGAATCTACCTTAGAAATACTTAAGGTAAGGATGAAAGAGAAGTTCACTTCTCTTCTCTTCACAACATTTAGTAACTAAGTGTAGGTTCATTAAAACTAAATCAAATCATCAACTAAAATTAACAAATCAACTAAATCACTTAAAATAAAACCACCCTCTAAATTGAATCCTTCACACTTAGAAAATTTCAACCTTAAAGCCTAGCTAAGACATGTCACACAAGCCTTAAATGGCACACACATTAGGCTAAGTCACCATTTCTATCTCAAAGATAGGGCGGTGCATGGTTTGATGCTTGATTTTATTTTGTGATGTAATATTTTTTATACTGGATGTTAGGGTGTATGTGCATAGACTGGATGTTTGGACGATCTTAGCCTAATCATGTCTTCTATAGGGGTTGTGCTTAAGGGGAGCTATAATAAAAATATAAATTCTTTTATTGTGCAGGTTGTTTATACCCCTAAGCATGATCCAAACTAGGACAGGTGGACTTGGTTACCCATGTGTGGGGTGCTAAGTATAAATTATTCATATAACTGCTTGGGTTTATTGGTATGTTTAGCTAATATCTATTTTGGTTTAGTTAGATTTATATTTCCCTTTTTGATATAAATTTTGTAACTAAATTTGGAATGAATGTTATAGGAGAATTAAGGAGAACATTGGTTATAAGACCATGTCTTATATACCATGTGAAACCTTGGAGCAAACTACATCCCAAGTCAAAAGGAAGAGAGAAGTGAAGAAAGAAAGAAATGAAGAAAGAAAGAAAGGAAGAAAGGAAGAAATGAAGAACAAAGAATGAAGAATGAAGAATGAAGACCCCCATAACATGAATTCCTTTTTAATTGTAATCATTCATTTGTAAACCGAGTTGAATAAGGGTAGAGCTTAGCTACCCATTTTACTTTTTGGGTTTGTGCGATGGAGCCTGACCACGTCGGCCTCTTATTCTTTTGTGCTAATTTTATAAAATGATTGATATTTTGTTTATGATTGCACAATTAGGATGGCATGATCTTTCTAGTTTCTTAATTGCTTGATGGTTGTTGAATGGTTTGGATGCGATTAGACACTTAGAGAAAAATAAATTTTCTATCCAATTAATCAACACAAAATTAAACTAAATAACTCATAACCTCACCTAAAGCCTAGGACATAAATCAGGATAATAAAAAAAATTAGCAACCCTTTAGTTGGATGTTGTATGTCTCCCATCATGCATAAAACATATTGCTTCACTCTTACTAATGGAGGGCTTCCACCTTTGCCAGAGAAAATAGCTTGACCTTTGAGAGCCATGGTGGAAACACACCTCCTTCTTTTTGATTTTGGCCCATAATCAATCTTCTCATGCATTAGGCATATGAAATCCCATAGCCTGTGTCAAATAAAAATGTCCTAAAATTAAAATAAAACTTAACAAAATTTGTATTAGATTAAGTCATTATTCATGCCCTTCATAATCTAGTCGCTTAGGGAGTGTATTTAAAGATTTAGTCTCCTTTCTAAATAAATAATTTCCTAGCTATCTTGCAAAGTATTAGACTTGCCTATATGTATTTAAAATCATAGGAGGAGTTAGTAGGTGGCCACCCCCAAGTGGTTGTAAGTCCAACAGTCGGGTGGTTTATCCTCTCTTGTGGAGGTAAACCATATACCCATTTTTCTCCTTAGATTTAGGTTGTGCCTTGGCCCTTGCCAAAGCTTCTTAGATTTAGGATCTGAGGTTGCTCTTTCCCTTTGTGGGCTACACGCATAAATCCTCACCTCTTAGGCATTTCTACAATCTTGTATTGCAAATTATAAGCCTTAGATTTCTAATAAAAATTCAACTCAAACATATAATTCCTCTCAATTTCAAAAATATGAAACCCAACCATAGGATAGTTTAGGATGCTCACTAGGTTTCCTAGTATTATGAACATCCACTACTCATCTCCCTTTGGTTTCCATAATAACTCCCACCTTTTGATCAATCCCACTTGATTTTCCAAAAATAACCAATTTGTTGATGGTCTGTCTTGGAAATCTTTTGATACAATGATCACTTACCTTAATTGAGAGTATTATTAAGGAATATCATTCCTTAAGATGTAATTAACTATGAGCTTTCTTCCATAGGGAACTTAATGAAGCAGGTTTAAAATAAACCCTACTCTTTTCATGTAAAGTAGGGGAAAGATCTCTAGTACATTTGAAGAACCAGTATCCTTAAGAGTCCTTACTAGGTGATTAGGTCCATTGTAGGATGGTGACTTTTATCTTTCAATAGTACATCATTCCTCAATGTCGTACCTGAAAACCCTAATGAGAACATCTGTGGATCTACGTGGAGTCATAAACTACATTTTTCAAATCCCATAATTTGAAAATAAAAATACACTAGAGTGGGTGACATGTGGAGCAGTGTGATGGTGAGACACCAACTGCCTCTTCATTGAAGCCCTCCTCCTATGGCTGGTAGTGGCTGTAAGGACTATGTTTTTAGTATGATCGACCCTAGTAGCTCATCAATCTAGGAAATCTATGAAAGCGGAGGCCACTGACTATCAGGCGTACCCCCTCCTCTCCTTTCTGCCTGCTTGGGCTGCAACTCTTGTATATCTGATCCCTAACCTCCATGGATCAAAGTCCTCAAATCAAATAATGTACTGGACTCTGAGCATCCGTGGCCTCTACTGACATGGCAAAGAACTGAATGTAGACCAACGTAGGGCTTTCTTCTCTCCCTAGCTAGTATCTCAGACTATACTGGCGGTGGAGGCAATATAGTAATCCTCTTATAGTCCTCTTCTCTATTGAAGTCAAGAGGGGTTAAACCTACTACCACTCAAGAGTGGAGAGGTCTCACAAGGAGAACCCTCCTCAGCAATGTGAGAGATAGTGTTTATCTACCTAGCCTCATGCTCATAGTGTCGCTTAAACTTTCAATTCTTATTACAACGTTGTGTCCTAGTAAGAGGGGCGGAGCGGTAGCTAGAACCTACCTCAAAGGTAGGGGAGACTATCTCGGAGGCCAAGATAGCCTTCCCCTTCAGAATGGGGAAACCGTGAGGAGTCGCCCTCATTGGCAGTGAGGAGACAAGCGAATGCACTGACAAGGTACTCTGGTGCCACTAAACTAGCACCAAAATAGATGAAATTGATACTGACACTACCATGGGAACCTCAATGGCCTTCCTCTTCAGCGAGGGAAACTCAGAATCTGATCGGATGTCAAAATGAAGGAGTGGCTTCTTCCACCACCTCATCTCTACTAACGGTCGTGAGGGCTGGCCCATCACAGGTGACTCGAACAGCCTCAAAGCAATGCCCAAACTGGATGACATGCATGGTGGTGTTGGTGAGTATGGCCTGATCCAAGGCCAAATCCACACCATACAGAAGGAGAAGATCATCTTTCTAGAAGACATGATGGGAGATTGACTGAAGGAGTGATCAAAGGACTGAACTGCTATCTCTACATTTGTTAAAAATAGAACTGAATCAGGACCTTGCTTTAATAGTTGCCTTCAATCAATGATTCTTGATTTTGGAATTTGAACCCACACTTAACAAATTTAAGTATGCTAAATGGGGTTCATTGAATTGAAGAGATTTTGATATTTGAGAAGAGACTTTGTCATAGGATTTTATTTTGATTTGGAACCCACATCCAATAAATTTAGGAATGTTGAGTGGGGTTCATTTATTTGGAGAGAGTTTAGACATGAATTTATTTTGATTTTATCCATTGTTTGAAAATTTGATTATAGAATCATCACTTAGCAAATTTAGGTAAGCAAAATGAGATTCAAATGTATGTTTGAAAATAATTTTTGAAAGCATTTTTGTTTGCGATGATGTTTGTCATATGTTTGATTAGTTCGATTTGATTTTGAAAATGGGATCCTTACTCAACAAATTTAGGTATGCTAAAATGTGTTTGATATTTTTTTGTTGATTTGAAAATGGAACCCTTACTTAACAAATTTAGGTATGTTAAGTAGGGTTCAAGTGTGTTTGATATTTTTTTTTGTTTTGATTTGAAAAGGGAAACTCTTATTTAACAAATGTGGGCATGTTAAATAGAGTTTAATTTATTTTATATGTTTTTCTATGATGGAATTTATATTTGAAAATTTTGAGTATGTCAAATGGAATTTAAATGTGTTTTGATTTTCATGATTTTGAAAAAGAGGAACTCTACTTAACAAATGTATGTATGTTAAATAGAATTCAATTTGTTTTGATTAAAAAAAGGAACTCTTATTTGACAAAATTGGGTATGTCAAATAGAGTTCAAATATGTTTTGATTTTGTGTGTGATGTTGCTTTTGAAAAGGTAGAACTCTTACTTAACAAATTCAGGAATGTTAAGTGAAGTTCAATCATATGTTGATTTTTGATTTTATTTTGGTTTTGAAAATAGGACTCCATTTAATAAATTTAGGTATGTTAGGTGGAGTTGGTTTATTTTTTCTTAAATGTGTTTGAAATATTTTGAAGAACTCTCTTTTAACAAATTTGAGTATGCTAAATGGAGTTGGTTGATTGATTGATTTTATTTTGAAAAAATGTGCTTTTGAAAAGTTATGAAAAGGGTTTTAATGATGCATATTTTATTTTGATTTTGAAAAAGGATCCTCATTTAACAAATTTAAGTTTGTTAAATGAGGTTTGTTCATCTTTATTATTTGAAAAGAGATTTGAAAGTTTTAAATTTTGCAAACTTTATGTTATGTGAAGTGCATTTCAAAAATGATTTTATTTATGGAAAAGTACTTTTGGAAAAATTTTCAAAACACTTTACTTATTTAGTTTAAATTTTATTGTAACTTTTTTGAATATGGGATGAACCTTGCCTCACCAAGTTAGTGGTAAAGAGGTTCTAAGTTTAGCCATCTCCTTTCATTAATTAATCTATTTTTTACCTATTAGGGGACCCAAGGTCGTAAAACCTAAAGATATTGGCTAGCTTTGCTTAAGGATGAAATAAGCTAAGTGTCAATAGAAAGAAAGATAGTCTTGGGTTGATATAAAATATAAGTCCACTATTGATGCTTGGAGATAATAATTATCTACTATAGATGGAGAGAGGAACCATCCCAGCTGAGTCACCAGAAAAATCCATGGTTTGGATGATGTGTGTGTGGGGAACGCCATGTAGATCATAGGGGGTACTTATTAAAGTGATCAAGTATGGCATTGAGGTATGATGTACTATCTCAAAAGATAGGGTCATCACCCTTCAATGGACCTAATCACCTAATAAGGACTCTTAAGACATGATGGGTCTTCGAATATACCAGAAATTTGTCCCTTACTTTACATGGATGAATAAAGCAGGGTTTATATTAAATTGGGTTAAAGTTTCCTATAGAAGAAAGCTTCCATAGTTAACTACATCCTAAGGAAGGTTAAATCCTTAGGAATACTCTTATTAAAGTAGACAATTAGGGTCTCCAAAGATTTTAAGGTTGGACTATCAAAGGATTGGCTATATTTGCAAAATCAATTGAGATAGATCAAATGGAGAGACTTATTTTAGTAGCCAAAGAAGATGAGTAGGGAATGTTCATGATACCAGGAAGCTTAGTGGGCATTCCAATTTATCATGTAGTTGGGCTTTATATATTTGAAGTTGAAGAGAATTATTTATTAAATTTGAATTTTATTAGATTGCTAGGGCTTATAATCCAACAACATAAGATTGTGAAATGCCTAAGAGGTGAGGATTTATGCTTATAGCCTAAGGGAAATAGCTACCATGAATCTTAAATCTAGTGAGCTTTAGTGTGAGCTAAAGCATGACCTAAATTTAAGAAAAATGGGCATAAGATTTACCTTCACTAGAGAGGATAAACTGCCCAACTTCTGCACTTACAACTGCTTGGAGTGGCTGCCAGCTAACTCCTCCTATGATTTTAAAATCATGTAGTCCAGTCTTATGAATTGCAAGATAGCTAAGGTAGTTATTTATTTAAAAAGAGATTAAAGTCCTTAAACCTAATCCCTATGAGACTAAGAGCATGAGTGGTAAGAGTAATGACTTAATCTAATGCAAAATATTTTCAAGTTTTATTCAATTTTTGACACTATGTTTAGACAATGGCTTTAGGATTTTGATGCTTACATGCATGATGAAATAAGATTGTTGGCTAAATTACCAAGAAAGGGGTGTTATCCAACATAAGGGATGCCCTCACAGGTCAAGCATTTCCCTATTGTGCAAGGATGGAAATCCCCTATTTTCAAGAGTGAAATAATATGCATGTATGATGTGAAACATACAACCATATAGCTAAGGGGTTACTAAATCTTTTAATTATCTTATTTAAGACCTAAGCTTCATGGTGAGGTTATGAGTTGTAGAAAATTTTAATTATGAGTGATTAGTTAGATAGAAAATTTATTTTATCCAAAAGCCTAATCGTATTCTATACATTAAAGCATCAATCATGTAAAATTATGAAAAACATGTCATCTATAATGCACAATTTAAATATAACATCAATCAATTTTATAAACTATCATAAAAGAATAAGAGGCTGATGCAGTTGGGTACTATTATACAACCCAAAAAAAAAAGATGAGTAGCCAAGCTCTACCCTTATATAACTCGATGTTACAAACTACTAACTACAATTTTATTAAATGCTATTAGGGGTCTTCATTCTTCACTCTTCCATCTTCCTCTTTCTTTCTCTTGATTTTGTTTTGCTTGCTTCAAAGGCAATACAAGGCCTCCTAGGACAATGCATTCTAGCCACTGCTCATCCTAATCCTCCATAGCACTAATCCTAGTTTCTATTACAAAATATTAAGAATTGGAAAAGTAAATCTAACTATACCTGCAAAATAGAGGTTAGCTAAACATAAATATATCTCAAATAGTTATGTTTATAATCTAGACTTAGCACCCTACACATGGGTAACCAAGCCCACCTGTCCTAACTTGGATTATGCTTAGGGGTTGCAAAGAGAACATTTATATTTATCTTTAAGCATCCATTAAGCACAATCCCTACAGAAAATATGATTAGGCTAATATCGACATATCATCTAGTCTACGAAGCATAGACTCAAAAATTGAGTCTAAAATAATACATCAAAAAATAAAATAAAAAACATTCATCACATCATGCATTGTCCTAACTTAGGACTATAAGTAGTGACTTAATTCTAATATGTATGTAAAGGCTTGTGTGGTGTGTCTTACTAAGTATTAGATTCGTATTTTCTAAGTTTGGAAAGTTCAATTTAACATGAAAGGTTGGATTCACTTCAAGTTGTTTAATTGATTTGAGAATTTTAATTTGTGTTTTCTTTTATTTCATATGATTACACTTAGAAACTAAGTGTTATAAAGAGAAGAAAGAGGATTGTCTCTTTCATCCCTACCTTAAGCAAATTTCTAAAGCATGTTAATTTTTTTTAGTTCCCTTTAGTGAATGACTTATTAAATGATTTAATTAATCCTACATTTAGGTTCACCTTAAATGATCCTATTCAATATGAAAGGCATCTTAAGATTAACTTGATTGAACTACTACCACATAACATATATCAAACCATTCCTTTCTATCACACATAACATTCATGTGATTAAATCCTAAGTATATCTATAGATGTGACATGTTTTAGCATACTTAAATGATGAATGTATGTGTACATTTGAATTTTATATTTTTATTGATTTAATTATTTAATATGTGTAAATTTAAAGCTCTACCAAAATTCATATACAAAAGTAAATAAGAATAAAATTAAACAGGTATGCACCATTATTAAACCAGGGAAATGAGGTAATTAAATGACCTCCTTAGGGCTACTTCAAGCCTCATGTTCCCGTGATGTACATACTATATACCCATTTGTATTCAAATATATGTAAGTTTTCATGCATGAATTAGGAAAGAAAGCTCCAAATCACATGATTAAACAATTCAATCACTTGAACAATTATGGAAGCATGCATTTTTAACATAAAAGAAGGATGCTCATTCTTCAATCACATGTACGCACAGATGTATGAAAACAGACAAGTATTTGCCATTATTAAACTAGGGAAGTGAGGTAATCAAATGACCTCCTTGGGGCTACTTAAAGCCTCGTATTCCCAGGATGTCCAGACTATATACCCCGTACCATTCAAACTTATGTAAATCAACATGTGAATAAAAGAAAGAGAACTCAACATTCACATACTTAAGCTATAAGCATGTGCATTTCTTATGTATTTTTAACTAACATCATAACACATATTATTATTCATTTATAAACTTTTTTTAAGAAATATATTTGAATTTAATAGTTGTAATAACCACACATATATTAAATTAAATCAACACATACAAGTTTACATAAAGGAAATCCATTTTACTTTACTTGGTTTTGAAAAGATGGATGCATGAATTCAAATGACACATCAAATTTAACATGATTGGAAGAGAACAATCAAATATAAGCATGTGATTCATTCAACCAAAGTAGTTCCTAAGGACAATCAAATCAAACAAGATTATTTAAAGCAAACCAAAGCTTCCTTAGTGTCATTTTTAATTTAATGTTTTGATTTGATTTAAGGATGTGAGAAAAGGTTTGATGATCCTAATACACTCTCATGTTTAGTTTAAGGAAATGTAATTAAGTTGATTTTATGAGTTAATTAGGTTATAACATGCATTAAATACATTAATTAACCCTTTCCTATGTTGCCTTAATATAATCATCCAAATAATTATGAGCCAACATGATATGCATGTGAATTAGAAATTAAATTAGCAATGATCCTAAGAAATAAAATTTTCCTAAAGCAATTAGCTCATGATTAATGGTTAATTAAGTTAAGGAACTTAATTAATTACTCTTATTATTTTCCCACACATGTGGACTAACCATAGTTTCATTAAACTCCTTTAGGTTATTAAAGACCTAAAGATTTACCCAGGATTTAATTAATTAAGTTTTGATGTGATTATAATGAATGCCGGAGAGATGGGAGGAATTTAATTGATTAATTAAAATTTAATTAATTTTCTTTTGAAAAATGAAGTGAACTTAGGGAAAGAGGTCTCAACCCTACTCCATTAGTCCATTTACTATTAGATAGTGATTAATAAACTTAATTACTCATTTTATTACTATTCATGGAATTAATTAACCATTAATTAGATTAAGAGATTAATTAGGGCTTACTTAGTCAATTTCTCTAATTAAGAAAGCAATAAATCCCAAGAAAATCATGAGAGGCAGAGGTCAACCCATTAAATTAACCCACAAAATTTAAGATTAATTTCTCAAGTCATTATGGAGTAATCAAGCTAATTAATTTTGTAATTAAACTTTAATTAAGCCTTAATTACTATTCAAAATTAATTAAGATCATTTTTAATTAATTCTCCTCTAAAATACATTTAAAATGAGTATATATTTGCATTTTTATGATTTTTCTTTGACTTGTTATGATTTTTAAAAATGTTAGCAATTAAAATACATTAATTAAGCTTAATTAACCCTTAATCCCATGGCGCGTTGATGCGGTGCTCTTTCCACATGTCGTGGATTGGTTATTTAAAATAATCTGTCGGCGCTAGCATGGCGAGAATGTCTTTTCTCATGCTTCGTCTAAGATTGGATGACAACTATTAATCTCGCAGCTTAATAATATTAAATCGATTGATCTATTGGATTTAATCACGATCATCAATTTTTATCACGTAGAACGGATGGCGTTGTGGTGTTTATTTTTTGGATGTGGTTGTGTGTGAGGGGGGACACATTAGATCGTGAGGGGTACTTATTGAAGTGATCGGTATGACATTAAGGTATGATGTACTATCTTGAAAGATGAGTATCACCTTCAATTGACCTAATCACTAATAAGGACTCTAAGACATGATGGGTTTTGATGTAAAGATTTTTCCCTAGTTTACCTGGATGAATAAAGCAGGGTTTATATTAAATCGGGTTCTAAAGTTCCCTTTAGAGCAAGCCTCCATAGTTAATTATATCTTAGGGAATGAGATTCCCTAAGAATACTCTTGACTAAAGTAGACAAATATTTTCTCCAGAGATTTAAAATTTAAGACTATCAAAAGATTGGTTGTATTTTAGAAAATCAATTGGGAAAGTTCAAGGAGAACACTTATTTTTGGAATCCAAAGGGAGGAAGTAGGAAATGCTCATGATGCTAGGAAGCATAGTGAGCATTCTAATCTATCTTATAGTTGGGCTTTATGTATTTGAAGTTGAAGAGAATTATTTTGTTTGAGTTGAAATTTCATTAGAATACTAGAGCTTATAATCCAACAACACAAGATTGTAGAAATGCCTAAGAGGTGAGGATTTATGCTTGTAGCCCGAAGGAAACAATAACCTCAGATCCTAAATTTATGGAGCTTTAGTGTAAGCTAAAGCACCACCTAAATATAAGGAAAGTTGGGCATAAGGTTTACCTTCATAAGAGAGGATAAACCACCCAACTACTAGGCTTATAATCGTCTGGAGTAGCTGCCAACTAACTCCTCCTACGATTCAAATCCATGTGGTTAGATCATATGAATTGCAAGATAGCTAGTGTGGTTAATTAATTAGAAAGAGACTAAAATCCTTAAACCCACTTAGAGACTAGAGCATGAGTGGTTTGAGCATATGACTTAATCTAATGCAAAATATTTTGAAATTTATTTCATTTTTGATGCTTTATTTGGACAAAGGCTTTAAGATTTTGATGCCTAGATGCATGATGAAATGGATTATTGGCCAAATCAAAATATAAAGAGGGTTAAGCTCCATCAATAGGGGTTGCTCTCATAGGTCAAGCAATCCCTATGCATGAACAGACGGAGTGCCTCATTTTGTGAGAGTGATTTAAGATGCATGCATGATATGAAACATATAACCATATAGCTAAGGGGTTGCAAAATCTTTTATTTATCTTATTTAAGACCTATGATTTTTGGTGAGATTATTAATTGTAGAAAATTTTAGCTATGAATGATTAGTTGGGTAGAAAATTTATTTTATCCTAAGAGCCTAATCGTATCCAGGCCACACATTGAAGCATTAATCATAAGAAACTATGAAAAACATGCCATTTCTAATGCACAATCTAAACATAACATCAATCAATTTTATTAAACTAATGTAAAAGAATAAATTGGCCAATGTCGGTACCACCATATAATAAAGACAAGATAAATTATCGAGCTCTACCCTTATACAATTATGAAATAATAATTACAATTTATAATGAATGAATGGTATTTCTTCATTCTTCATTCTTCATGTCTTCATTTCTTTCCTCCTTGCTTCTTTGATTTGGTAGGTTTCAAGACATCACATGGCATCCCAGAACAAAGCCTTCTAGCCAATGCTCTTCCTAACCCCCCACCCATAGCACTAATCATAATTCCTAATGCAAAATTACATGAAAAATAAGAAAAGTAAATCTAACTACACCTACAAAACATAGATTAGCTAAACATACATACATTCCTAAGTAGTTATATTTATGATTTGGACTTAGCACCCTATATGAGTAACCAAGTCCACCTGTCCTAATTTGGATTATGCTTAAGGGTTTAAGCAACCTACAAAGAAAGCATTCACATTTATTTTTAAGCATCCCTTAAGCATAATCCTATGCAGAAAATATGATTAAGCTAATATTAGCCTAACATCTAGTCTACGAAGCATACACTCTAACATCCAGTCTAAAATAATACATCATAAAATAAAATACACATCACATCAGACACCACCCTAACATAGAGCTAGAAGTGGTGACTTAATTTTAATGTGTGTGTTAAGGCTTGTTTGGAGTGTCTTACTAAGCATTAGAGTTGTATTTTCTAAGTTTGGAAAGGTTCAATTTAACATGAAAGGTTAGTTTCACTTAAAGTTGTTTAATTTATTTAAGAATTTTAATTTGTGTTTTCTTTTATTTCATATGATTACACTTAGAAACTAAGTGTTATATGGAGAAGAAAGAGGATTTCTTTCTTTCATCCTTACCTTAATACTTTCTAAAGCATGTTAATTTGATTTAGTTCCCTTTAGTGATTGGTTTATTAAATGCTTTAATTAATCCTAAGTTTAGGTTCACCTTAAATGATCCTATTCAATATGAAAGGCATCTTAAGATTAACTTGATTGAACTACTACCACATGACATATATCAAACCATTCCTTTTTATCACACATAACATGCATGTGATTAAATCCTAAGTGTATCTATCCATGCAACAAATTTTAGCACACTTAAATGATGAATGTATGTGTACATTTGAAATTTATATTTTTTATTGATTGAATTATTTAATATGTGTAAATTTAAAGCTCTATCAAAATTCTTATACAAAAGTACATTAGAATGAAATTAAATAAGCACGTGCCATTATTAAACCAAGGAAGTAAGGTAATCAAATGACCTCCTTGGGGCTACTTAAAGCCTCGTATTCTCGGGATGTCCAAACTATATACCCATTTGCATTCAAATATATGTAAATTTGCATACATGAACATAATAAAGAAAGCTCCAAATAATATTATTAAATAATTCAATCACTTGAACAATTATGGATGCATGCATTTTTAATAATATAGAGGTATTCTCATTCTTTAATCACATGACACACATATGTATAAGAGACATAAGCAAGTACATGCCATTATTAACCAAGGAAGTGAGGTAATAAAATGACCTCCTTGGGGCTACTTAAAGCCTCGTATTCCCAGGATTTCTAGACTAAATACTTATTTTTCTCAAATACATAAGAATGTATACATAAATAAAGGAAGAAAATCTATGCAAAGATTGTATTTTTATTTGATTGAAACATTTATGCATGTGGGTTAAAGTTCTATCCAAATTCTAATGTAGAGACACATGTAAATGAAATCAAATAAGTATGTGTCACTATTAACCAAGGAAGTGAGATAATCAAATGACCTCCTTGCATGTACTTATTAACATTCAAATACATGTAAAACTACATATGAATTAAGGAAAATGAAGCTTTACTTCACATCTCTAAGCAATAAGGACATGCAAAACTATATATGTTCATAACTATTATCACTCTAATCAATGTAATTGATTTATAAACTTTGGAAAAATAATTTGAATTTATTATTGATAATAGCCACACATATTATAAATTAATCAAACACATGCAAGCTCACATAAAAGAAAACCATTTAATTTAATTAACTTTGAAAATTTGAATGCATGATTTCAAAATGGCACATAATATTTAACCTACTTGGAAAGGTATAAATGAACATAAACATATGATTTCATTCAATCAAATTAATTTCTAGGGACAATCATATTAAATATTAAAGTAAACCAAACCTTTCTTAGTATTATTTTAAATTTCATGTTTTGATTTTACTTAAGGATGTGAGGAAGAGGTTTGCTGATCCTAACCCATTCCCATCTTTGTTAATTAATTTTGGTTTAAGGAAGTACAATTAAGTTGATTTTATGAGTTAATTAAGTTGTAATATGTATTAAATCCATCAATTACCCTTTCCTATGCTCCCTTAACACAATTATCCAAATAATTATGATCCAACATGATATGCACATGCCTTAGAAATAAAATTAGCAATGATCCTAAGAAAGAAAAGGGGCCTAATGCAATTGGGTCACAATTAATGGCTAATTAAGCTGAGGAACTTAACTAAGTACTCTTATAATTCTCCCACACATGTGGGCTAATTATTATTTTCTTAGGATTTCCTTATGTTGTTGAACACCTAAGGGTCTACCCAAGACTTAATTAATTAAAGTCTAACATGATTAACATTTTAATTTAATTAATCGAACAATTCAAGTAATTAATTAAACCTTAATTATTTGATTAATGGAATGAACCTAGTGGAAATGGGCAAAAGAGGAAGCCTCAACCCTATCCTATAGGTTTATTCACTGTTAAATAATAATTAACTACTTAATTAATTAATTTGTTACTAGTTATGGGATTAATTAATGGTTAATTAACTTAAGAATGTAATTAAAGCTTAATTAGTCAATTTTCCTAATTAACTCAGCAATAAATACCAAGAGAATCATGGGAGGCAGAGGTCATCCCATTAAATTAACCCACAAAGTTTAGGGTTAAGTATTTAAGTAATTAAAGAATTATTAAGCTAATTAATTTTATAATTAAACCCTAATTAAGCCTTAATTACTATTTCAAATTAATTAAGAGCATTTTTAATAATTTTTCCTTTGAAATACCTTTAAAATGAGTATTTATTTATACTTTTTTGATTTTTCTATAATTAGTCATGATTTTTACAAATTTTAGTCATTAAAATTCATTAATTAAGCCTAACTAACCCTTACCCATCGGTGCCACGTGGTGCACTGATGCGGTGCGCTTTCCACATGGCACGCTGATGTAGCACATTTTCCATGTGGTGCTATGAGATTGGCTATTTAAACATAAAACTAGTCAGTGCTTACATGGCAGTGGCAAAACGTGCTTTCTCATGTCGCGATCTAAGATCTGACCGCTATAATTAATCTCGAGGTGCTAAAGTATTAAATCAGATAATTCTAATGAATCTAATCATGACCGTCCATTCCAATCACACGGAATGGATGGTGCATGATCTATAATCACACGGGAAGGGGGAACGGAGTTCATCTTCCATTGTTCGCATGATCCGAGCTCGGATCAACTCAAAAGGATCCCACACCTTCGCGTAAAGGATCCAAAGGAATCCAACAATAAATATTACATGATATGAAAGTGTTCTTCTAAAAGCTCTAACTCATTTTTATCCAATGGTCAGTTTTAATGGCATACCTCACTGGAGCTTAAGACCGGTGAAAATCTTGATTAAGGAAGCTTCTTCTAGTGGAGACGAAGCTCTTCTGATTAGCACAAGCTCCAATTTGAGGTGGTTTTCTCAGAAGGCCAATACCAGAAGCTTTGGTGGTTGGTGTTGATCAAAATTGACTTCTGGTTATCGGGGAGCTTGGGGAATGATTCGTTCTTGCTCGACTAGCTCCAAGGATGGTGTGTGCAAAGTGAACTGCACTTTGGTTGCAGTTTGAGCAAATGGGAATCAAGGGTGGAGTGCCCTATTTTGGCTTGAAGAAAACCAAGAATAGGTAGGCTTGGGAAGTTTTTGGAACACCAGGAAAGGCTCTGGTAACTTGTCTTAGGGTTCCCTAGCTCTAAGGAATGATTTCGTGTGTGTTTTGAGTGGAAATGAGGGGCTGTATAACTCCAGGAAGAGGCTCTAGCAACTTGTCTTAGGTTTGGTTGGGTCAAGTTTACCAATTGGTCAAATTGGGTCAAACCAAGGGTTGGTTCAAGTTCATATGATCAATTGGAGTGTATTGGTGTCATTGGTTTGATTTGGTTTGGCTTAGATTTGATTTTGGCTCATTTGAGTTCATTTGGGTCAAATGGGTCAAGTTGACCAATTTGACCCAATAGGCCAATTGGCTTGGGTCATGGCTTGGTTTAGGTTTCATTGATCATTTGGAATATATTGTAGGATTTGGTTGAGTTTAATTTAGATTTGATTGGGTTTTAGGTTGGTTTGACCCTTTAGGTCAAGTTAGGTTTAATAGGTCATTTGGATCTAGTGGGTCAATTGGGCTCACTTGAGGCTTTGGTTAAGTTCAATAATCAATTTGAAATGAACTTGAGCTATTGGTTGCAATCAATTTGATTTAGATTTTGATTTGATCCATCTTGGTCATGTGGGTCAAATTGGGTCAACATGGGTCAAGAGGGCCAATTGGGTTAGGTTTGGCTCAATTGAAAATCAAGTCATGTTCAAATGTTGGTTTTGAGTTGTCATGAATCATTGGTTTCAAAGGATTTGGCTTAGGTTGCAATTTGGCTAGTTTAGGTTCATATGGGTTAGAAGGTTGACTTGGTTTTACCCAATTTGTGATAATTGATCAACCTAGGGTGATCAACATTCATGATAGGAGGTTTAGGTAAGCTATCACTTTGGGTCAAGTAAACCAATTGGGTTTAGTTGGCTTGATTTTTTGTTGTGTTTGATTTAGTTGAGTTTATATATAAATTTGGGATTGATATATAAATTCAATTGCAAATAGTTCGGGTTTATATGGGTTTTGGTTCATTTGAATATTTCAAGTCAAAAGGGTTAAGTTGGGTTTGACTTGGCTTAGTTTTGGTTTAGCTTGATGATTGTAGATTCCATTTATATTTGGAATAATTGATTTATGAGAAAATCAATTGAATTTAGGTTTTGGAATGAAGGAATTTAGCTAAGTCCATGGAGTTAGGTCATGTGGCTTAGGTTTGGATTTTGATTTAGTTTGATTTAGTTTTGATGATTTAAATGTATAATTTATTTATATTTGTGAAGATGATTGAAGATATGATTGATTTATGAGAAAATCAATTAAATTTGAATTAATTTGGGTTAAGATTTGGCTAAGCTCATGGGATTGATTCATATGGCTTAGGAAAGGTTTTGATTTAATTTGGTTTAGTTTGATTTAGTTTTGATCATTTGAATGTAGATTTGATTTATATTTGGGAAGATAATTCATGGAATAATTGATCCAAGAGAGAATCAATTGAGTTTGATTTGATTTGAATGGGATTTTGGCTAAACTCATGAAAGAATATCACATAGCTTAGATAGGATTTGGTATGATTGTAGGTTTTGGCAAATTAGATTAGGAATCGAGTTTGGCTGTAAGCTTGATAGATTAATTGAAGGGTTGAAATAATGTTTGAGAAAATTACTTTAGTTTGGATTTATTTAAATTTGGCTAGGGCTAAGTCAATAAGATAAAATCATAGGGCTTAGGTTGATTTTGAATTTGGATTTGATCATGGGCTTCAATCATTTGGCTTGGAATTTGGATTTGGATTTGAATTTGATATTTGAGGTTTGGTTATAGCTTAAGAAGGTGAACATGGATTGGGTTTAGGCTATAGGGTAGGTGGATCTCCCTAAGTCCTAAGGCATAGCCTAATCCTATGATCAAACCTTCTAAATCTCTAGGCTTAGGTTAAGTGTTCACTTAAGTGCTAGAAGTGTCTTATGACTAAGAAAGTCTTAGTGTCTAGAAGACTCCTAAGTCTAGGAAGGTAGGGATGAGAACTCACTCCAAAAGTGAGGTCAACATGTGTGTGATCTATCATCATGCTAATAAGGGAGAATGAATTTTTCTTGCCATTGCTCAAAAGATCTCAGCTCACCTGAGCTTGGATCGACTCCAAATGGATCTCACACCTTTATGACATCGATCGGAGGGGATCCAATTATCAAGATCACACTAGATGAACATTTCTTCAAAAAGCTTCAACTCATTTTCACCCAAAGCTCAATTTTAATGTTATACCTCAATGGAGCTCATGACTGGTGGTAAATCTGATTGAGGAAGCATCGTCTAGTGGAGATGAAGCCCTACTAATTAGAATAAGCTCTAATTTGAGGTGGATGGCTAAGAAGATCAATACTTGAAGCATGGGAGGCTGGCAGTGATTGAAGTCCAACCTCCGATCATCAAGAAGCTTGGGGGGATATTTTGTTCTTTCTCGACTAGCTCCAAGGATGGTGTGTGCAAAGTTAATTGCACTTTGGTTGAGCCTTCAGCAAGTGGGAGTGAGAGGAAGGTTGTCCTATTTCTGCTTGAAGGAAACTGGCAATGGGGAATGTGGGGAGCTCGAGAAATGCTCTAAGAAGTTCTAGGGGACTCTCCTTAGGGATCTCGCTCATGCTAAGGTTTTATCTTTGATTTGGATCGAAATGAGGAAGGAATTTAGATTTGATCATGGGCTTCAATCATTTGGCTTGGAATTTGATTTGGATTTGAATTTAATATTTGAGGTTTGGATATAGCTTAAAAAGGTGAACATGGATTGGGTTTAAGCTATAGGATAGGTGGATCTCCCTAAGTCCTAAGGCATAGCCTAATCCTATGATCAACTCTTCTAAATCTCTAGGCTTTGGTTAAGTGTTCACCTAAGTGCTAGAAGTGTCTTATGATTAAGAAAGTCTTAGTGTCTAGAAGACTCCTAAGTTTAAGAAGATGGGGATGAGAACTCACTCCAAAAGTGAGGTCAACATGTGTGTGATCTATCATCACGCAAGTAAGTGAGAATGAATTTTGACTGCCATTGCTCAAAAGATCTCAGCTCACCCAAGCTCGGATCAACTCCAAATGGATCTCACACCATTATGACATTGATCAGAGGGGATCCAATCATCAAGATCACACTAGATGAATATTTTCTTCAAAAGGCTTCAACTCATTTTCACCCAAAGCTCAATTTTAATGTTATACCTCAATGGAGCTCATGATCGGTGGTAAATCTGATTGAGGAAGCATTATTTAGTGGAGATGAAGCCCTACTAATCAAAACAAGCTCTAATTTGAGGTGGATGGCTCAGAAGATCAATACCCAAAGCGTGGGAGGCCAGTGATCGAAGTCCACCCTCCGATCGTCAAGAAGCTTGGGGGATGTTTTGTTCTTTCTCGACTAGCTCCAAGGATGGTGTGTGCAAAGTTGATTGCACTTTGGTTGAGCCTTGAGCAAGTGGGAGTGAGAGGAAGGTTGTCCTATTTCTACTTGAAGGAAATTGGCAATGGGGAATGTGGGGAGCTCAGGAAATGCTCTAAGAAGTTTTAGGGTACTCTCCTTAGGGATATCGCTCACGCTAAGTTTTCCTCTTTGATTTGGATCGAAATGAGGAAGGAATACCACCTAAGGATCATTGCTCAACAAATTTTGGCTCTTTGTGATTGTCCGGCCACCAGAGTGAAGGTCAGGGATGGTAGGGAATCATCTTAGGTGGCTCGGTTTGGTTGGCCAAAGCATGGGAGGTGGCTGCCAAGGGGGAATAGTTGGTGTCCTAGGTGTTTCAAATGCTCCAATGGGAGAGGTGAGATAATTTCACCTCTCAATGATTCATGGCTAACCCAACCACCTTAGGGTCAGGTTCGGTAGTGTCCTAGGTTCCTATGTGGACCAATAGGAGGATGCCAAGTGGTGAAGGAAGGGAAATGACCACTTACATGGGTGATTTGTCTCATGTGATACCCTTGACACAAGGGTAGAATGGTCATTTAGCATTATATTTGATTTGGGAAGATTTAAAATAAGCCAAAAGTGAGTTGGGCAAAATTTCAAGTCATTTGGAGTTGATTTGGTTCAATTTGACCAATTTAGGTCAAATTGGGTCAAACCAAAGGTTGGGTCAAGTTCATATGATCTATTGGAGTGTATTGGTGTTATTTGTTTGATTTGATTTGCTTTGGATTTGATTTTTGGCTCATTTGAGTTCATTTGGGTCAAATGGGTCAAGTTGACCAATTTGACCCAATTGGCCAAATTGGCTTGGGACAAGGCTTGGTTTGAGTTTAGTTGATCATTTGAAATATATTGTAGGCTTTGGTTAACTTTAATTTGAATTTTATTGGTTTTTAGCTTGGTTTGATCATTTAGGTCAAGTTAGGTTCAATAAGTCATTTGGGTCTAATGGGTCAATTGGTCTTAATTAAGGCTTTGGTCAAGTTCAACAATCAATTTGGAATGAACTTGAGTCATTGATTGCAATCAATTTGGTTTATAGTTTGATTTGACCTAATTTAGTCTTTTAGGTCAATTTGGGTCAACTTAGGTCGGGAGGGCCAATTGGGTTTGGTTTGGCTCAATTGAAGGTTAAGTCATGTTCAAATATTGATTTTGAATTGGTATAAATCATTATTTTCAAGGGATTTGGCTTAGGTTACATTTTGGCTAGTTTAAGTTCATATGGGTTAGAAGGTTGACTTGGTCAAAGGACCAAGTTGACTTTATTTGACCAAATTTATGAAAATTTTGAGTGGGTTTAATTTAGTTCCATTTATATATGGATTTGGGATTGATATATAAATTCAATTGCAATTTATTTGGGTTTGGGTGAGTCTTGGCTCATTTGGATATTTCAAGTAAAAAGGGTTAAGTTGGGTTTGACTTGGGTTGGTTTTTGTTTGACTTGATAATTATAGATTTTATTTTTATTTATGAATATGATTGAAGGTATGATTGATTTATGAGAAAATCAATTGACTTTGGCTTGATTTAGAGGAGATCTTGGCTAAGTTTATGAAGTTAGCTCAAAGGGTTTTAAGGAGGATTTTGATCTAATTTGATTTAATTTTGGTGATTTAAATCTATATTTCATTTATATTTGTAAAGATGATTGAAGATATGATAGATTCATGAGAAATCAATTGAGTTTGAAGTGATTTGAAGGAAAATTTGTCAAAGCTCATGATGGTAGGTCATAGGGCTTAGATTTGGATTTTGATTAAATTTGATTTAGTTTGTTTTAGTTTTGATCATTTGAATGTAGATTTGATTTATACTTAGGAAGGTTTTTTTGGATTAATTTGGACGGAATTTTGGCTAAGTTCATGAAATTGACTTATGAAGGATTTAGTATGATTGCAGATTTTAGCAAATTGATTTGGAATTAAGTTTGGTTATAAGTTTGAGGGATTGATTGAAGGGTTGAATTAAAATTTAAAAAATCAATTGAGTTTAGATTGATTTGAATTTGTCTAAGGCTATGTCCATAGAATAAAATTATAGGGCTTAGGTTGATTTTGAGTTTGGATTTGATCATGAGTTTCAATCATTTGGCTAGGAATTTGAATTTGGATTTGGATTTGGTATTTGAATTGAATTTTAGGTTTAGTTATTGCTTAAGAAGGTGAACATGGATTGGGTTTAGTCATATTGGATTTTAAGTTAAGGCATAGTCTAATCCTATGATTAACCTTTCTAAATCTGGCTTGGTGTTCACCTAAGTGCCAGAAGTATCTTATGATTAAAGAAGTCTTAGTGTCTAGAAGACTCTTAAGTATAAGAAGAGGGGATGAGAATCCACCTACCCTAAGTCTATAGGGTAGGTGGATTTCCCTAAGTCCTAAGGCATAGTCTAATCCTATGATTAACCTTTCTAAATCTCTAGGCTTAGGTTCAGTGTTCACCTAAGTGCCAGAAGTATCTTATGATTAAAGAAGTCTTAGTGTCTAGAAGACTCCTAAGTATAAGAAAAGGAGATGAGAACTCACTCTAAAAGTGAGGTCAACAGTATGATGTCCCATCATGAAAGATAGAAATATCCCCATACAATGGACCTAATCACCTAATAAGAACTCTTAAGGCAGATGGGTCTTTGCATATACCATAGATCTTTCCCCTCTTTACAAGTAAAAGTACAGTAAGATTTATTTTAGATTGATTTCTTTAGTTCCCTATGGAAGTAAGCTTCCATAGTTAATTACATCTTAGGAAATGAGAATTTTCTAAAAACACTCTCGATTAGTGGTCAATAATATCTCCAAAGACTTCAAGGCTAGGCTATCAAAGGATTAGGTATTTTTTTTGAAAATCAAATGGGAAGGTTCAATTTGGAAGACTTATTCTTGGATTCCAAAGGAGGATGAGTAAGAAGCACTCATGATACTATAAAGCCTAGTGAGCACTCCAATCTACCCTTTAGTGAGACTTTACATCTTTGAAAGAGAGAGTTTATCTTTATTTTAGTTTGAATTTTATTAGAATGCTAGGGCTTACAGTCCATTGACACAAGATTGTGAAAATGCCTAAGAGGTGAGGACTTATACTCATTGTCCGAAGAAAATAAGAATCCTCGAATCCTAAATCTAGGATGTTTTAGCGCAAGCTAAAAGCACGACCTAAGTCTAACTAGAAAATGGGACATAATGGTTTACCTCCATAAAAGAGAATAAACCCATCTTGACACTTCTGGACTTACAATCGCCTAAAGTGGCCGCTAGCTAACACCTCCTATGCTTCAAATTAGGTAGGGTGGTCTTACGTAAATATAAGATAATTAGCTATTATTTAATTAGAGTAGACAAGAGTCATAAACTCACTCCCTAAGAGACTTGATCATGACTGGCATGAAGACATGACTTAGAAAAAATTTATATTTCTTTATATTATTTTTGACACATTTATTAAATACAAAGGCTTAGGATAATTATGTGTAAATGCATGATGAAATAAGGTTATTGGCTAAATTATAGGCGTTCTCCACTATAAGGGATGCCCTCACAGGTCAAGCATTCCCCTATCGTGTAAGAGTGGAGATGCCCTATATTCAAGAGTGAAGCAAGATGTTATGCATGATTGTTATCACATACATCATTCAACTAAGGGGTTGCTAAATCATTTAATTAGCTTGGTTATAACTTAAGCTTTAAAGTGAGGTTATGAATTATGTTTAAAATTTAATTAGGAGTTGTTTAATGGGGATAGAAAAATTAATTTTCTTTTAAAGAGCCTACTGCATCCAGGCCACACATTCAATCATCAAACATAATAAACCTAAGAAAAATATGCCATTTTTATTGCGCAAGATAAACACAACAATCAAACATTCATAGATTTTCATAAAATAATAAAAGGTCGGTGCGGCCGGGTACCATCGTACACCCTGAAAAATAAAAGAAGTTGGATAGCCGAGCTCTAGCTTTATACAACCCGGATTATAAAAGAATATTATAATTATAATTAAAATAAGCATAATGGGGGGTCTTCATTCTTCACCTTTTCTTTTCTCTATTTTTTATTTGGTTTTGCTCCATGCTTCATAAGGCCTCCCAAGTCTTTGCCTTCTAGTCATTGCTCATCCTAAACCCCATAACACTAATCATAATCCTATTACAAAAAGTACATGTTTGGGAAAATAAAATCTAACTATGCTTCCAAAATAGATGTTAATTAAACAATCATACAAACCAAGCAACTATATTCTATAAATTTGGACTTAGCACCCTGCACATGGGTAACTAAGCCTACCTACCCTAATATGGATTATGCTAAGGGGTATAAATAACCTGCAAGCAAAAGTATTTATATTTATATTTTTTATTTTAGCAACCCCTTTAGCATAATCCCCTACAAAAAATATCATTAAGCTAACAACGGCCTAACATTCAGTCTACGCATAAATAATCCTAACATCTAGTCTAAAATATTTCATCCCAACATCGTAACATATGCCGCCCTAACTTAGAGCAAGAAGTGGTGACTTATTATTCTAATGTGTGTGCTAAAGCTTGGTGTGGTTTGTCTTAGCTAGGCTTTAGGATTATGATTTTCTAAGTTTGGAATTGCTTAAGTTAAAAATTATGGGATGTTTCACTTTAAGTTTTTAAAGGGGTTGGTGGATTTAAGTTTGCATTTTCTTTTGTTTCACTTGATATTTACTTAGCCTCTAATTGTTGTAAAGAGAAGAAAAAGGTTTGACCATCTTTCATATTTATCCTAAGTTAATTTCTAAAGGCATGTTATTATAATTTTTATTTTTTTTGAATGATTTATTAAATATTTTATTAATCCTAAATTTGGGTTAATATTAAAGAATCTTATTCAAGCATGAAAGACATCTTAGGATTAATGAAATTGAATTGCTATCACATGGTTAATGTTACATCATACCTTTTCATCATAAATAGCATGCATATGATATTGAACTTAACAAACATATACATGCAATGGTTGTTAATGCATATATTTTGTTAGAAAAGAGAGATTTCATTCCTTAGCTAAGTATACATACACATGAATTACAGATTTAAGCAAGTATGTGCCGTTATTAAACTAGGGAAGTGAGGTAATCTAAGACCTCCTTGGGGCTACTTAAAGCCTCATGTTCCCTAGATGTCCAAACCATATACTTGCTATCTTAAACACATATAAATGTATACATAAATATAAGGATGAAAACCATGCAAAAGATTGTAAGTTAATAGATTTATGTATTCATGTAAAGTGAAGCTCTATCTAAATTCTGATGCATGTATACATATGAATGAAATTAAGTAAATACATGCCATTGTTAAACCAAGGAAGTGAGGTAATCTAAGACCTCCTTGGGGCTATTTAAAGCCTCATATTTCTGGGATGTCCAAGCTATATACTTACTAACATTGAAACACATGTAAACAGTATACATGAATCATAAAATAAAATAATACTTTAACATGTTTAAGCTATAAGCAAATGTAAAGCACATATAATATTCATAGAAAATATCAATTTAAAAATAATTTAAGATGTATTAGTGATAATAGCCATGCCATATAATAAGATTAATTCAACACATGCAACTTATATATATATATAATTATATTCATTTGATTCTTTCATTTGAAAATATGAATACATGGTATCAAATGGCATACAAATTTATAATGATTGAAAAAAGAATAACTAAATATTGCCACATAATATAGTCAACCACATTACTTCTTGAGGATAATCAAGTTAAATAAAACCATTTAAGATTAACCAAAGTTATTATGAAGTTTGATTTTGGATTTGAATCATTAAACTTAAAAAGGAGAAATAATATTTGTTGTTTTGACCCATCCCATGCTAGTGAATTAATATATTTAAGAGTAATAATTAAGTGAATTTTATAGATTGATTAAGTTTAAACCATTAAGAAATTAACTTGATTTTCCCTTTGTAAGTCTCTTTAATTTAATTAACCATTTAACCATGAGCCTCTAATGATATGCCAAACAAAAGGCTCATACTTAAGGGTTAATTAGATTAAAGAAGAAACTAATTAAGTACTTATATATTTTTCCCACACCCATGGGTTAACAATAATTTCCTTAAGGTTATTTATGTTATTAAACACATAAATAGGAACCCATGAATTCAATTTAAATTATCTGACATAATTATCATTTTAATTTGATTTAATTTCACCATTAATTTACTTATCTAGGCCTTAATTAACACATGTATTAATTAACCCTCCCATGGAAAGACACTTAAGAAAATAACTAGGAAAGAGGCCCTAATTATTTTTCTTCATTCCCACTATTAACAGTGATTAACCATCATTAATTATTCTAATTTTTGTTGTTTAACAACTTTAATAGTTATTAAATTAATTAAGGAGGGTAATTAATATTATTATTTTAAATTCTCCCCAATTACATGGCCAATAAATCCCAAGGAAATTATTGGAGGCATAGGACATCCCATAGTATCAACCTATCCAATTTGAGACCAATTGACCAAGTAATTAAGGCTTAATTTGTGTGATTAGCCTAAACTTCAAACACTAATTAAGTACTATTTATTAAGGGTAAGCTAAGGGTAAGCTCACCCTCTCATGACCCAAGGTTGAACCCAACAATAGGCTTAGCCTTGGGTCAGGTTGGGCTAGTGGTCCTAGTGTCCAAAGTGAGCTAATGGTGGTTGTCATGGCTTGGGGAGTAGGTGAGCTCCTCCAAATGGGGATTTTATCCCATTTGGGTGGGTTGGTTCATAGGTTTTGACCAAAACTGAGTTCACCATTGGTTGGGTCCACTTGGCTAACCCATGGTGACCCAATAATGAGTCATGCCAAGTTTAGTTGGGTAGACTTAGTTTGAATAGGTTTGGCTCAATTTGACCCATATGGGTGTCAAATGGGGTTCAATTGGGCTAGGTTGACCAATTGATCAAATTGGGTCAAACCAAGGGTTTGGGTGTGTTCAAATGATGATTTGGAATGTATTGGTGTCATTGGTTTGATTTAATTTGAAGTGGATTTGGATTTGATTCAATTAGGTTCATTTGGGTCAAATGGGTTAAGTTGACCAAGTTGGTCAAATTGGCCAAATTTTCTTGGGTGGATGGTTTGTTTAGGTTCAATTGATCATTTGAAAATAATTGTAGGTGTTGGTTTGAATTAATTTGGATTTGGGAGTGATTTAGTTCAATTTGACCCTTTAAGTCAAATTGAGCTCGAGGGGTTAATTGGGTTGATTTGATCAAATTGGGTTCAATTGAATGTTGAATCATGTTCAATAATCAATTAATGATTGATTGGAGGCATTAGTTTAAATCAATTTGATTTGACCTTTAGGTCAAATTGGGTCAACTTGGGTTAAGGGACCAATTTGGCTTGGTTAAAACCAATTGGTGGTCAAGTCATGTTCAATATTCAATTTATGATTGATGGGAGTCATTGATTTTAATTAATTGAGGATGGAATGAGATTTAGTTCATTTTGGTCCATATGGGTTAATTGGGTCAACTTGGATCAAGTGATCAAATTAGTTTGATTTGACCCAATTTATAGTTGGTCAGTTGAGGATGATCAGTAATCATTATAGAATGTATTGGATGGGTTGATTCAATCCAATTTTGGTTGAATTGAAGTTTGAATCAATTAGGTCATTTAGGCTAGTTTGGGTCAAGTGGACCAAATGGGTTGATTGGGTTGAATTGGATTGAATTGAGTGTTGAGAAGAGTTCAATGATAAATTTAGGGTTGATTGATAGCTTTGATTACAATTGGTTTGGGTTTGATTGAATTCTGACTCATTTGGATAAATTAGATCAAATGGGCTAACTTAGATTAATTGGACTCATTTGGTTCAATTTGTTTGATTGTAAGCTTTGGTGAGGATTCAATCTCCTCTTCTTAGACCTAGGAATCTTCTAGACACTAAGACTCCCTTAATCATAAGACACTTCTAGCAGTTAGGTGAACCCTTAACCTAAGCCTAGAGACTTAGAAGGGTTAACCACAAGATTAGGCTATGCCTTGGGGCTTAGGGAGATCCATCTACCCTATAGCCTAAACCAAATCCATGTTCACCTTCTTAAGCCATAATCAAACATAAAATTCAATACAAATACCAAATCTAAATTTAAATCCAAATCCAAATCAAGTCATTGAAATCTATAACCAATTCCAAACCAAATCAAATCAAATCAACCCTTCCTAAGCCCCTATGGTGTATTTTTTTTTTGGGATTTGAAAATTGTAGTTGGGACACCACATAGATCCGTAGATGTACTCGTTAGGGTGATTGACTATGACATTAAGGAATGATGTACTATCTCGAGAGACAGAAGTCACCATTCTATAATGGACCTAATCACCTAATAAGGACTCCAAAGGATAATGGGTCTTCGAATGTAGCAGCGATATTTCCCCTACTTTACATGGGAAAGTAAAGTATGGTTTATTTTAAACCCAGTTTGTTAAGTTCCCTATGGAGGCAAGCCCCCATAGTTAATTACATTTTAAGGAATGAGATTCCTTAAGAATACTCCCGATTAAGGTAAATGATCGTTGTCTCTAAGATTTCAAAGATAGGACTATCAACAAATTGGTTATTTTTGAAAAATCAAGTAGGATTGATCAAAAGGATGGAGTTATTATGGAAACTAAAGTGAGATGAGTAGGGGATGCACATGATACTAGGAAACTTAGTGTGCATCCCAAACTATCCTATGGTTGGGTTTTTTATTTTTGAAATTAGGAGGAATTATATATTTGAGTTGAATTTTTATTAGAAATCTAGGGCTTATAATTTTACAATACAAGATTATAGAAATGCCTAAGAGGTGAGGATTTATGCTTGTAGCACGTAAAAGAAAATAGGGACCTCAGATCCTAAATCTAGGGAGCTTTGGTGAGGAGGCATGACCTAAATCTAAGGCAAAAATGGGTATATAAATCACCCGACTATTGGACTTACAACCTCCTGTGGGTAGCTGCCAACTAACTCCTACTACTATTTTAAATACATGTAGGCAAGTCTTATGCTTTGTAAGATAGCTAAGATGTTGTTTATTTAGAAAGGAGACTAAATCCTTAAACACACCCCTGTTGACCTCATTTTTAGAATGAGCTCTCAACCTCTTCATCTTAGATATCGGACTCCTCTTAGACACTAAGAGTTCCTTAGTCTTAAGGCACTTCTAGTGATTAAGTGAACACTCAACCTAACCTTAGAGACTTAGAAGAGTTAGCCATAGGAATAGTCATGCCTTGGGGTGTTAGGAAAAACTTGTCTTCCCTATAACTTGGACTAACTCCTTACTTCCTTCTTTCAAGTCAAACTCCAAATTCAAATGAACTTCAAACTCAAATTAATTCCAACTTAATTGATTTTCTTAAATCAAAATCAATTCAGTTCCAACTTAATTGATTTTATCAAATTTAAATCAATTCTATTAGATTTTCTCAAATCATGAATCAATTCCAAATGATTGACATCCATGATCACTTTAAATCCAAAAATCTTTCCTAAGTCACTTTGATTTCATCTTAGGGACTTAGCACAAATCAAATTCAAATCACTTCAAACTCAAGATATTTTCTCATAACCCATTTATATTTTATATTCTCATTTATATTCATAAATATAAATAAAATATAAATTCAAAAATAACAAAACTCAAACTCAAACCAAATCTAACCTAAAACCAACATATACCCTTTCAAGTCAAATTCTTGAACTTAGCCAAATCAAACTCAAATCAATCTAAACCCTTGGATTTTCTTCATGATTCAATCAATCCTTCAATCATGAAACCAAATATAAACATAAACTTCAATCATCAAACCAAAACCAAATTCAAAACTCAAACCCAAATCTAACCTAAAACCAACCTATACCATTTCAAGTCAAATTCTTGAACTTAGCCAAATCAAACTCAAATCAATCTAAACCCTTGGATTTTATTCATGATTTAATCAATCCTTCAATCATGAAACCAAATATAAACATGAACTTCAATCATCAAACCAAAACTAAATTCAAAACTCAAACCCAAATCAAACCCATGTTCACCCCTTTGAACTTGAAATTGTCAAATGAATCAAAACTATTTGACTCCAAATCACTTGCAAATGGATTTATATTTCAATCAAAAGTCCATATGTGAGTTCAACCAAACTTGAATCAAGCCTTGATCAAGTCAATTGATTGACCCAGGCTCACTTGACCTAAAGTGACCTAAAACACCTTTTTGAGCCAAATTCTAATCCTACCCATTGAACTAAGCCCATCTAAGCCTCACATTGTGAGCAATAATTATCATAAGATGATCAATCACTCAAATTAGGTCAAACCAAGTCAAACCTAGTCTTTGACCAAGTCAACACTTAACTCAAATGAAACTTAAACTAGCCAAAGTCCACCATAGGGTATTAACCATTGGTCAAAATCAGATCAAGATCATGAAGTCATCATTTGAGCTAGCCCAATTGGCCACTTGACCCAAGTTGACCAAAAAAGTCAAAATTTGTCAAATCTTGATCTAAGCCAAATTGATTGTAACCAATGGTTTAAATTCATTCTAAACTACTTTTTGAACTTAACCAAAGCCTCAATTGACCAACTAGACTCAACCGAGCCCAATTGACCATGAACCCAACTTGACCTAAAATATCAAATCAAGCCAAAATTAAATAAAACCAAAATTGATTGAAACCAAAGCTTGCAAAATATTTCAAATGACCAACCACACCTAAACCAACCCATGGCCCAATTGGGTCAAATGGGTCAAATTGGTCAACTTGACCCATTTGACCTAAGTGAACTCAAACGAACCAAAACCAAATACAAATCAAATTAAATAAAACCAATGATACCAAACCACTCCAAATGGTCATATGAACTTGACCTAAGCCTTGGTTTGACCCAATTTGACCAATTAGTCAACTTGACCCAAGATTTTGATATAAATGGGTCAACATGAGCCAAATGATACTAAATCAACTCCAAATTCATTAAAATTTGGCACAACCCAATTTCAAACTATTCAAATCTACCAAAATTGAAATTAAAGCCAAATTACCATTTTACCCCTAGGTCAAAGGGTAACCTATGGCCCATTCCACTTAGAATTTGGTCAAATCCTTTTCATGGCCACTTAGCATTCTCTTAGTGGTCCATGTGGACACTAAGGGATGTGGTACACATGACCCAATGGGTTTGGGTTAGCCAAAACTGACCACCTAATGGAAAATGAGCACATAGAATCACTCCCACACTCATTTTAGCACATGGGCAACTCCTCCACTACACTCCCCTGCCAAAATTGAACTATGTGAAGCTCCTAACAGCCTAATAAACCCATTCCATCTCATCCATTGATCCAAAATGGAAAAGGAGCTCACAGTCATCCGATCCAAGTAGGGGGGGAATATACTCCCCTAATTTCATTCCAATTCATCACTTGCTGTCAATTGAACCCTAGGAACTCAGAGAAGCTCCCTAAGCTCTCTCAAGAATTCCTAAGATTAATTGAATTCTCCATTTCTTGGTTTGCCTAAGTCAAAAATAGGGGAGGTTAGTGAGAATTCCACTTGGCTCAACACTTCACCAAAGTCCAACTCCTCTTACAAGCACCATCAAGGCATCAAGTTGAGCTCATCCAAAGAAAATCCCAAGCAACCAAGCCACAGGAAGAAGGAGCTAGACCAAAGTTGAAAGCCATTAAAGCTCACTTTGGTCAATAGGAAGATCCACTCCATCTCAAGCCTTCAAACCTTCAACAGGGCTTCATCTCCACTAGACGAAGCTACCTCAACGGTTGGGAGCACCGGTGATAGCCTTCAGTGAGGTATGCTTCAAAATCAAGCTTAGGTATAGAATTATTTTTTCCTTTGTGAAGGTAAGTGTACTCCCAATAGAATTCCACCATTGGATGTTTTCTCTTTGCTCTTAGATGGTGTGTGTTCAATCCTAGCTCAATCCGAGCTCAAGTGAGCTCGGATCAAGCCATGGAGGGCAGGCGGTCTTTCCCATAAGTGAGGGGGATGAATCATGGACCATCCATCTCACATGTTTTGGATGGACGATCTTGATTAATCCGATTATACTGAGTTGGAGTTCAATTTGTGGTGTGGTAGGCCCACAAGGCTTCAACCAACTATTCATTTCACTATCGTTTATTATCATCAAGAGTCTTCTTTAGTATCTAGATGAGAGTTTTGTTGAATGCTTTTGCTAAGCCATTAGCTCTAGGGTAGTAGATGGTAGAGTATCTCTAATCTATACCATGTCTTCTGACAAAGCTATTGATCTTCGTACTTTTGAATGCAGTACCATTATCGGATATAATTTGTCAAGGCACCCCAAACCTATATACGATATGGTTCTTGAAAAATTGAAGCACATGGTGAGATGTGACCTCTCTAAGTGGTATGGCTTCCGGAAAAGTAGTTGGTAGTAGCTAATATGGTGCCAGAGGACCTATCTTCGGTAACACTCAAATTCTACTTATGTTAATCACTTGGATGCTAATATTGGATGGATGCTAAGCACCAAGATTAGGTTCCTTAGATTTAGGATAACTTTAAACCTCTTGAATGATCTTGAAATTACTTTCTTTCATTATGCAACTATATATATATATATATATATATATATATATATATATATATATATATATATATATATATATATATATATATATATATATATATATATATATATATATATATATATATATATATATATATATATATATATATATATATATATATATATATATATATATGACCACATTTTTAGTATGAGCTCTCAACCCCTCCTTCTTAGAACCATGAAGCCAAAGTAGGGTGTAGAATGTTGGGTGGTTGGTGGAGGACCACACCATTCACATGACACTGATGGCATCTCCTAGCTACGTCCATGCAATCTGTGATCATAGAAGGCCAGTAGTATCCAAGTCTTTTGATATTCAACTTCATCTTTGGAATGGATTTATGCACTCCACATAGACCTGAATGTTCCTCAGTTATAATGCCATGGGCTTCATGTTTGTCTAAATAACATAACCACATTTGGTCAAAGGACTGATGGTACAGGGTGCCATCAATAAGAGCATAGGAAAGAGCTCTTTGTTTCACCTGATGGGCTTGAGATTTCTCTTGAGGTAATTCACCGGTGTTAAAATAATCTATGAACGGTTGCCTTCAATCCAGCTCCTTGTCCATTTTGGCAATGGCATGCTCCCATTTAAGAGAAAGTCTCTCGATAAATTCTGAATCAATAAGGGATAAGACTTGTCTATTTTGAACTCTTATTGAAATGGACTCGTCTTCCATACATGCCAACTCTTTGGCAAGTTTGGCCAAGGCATCTGCTATTATGTTCCCTACTCGAGGAACCTTGTAGATGGTAACTTCGGGAATCTAGACCAACAGCTTCAAGGTATACTCCTAGTAATGACGAAGCTTGGGTTTGAGGACCTAGTAGGACCCAATAATCTGGTTGATGACCAATTGAGAATCCTCAAAGATGTTGATGCTCTTGACATTGATAGTGATGGCTAACTCCAAATTGGCAATCAAATCCTCATACTCAACTTCATTATTGGTGCAGGGATTGGAAAAATAGTATGAGAATCTCATCACATCATGGTTTGGAGTTAGAAGAACTATTCCTACCTCTGCCTTTCCTGGGAGAATAAATCATGGTGCTTCACCTTTAAGAAAAGAAGCAGCTCCATCAAAATACATCTCCTAAGTTCATGATTTATTTATCAGGGAGATCATCACTAAGCGAAGAATCAACAGGAAGTGTGTGTGCTACTAAGAAATCTGCTAGTATCTGTCCTTTTATCGCACAGAGGGGTAAAATTATGATATCAAACTATGAGGGTATCATGGACCAATGAGCATAATGTCCAAAAAGTGTTGGCCGTGTCATGAGGTACTGTAGTGGATTGGTTCATAGAGATCAAGTTCACCATATGAGAAAGCATGTAATGTCGTAGCATCTGAGATGCAAGATCAAAGCTAGGCAATATTTCTCAATAGGTGGATAGTTTGCTTTAGTAGGAATCAAGTGATGGTTGAGGTAGTAGAGTGCGCTCTCCTTCCTTTCGTCATTAGCTTGGGCCAATAGAACACCGAGAGTCATCCAATGCAGTAGTGTAAAGGATCAATGGCCAGATAGATGGAAGCGACTTCACCAAGTATTCTTTAATGTCTTCGAATGCATGTTAGCACTTATCATCCCACTTAAACTTGGCATCCTATTTGATAAGTGCTAAGAATGGTTTGTATCTCCCTGATAAGTTTGAGATAAAGCATCTTCGATATGCCAATCATCCTTGAAAGGATCTGAGTTGAGTTAAACTCATATGAGGTGGCATTTTTAAGATGGTTTTGATCTTTTAGGATCTATTTCTATTCCCCGGTGTCAAACAACAAACCCAAGGAATTTACCTAAAGCAACTCTGAATGCACACTTCAAGGGATTCATCTTGAGATTATATTATTTTAATTATTTGAAAACTACTCTCAAGTTAAAGAGATGACCTTCCTTTTCTAAGCTTTTGACTACTAGATCATCAACGTAACACTCAACCTGATGATGGATGAGTTCATTGAAGATTTTTCATGGCCCGTTGGTATGTAGCACCAGCATTTTTAAGGCCAAAAGGAATGACCCTATAACAGAAGATTCTGATCGAGTTTGGAAAGTAGTCTTTCTTTCATCTTCAAAAGATATCTTGATTTGGTTATAGCCAGATGACCCATCCATGAAAGAGAAGACTGCATGAGATGAGACAATGTCCACCATTAATTCTACTATAGGAAGAGGAAACTCATCCTTATGGCATGCCTTATTTAAGTCCCTAAAATTGATGCAAATATAAATTTGGCCATTCTTCTTCTTAATTGGGATGACTCTAATTAACTAGGTAGGATATTTTTCTTCCCTGATGAAAGCGATCAATTTCTTGAAAATTACCTGTTTAATTTCTAATCACATGCGTCTAAGAGCTTGCTTAATAGGGGTAACGTTAGGGTCTATTGCTAGCTTGTGGACTGCAACGTCAGGAGATAATTCGGGCATTTCTTCATAACTCCATGTGAAGCAGTCTTTAAACTAAATCAATAGCCTAACTAAGTCATTTTTTTCTTCTTCATTCAGCAATGAACTAATGTATGTCAGGTGAGAATTTTCTTCTATCCCGAGGTTGATTTCTTTTAGCTTGTCAATTGATTGAATGAATCCCCTCTTCAAATTCTGTCGGTTCCCCTTTGACTTGGAGATCATTTGGATCATCTAAAGTTTCCAAACACACATTCTCATGAGAGTTGAGGATGTGTGAGAAGAACCTATCAGATTCTAAATAGTTGGTAACAATTAGGCAATAATCTTCATCATCAATTGGACCCACTGTGTTGAATCCTAATCTTGCTCTTGATTGTGCTTCCCAGCCTGTATTGTTCCATAAATTTTCAAAATATTCTGACCAATACTTAGACTAAGTGTGAGGAACTAAACCTTTTTGTATAAGATTTTGAACACAAGGTGAGTAAAAGTCAAAAGATAATTCCATTAATTCTTTAAAAGTATCTTCCTCAAGTCCTACATCAAGCTCTGGACTTGAGGATGATGAACCCTAAAAGAACCTCTTCTGTTTCATGTCACTAGAAGAGTTAGGACTTCCTTAACTACTAAACCTTCAACTTTTTGAGGTGTAAGTGAGGTAAGAGCTAAGGTTCCCAACTACTATCGAATAGTTTCATAAATAAAGGATTTGAGGCGGTCTTCATCTCTGGATCAAAGTCACCTCAATGGAATTCCTGAGAGGGGTTGGTCGGCACTAATCACATTAGACTCATCCTCCGAGCTGGATTCCAAGTCTATATGAATAGTACTCCTATGAACTGGAACACGACCTCTATTGGCTGAAGGCCAACTAGGGGGTCTCCCACCTCTAAAACTACCTCTATTTCTGCCTCTGCCTCTATATGGTGGAGGTTGAGCCATCCTACCCACATATCCATATGATGGAATGAATTTTGGGTGGAATGTGATATGCAGATCCACTTCTTCTTCAATTCCCCTTCCTTGTGTACTTAGACTTTTCTTTTTCTATTCATTTTCTTTTCTCTTTTCTTTTGCTTCATTTTCTTTTTCTTCATTTTCTTTTTCTTTTGTATTTGCATTTGAATTTTGTCCAAGTTCACGAGAAAGGATATTTTGTGGAAGATAGTAGGTTGCATCCTCATAGATCTCAACCTCTCTAATAGAGAATGGCTTTTCATCCCCGTTGACATGGTACTCAATTCCATCTTTTCTGAACCTTATGCACTGATGAAGGGAGGATAGAACGATCTTGTTATGATGTATCCAAGGCCTACTAGGCAAAGCAGTGAACAAAATATTCAAATCAATGATGTAGAACTTAGCTTCAGTCTTCCAGTCACTGATCTCCAACGACAACACTATAGAACCTAAAACCCGCTCGCCTTGATCATTGAATCCTCTCAACATCATCCTATCTCCTCAGAGAGTAGAGTTGTCAATCTTCAAATATGTAAAGGTCTTTAGACTCATAATATTTACTGATACATCTAAATCCATGAGAACCCTAGGTGAGTCTGAACCTATCCATGTCTACTATAATGTATTGGGGATGGTTGTGCTCCAAGTCTCCTAGTAGAAGGTCTTCATCTGTGAAGGTGATCCCTTGGGCTTTTTTTGCATAGTGTGCTTCCTTACTTATAGCGGTTAGCTGAGCTAAGCATATTTCAGGATCAAGGAAAACCTTGATTAGTGATTCCCTCATCTCTTTAGATAAGACAAGGACATCATATATGCTTAGCTTAGATGGTACCTTTCTTAGATGAGAAAGGATGTTGTAGTCCACCTTCGGCTGATCTTCCACAAGCACATCCAAGGGTGAAGCATCTTGTGAAGGGTTTCTTGATCTTCAATACCAATGACTTGTTTCCCTCTATCTAGAAGTGTTGCCCTAGGAGGTAGAACCTTGCCACTACGGAAGTTGACTTCGGTAATCTCTGGAGGCAAGGTGGTGGCAACTTCTACCTACACTTCAAGTTCACCTACAGTTTCTCCTATGGGACTCTCGAAATTGGATGATTCTAAGTCTATCTTAAGAGTTGAACCTGTAATATTTAGAGTTGGAAAGTCTAACTCTGAATCAAGAGGAAGATCATAATTATTATAGTTAATTGGACTTGAAGAGTTATAATTAGGGATAGAAAAAGATAACTCATCAAAAGAGACACAGATGTAATTCAAATCAACTTTATTCTTTAATTTCTTGGAAGTATTTGGAGGTACAAAGTAGAAGTCAAGTAGAGTGGAAGTTCTACTAGTAGAAGAAATAAGAGCTAAATGGAATTGGTAGAAGTCACGATGTGGAAGGCAATTGAAGGTTGGAGTCATCGTGCTGGGGCTAATACCCGACACATCATGTTCTTTTGAGCTCCCACTTTCTAGAGTTGGCACTAACAACTTGCTCCTTTTTTGGTGTTGGGTTTGAATGCACACATAAGGAAAGCTTCTTGATCTTTGAATTATTTTCTTAGAGGTTTTAGACAAAGAAATGTCCCAACCTTCTTTGGTTTTGGTAGGATCACTTGTATCCCAAGGATTACCCTAATGGGCGGAAGGTTGTTCCATAAGGTATTCCTTTGGGATAATGACAACACCGGTCTTGAAACTGTGTTCAAGCCAATCCTTAAATGTAAAGCAATCCTCCAAAATGTGACCTAGCATATGGTGGTAAGGGCAAAAGTTTGGATCATGACTTTTGCCTACTTCCTCGTCTCCTAGGCTTGGGTAGCTAAAAATTAGATTTCTTTAAGAGATTCTTAAAGATTTTTCTGATTACCTCCCTCTTAAAAGAATAAGATTTTTTTAACTTATCTAAAAGAGTAGGTGGACCATAGCTACCAGCGTGGATATGCATGCACTGGTGGTATATGGTGGCGGTGGGTCATGGCCGTGGAGGCGAGGTGGAGGCGTATGGCTACGGTGGTGGCAAGGAGGTGGAGGTGTTGAGATCATGGTCGCTGACGATCTCTAGCTAGCTTCCTCAATCACCTCTTGCTCAGTTTCTTCTCATAGACCTTTTGGGATTTCTACTTTGGCGATCCGAAAAGGCAACTATTTGGCTTCTCCTTGATGACTAGCCGCCTTATTGATTAGCTTCTCAAATGTCTTTATGGTGAAGCCCTTAAGCATGAAGGAAACCGGGCCATGGATATTCTTCAAGAGAATCTCAATGGTGTGTTGTTCAGATAGCTATGGTTCACACTTCATACTCAGGTTATGCCATCAAAGAATATAATCAACAAGTCACCGGAGTGCTATTGGGCTACAATGAGATCGTAACCCTTTACTGAGCTCCAACAAATCTCTTAATGAAGAGTTGCTCTAACTCGTCAAATTGATGTTATACCAATCAAATGTGATACCCGCAAGGCTACTGGCAAAGAGTCTAAAGAGTAAAGCATCACTGCCACCTATGTTGCAACAACTTGCCAAGAAGTGAGCTATATACTGCCTCAGATTCCACTGCCATCAAAGCTTTTGAAGGAAGGAGGCATGAAACCCTTAGGATATTGGATGGAATCGAATTCCTCTAAGTATGGTCTACCCTTTGGAAGATGATCCTCCCCAGGCTTGAGCCAAGGCTTCCTTCACCTATTGCTCTACTATGGATTTTTGATCTTTTTCATGTATGGAGGTACTTTCCACTACCTTCCTATAAAGACTAGTGCTACCTTGCTCAACGGGAGGTAGAGTCTTAACTAGATCTAAGACATGCACTAGTTTAGGCTGACTAACATCGATTATATTAGGATGAACTAGAAGGGCTTACTCTGAAGCACTAACACTGCTGCTAATAAGTCCTGCAACTGTTGTGTCATCTTATCAATCAATTTGTCTTTCTACCTTAACTACTTTTGGAGGTGATTGGCTGATTCTACGATGTCTCCTTGATCAACCTCATCACCTTCCATGGCCTATTGCTCCCTAAGAAGAGAACATCTAGTATCGACCATGCATACGCTAGCTGAATCCCCCATCAAGTCATCTTCATTGGGATCAAAGCTAGCTCTTTCTTCATCAGACCATGCATACCCTAAGATCTCTTTTTCTCCATAGTGTGCAACTATCTCATCTAAGATGCGTCCATGAGTACAAAAAGCTTGGTTGTGTGATCACTATCATGAAGCGAGCCTGAGGACTCCACATGGCAGGAGTCAATCACGGACTGCATACTCACTAGAGAATGATAATCCTGACTTATAGGGTAACAATCTTGGGATGATCCTCTACCATTGCTGCCACTGAACTATCATCCAGAATATTTATGATAGTCATCATCATCTCTACATCTGGCTGAATGGGTGGAGTTGGTGAAGGACACGATGTTGCCACTCCTTCACACCACCATCGAAGGGGTGGGAGCTCAACCCTACCAAATGGATGGTGTAGGAGGAGTAGATCCCTCATAGCTAGATCACCAATGGGTATCCTCCTCGATGCAACTTCATGGCCTCATGGAATGGAGATGCGACCTGCACTGGCGATGGGTGGCGTGGGGTGGAGACACCACCGACTCTATGTAGCTCCTATGATGGTGGTCCCCATGAGGAGGATACTATCGATGGTCAACATGCAGGAAAGTCAACCAAAGTAGACCGACGACTAAATCTCTATCTAAATGTATGATGGGCCTCACGCCCTTCCTGCGATGGATCTTCCTCCCTACACTACGGGGATAACAGATGGTAAATCAAACTAGGTACCAAACTAAGCATTCAGATGCTCGCGTGTAGAATAGAAAGGCATATGAACTCCTACTCGAGATCGTATAGATGCACCAGGAGGAGGTGATGAATCCCAAGCATCCTCTATCTGATCTTGAGAGAGGATGAAATTGGTTTTCCATAACCAGTGGTGATGTGATCATGTGAGACTCATCCATGGCTTACCTGATAGCTGTCTTAAGCTCTCTGGCTATCCTAGCATGGAACCGTTTGACCATATAGTTCTTGTTCTTGCATTAGGTGTGAGTAGGATGATAGGAGTGTGAGCTAGACCCATACTCAAATGTGGGAGAGGCAAGCCCTAAAACCAGGGGAGACTTACCCTTGGAGAGTATAGATGATAGGGTGCTAAAACGCATTGGGCAACATGGGAAACTCGAGGATGAACTGCCACTAACTGGACCGCTGATACTTGCACTAAAACCATCAAGTCTGGTTACCACGCTTTTCTTCATGAGGAGATCAATCTGAGGGTAAGTCTACCCTGATGATGGCCGCCCACCACCCCCCTCTTGTGAGGGGAATGCCCTCACAAGTGACCTTAGCCCCCTCAAATCCAAGGCCAAAATGGATCAAATGGGTATGATCCAAATGAGGGAAGTCAGCCTGATCCATGAGTAGATCCATGCCATGAGGGAAGGTAAAGACAAATTTCTGGGAACCTACCATTGCACTGACTAAAATTGAAACTGAAACTATACTTCACTGAATAGAATCTACAATGAGAAACAAACTTGCATCAATTTTTTGTCTGCATAGACTTTTGAATTTTTGAATTCTGAAAAATTGAACCCACATCCAAAACTTGGAAGTGTTAAGTGGGGTTTAAATGAATTTGGAAAGATTGATTGAAAGAGGAATTTGAATATGAATCCAAACTTCAACAAATTTAGGTATGTTGAAATATGGATTCAAAATTTTGATAGGATGCTTCCATAGGTTCATTGTGTTTTGAATTTGAATTTTTGTGATTCGGAAGACCCTTTCCTTTAACAAATTTGGGTATGTTAAAGTAAAGGGCAAATTAGTTTTTTTTTTGTTTAAATATTTTGAAATTCTTACTTAGTAAATTTGGGTATGCTAAGTGAAGTAAAAGTGATTGTTTCTTTTGAAAATTTTATTTTATTATATTTTTTTAAAAAAATTGAAATTTTTACTGAAAAAATTTAGGTATGCTAAGTGAAGAACCCAAGTGTATTTTGTTTGATTTTGAAAAATAGGATTCTTAGCAAATTTAGGTATGCTAAGAAAATCCTAAGTGTTTCATTTGTTTGGGAAAAAAGTTTTTGATTTTTTGAAAAGGGTAGGATCCTTTAGCAAATTTGGTATGCTAAGGGGATCCTAAGGTGCTTCATTTTTTTTTTTTTTGAAATGATTGAAAGTGGAGATTCAACTTTAGAAATTTGGTATGCTAAAGATGAAGTCCCACTTGGTTTTATGAAATAAAAAATTTCACTTAGCAAATTTGAGTATGCTAAATGAAATTCAAATTGGTTTTAAAATTTTGATTTCATTTTTATTTTGAAAATAGAAACTCTAGCAAATTTGGTGCTAAGGGAAGAAGTTCCAAAGTGTTTGAGAAATTTTGTTTTGAGTTTGGAAACTTTACTTGGAAAATTTGAGTATGCTAGGTGAAGCTCCAAAATATGTTTTGAAAAGTTTTGAATTTTTTGATTTGGAAACTTTACCTATCAAATTTAGGCATGTTAAATGAAGTTCCAAATGTGTTTTGAAAATTTTTTGAATTTTTGAATTTGGAGAGTTTACTTAACAAATTTGGGTATGTTAAGTAAGGTTACAAAAATGTGTTTTGAAAATTTTGAAATGTGATTGTTGATTTTGAATTTTTGAATTTGGAAACTTTATTTAGTAAATTTGATTATGCTAAATGAAACTCCAAATGTGTGTTTGAAAAGTTTAATTGAATTTTAGATTTGGAGACTTCACTTAAAACATTTGGGTATGTTAAGTGAGGTTCTAAATGTGTTTAGAAAATTTTGAAATGTGATTGTTGATTTTGATTTTTTAAAATTTGGAAACTTCACTTAGCAAATTTAATTATGCTAAATGAAATTCTAAATGTATGTTGGAAAAAAATTTTGTTGGATTTCAAATTTGGAGACTTCACTTAACAAATTTGGGTATGTTAAATGAAGTTCCAAAATCAGTTTAGAATTTTGAAAAAAAATTTGATTTGATTTTGGATTTTGAAATTTGATTTAGCATATTTGATTATGCTAGGTGAAATTCCAAATGTATGTTTGAAAAATTTTTGAAATATGATTGTTGATTTTGATTTTGGATTTGGAAACTTTACTTAGCAAATTTAATTATGCTAAATGAAATTCCAAATGTGTTTTGAAAAACTTTTGAAATATGATTGTTGACTTTGATTTTGGGTTTGGAAACTTCACATAGCAAATTTGATTATGCAAAATGAAGTTCCAAATGTGTATTTGAACAATTTTGGAAATATGATTGTTGATTTTGATGTTTTGAAAAAAGGACCTCCATTCAGCAAATTAAAGTATGTAGAATGGAGATCCATTTTATTTTTGAAATATGATAATTTTTATTTTGTGTGCAATTGTTGCTTTTTGAAAGAGAGGAATTCCAACTTAAAAACATATGTGGGATATGCTTAAGTAGGATTTCCTAAATGATATTTTATTTGTAGTTGGGAATGAAATCTTCATTTAATAAACCTAAGTATATTAAATGAAGATGTTCACATGTGCTTTTTGAAAATTTTAATTTTGTTTACAAATGAACTTTCCATTCAATAAGTGTGAATATATTGAATAGAAAAATTCATATGTACCTTTGAAAACTTTTATGATTGTGATTGTGATTTTTTTTTTTTTTGGAAAATATGATTGTTCATTTTATTTTGAGAATTAAATCTTCATCAAAGTGAATTGAAAGAAGATATTCATTTGTGCTTTTGGAAAACTTTATTAGTTTTATTTTTGAAAATCCCTACATATAATAATTATTAGAATTGTTAAATGAGGGTGACAAAATTTTGTGGAAAATATTTTATTAAGTGTATTTTTGAAAAAGGTGCTTTTGAAAAGCAAAGTTCTTTATAGAAGTTTTATTATTTTTAGATTTGACCTTTCCTTATCATGAAGATGATAAGGAGGAAGTCTTTAAGATGTTTCTTTTTATTTTAGATCTTTTCATTTTACCCATTGGAGAAACCCAATGGGGGTTTTAAGACCAACAAGGAATGCAGTCCTAAAACCTAAAGATGTTGGCTAACTCAACTCAAGAATGAAATGAGCTAAGTGCCAATGGAAAGAAGGATAGTCTTGGATTCATACCAAAGCACAAATACACTATCAATACTCAAAAATACAATGATCATTTACCAGAGATTGAGAGAGGAACCATCCACAGTGGAGTTGCCAAAAAATCTGTTGGTAGAAAAATTCCCACACACATTATAGAGTCGCCTTCAAATCTGTGGTGAAAGGAAAGGAAAAATTACATATGTGGAAATTCATCTTAGTAAGATGCCATGTAGAACCACAGATGTACTTATTCAGATGATCGGATATGTCATTAAGGTAAGATAGAAGTCACTACCCTTTAATGGAACCAATCACCTCAATAAGGACTCCTAAGGATGATGGGTCTATATATGTACTAGAGATTCTTCCCCTACTTTACATGGAAAAGTAAAACAGGATTTATTTTAAATTGGGTTCATTAAGTTCCCTATATGGGCAAGCCCCTATAGTTAATTACATCCTAAGGGATGGGATCCCTTAAGAAAACTCTTAATTAAGGTAAATGATCGTTGTCTCAAAAGATTTCAATAGGAAGGATTATCAAACAATTTGTTTATGTTTTTGAAGATCAAATGGGACTGATCACAAGAGGGACTTATTATTGAAGCCAAAATGGGAATAAGTAGGGGATGCTCACAATACTAGGAAGCCTAGCAAGCATCTCAAACTATCCAATAGTTGGGCTTTACATTTTAGAAATTGATTTAGTATATTTGAGTTATATTTTTATTAAAATTTTAGGACTTAAGATTCCTTAACACAAGATTAAGGAAATGTCTAAGAGGTGAGGAATTATACTTATGGCCCACAAAGGGGAGAAGCAATCTGAACCTAAATCTAGGGAGCTTGAGGGTGAAAAAGCACAACCTAAATCTAAGCAAAAATAAAATTGGTTTGCCTCACAAGAGAGGACAAAACCACGACAGCTTGGACTTACCATGGGGTGACCTCCAACTAACTCCTATGATTTTAAATACATGTATCCAAGTCTTTATGCTTATGCAAGATAGCTAGGCTATTTTTATTTAGAAAGAGACTAAGTCCTTAAACTCACTCCTAAAGAGACTAGATCATGTAAAGGGTACATGCTTCAAATGACCTAAATCTAATGCATTTCAAATTTCATTTTATTTTATTTTGGACAATAATTTTGACTCAAGCTAATATTTTTTATGAATGCATGAGAAATCAGATTATTGGCCAAAATTAGAGAGAGAAGGTGAGGTGAGTCACCACGCCCCTCAAGGTGGGTTCTCTGGAAAATATAGAGGCCCTCCAATCAAGAGTAAAATAAGATGCATTTGTGGATGATATTATAAAGAAATGCTCATCCAGCTAAGGGGTTGCTAATTCTTTTATCTTGATTTTAATCCTGAGCTTTAGGTGAGGTTATGAGTTGTTTAATTTTATTTTAAGTTGTTAAGTTGGGTAAAAGATTTATTTTTTTTCCTAAAGAGCCTAATCCACATCCAGTCCATACATAAAGTAAGGAAGAAACTAGGAAAAATATGCCACTTAATGCAAGAGCTAAATAAATTATCAATCAATTTATAAAGCTAATCGTAAAAAGAATAAATGGTCATTTATGGTCAGGCACCACCACACAAACTCAAAAATATCAAATGTGGTTACCCGAGCTCTGCCCTTATACAACTCGAATTACAAATGAATTAAATTACAATTTAAGAAAAGGAATTTATTATTATGGGGGTCTTTGAGCTTTATTCTTTTTTCTTCTTTCTTCTTTTCTTCTTTTCTTCTTTTCTTCTTTGGTTCCTCCTTTGGATGGTTGGAAGGTGGATGCTCCAAGGCTTCACATGGTGCATAAGATGGAATCTTATGACCAATACTCATCTTATTCCCCATAAAAAAATCATTCCAAAATCCTAAATATACAAACTTTTACATGAAAAGGAAATCTAACTAACACCTAAAAAAATAAAGGTTAGTCAAATCACACCACACAAATCCCAAGCATGTATATTGGACTTATCACCACACATGGGTGACTAAGTCCACGGCCTATGGATTATGCAAGGGTATAAGCACCGCAAGCAAGAAGCATTTATATTTTTATTTATGATAGCGCCCCTTAAGCATAATCCCTTACAAAAAAGAATAGTTAGACTAAGCACATCTTATCATTCATTCTACGAGCATACACCCTAACATCCAGTCTAAAATATTCATTACAAAACAAAATATAACATCAAACCATGCTCTGACCTAACCTAAAGCTAGAAGTGGTGACTTAGGCTAATGTGTGTGCTTTGAAGGTTTGTGTGGTATGCTTAGCTTAGGACTTTAGGTTCAAGTTTTCTAAGTGTGAAGAACATGTTCAACTTAGAGGAGGGTTTCATTTAAGTTATTTAAGTGTTTTGGGTGAATTTTATTTTATGTTTTAATTTGGTTTAAGTGAAACATACAATTAATTACTAAGTTATGAAGAGAAAGAAAGACAAGAGAACTTCTCTTTCCTTCCCTAATCCTTAAGTAATTTCTAAGATAAGTTCACATTTTAATTTCATTTAGGTGGATGTTTTGATTACATCTTTTAATCAATCCTAAGTTTAGATAAACTTTAAATAAACCTATTCAAAAAGAAAGGCATTTTAAGATTAAATAAAATGAATCAAAATTCACATAACACACATTACTTCATTTCTTTCCCAACATATATAACATGCATATGGATGGACCCTAAGCATATCTATACATGCAAATGAGAATAGTTAACACACTTTATGATGCATGCTAAGTAATCCATTTAAGAAAATTTAGAAGTTGAATATGCATGATTTTCTTAAGTAGAAAAGGTTTTCCTTATCCAAAATTTCACATACATGCATGAAAGTAAGAAAGGCATAAGTGAGTAAAAGCCAGTTAACCGTGAGGTGTACAAGACCTACTTAGGGATACTTAAAACCCTCGTTTGTCTAGACTAATATACCACTTTCCTTAAGTAAACATATACACATAAAAGAAATGAAATGGAAAAGGAATATGAAAAGTTGTTTAATAGTTTCATTTTGTTTATGCAATTTATTCATGCAAGTGTGGACAATCCTTCTTAGATGATGGCATAGGGATGAATAGGTAAAGGATTAAGTAAGTGTTGGGTTCTTTTCAAATGAACCTTACATCTTACCAATCCCTATTCAAAGCTATGCTAACATAAGAAATGAAGGAAAGGCTACACTACACATGACTTTATAATCCATCACATGCAAGCTTATAATTAACATATGAATAACACACTTTTAGATTTGATATTTCATTTATAAGTTATGAAAATACTTTGGATTTAGTAGTGATAATAGCCACTCATATTTTACTTTAGCCAACACATGCACATTTGACATAAAGTAAACAATTTCATTTTAAAATTTTGAAACATGAAATTATGAATGCATGAATCACATGACATACAACTTAACATGTTGGGAAAGATCCAAAGCAATGCAATCATGTAAACAAACTCACTTTACTTAAACCCTGAAGACATTCTTAAGGAATAAGAAAATTTAGAATAAATCAAAGTGAATTTCAAAATGATTTTTTTTTAGTTTGACATTTGATTTAATTTTGGAAATGTGAGATGATTTTCCTATTCCTAACCCATTCCCACATGTATTTTGTATTTTAGTTTAATTTTTAGATAATTAAATATATTTTTAAGCATTGATTAGGTTAGAGTACGAATTAAGTGGCTTAATTTACCTTTACCTACACCACCTTAGAAAAATTAACTAAGTAATTATGAGCCAACGAGATGACATAAACCCACAAGGTATTTAAATTGCAATGCACCTAGTAATGAAAAGGCCTAATACAATCTGGCTCATAATTAAAAGTTTTTTAAGCTAAGGAGTTTAGCTTAAGTATTTTAAAACACCCTTCACACTTATGAAAGGGGTTTTTTTTCCTTAATTAGACTTAGCTATTAAACACTAAGCATCTACCCAAGGTAGATTAATTAAGTTCTAAAATTTTTAGAATTTTGAAAATATTTAAAGGGATAATTAATGAATTAACCCTTAATTAAGAGGGGATTAAGGAAAAAAGGGGTTTAGTATCTTGGGGGAAATGCCCCAAAATTATTCCATAAAACCTACTACCAGATCTAACCTTAATCAAACTTAATCATAGGGTAAAACCCACTAATCATACCTTAATTACCCTTAATTATGATAAGGGAATGAGCAATTTAATTAAGGCCTCAATAAATCTTAAGAAAATTAGAGGAGGTAGAGGTCATCCTAAAATAAACCCTAGAAGTTTGAGATTATTAGCAAGTCAATTAGAGAATAATTAGCTAATTAAAATTCCTAAACAAACCCAAATTCAAAGAAGAAGAGAATTCAAAATTTTTGGAAAACATTTTTTAAATATTCTAGATGAAATTATCTATCCATTGCATTTTTTCCTTATACTTTTTTGATTTTTCTTGAAAGAGTTATGATTTTTGAAGTTATCAAAATTAATTAGGAATTAATTAAATTAACTAATCCCATTTAATACCCTCACTCATGGACGCTATATGATCGACATCGTGCTTTACATGCATCCATGAGCCATCCACTTAAATGTCAAATCTGATATGAGCGCTTTTATCCGATCAAAGATCGATGGTTGAGGATTAACCCCTTTAAAATAGAAAAGGGATTTAAAACATGAATAATCTCGTCCATCTAAAATGTGGATGGATGAGATGAGCCAAGTTCTTCCCTGAGGATCATTATGAATTGTCCATGATCCAAGGGGAGATCAGCCCGATCTAGCATAGATTCATTCAAGACTCAACCCACACCATCTAGAGTAGAGTAGCCAATCCAATGTGATTTCATGCAATAAAAAATTTTCTTCACAAAGGACCAACACCTCTTAATCTAAGTGGTCAAAAATACACCTCACCACGCCAAGATCGATGAGGTAGCTTCATCTAGTGGAGACTAAGAAGTTCCTAGGTCTTAAGATTGAGTGGATCAATGGACCAACTTTCTTCCTTTGCTTTGATCCAATTGAGGCTCTCCTTGCTGGGAACTCAAATGGATGCTTGGGCAAGCTCGACTTCCTTAGATCAAAGAGGAATTTGGATGGAAAAAGTTGGCTCTTCAATGGATCTCCTATTTTGCACTGTGCAAAACTGAAGAATGAAGAATCAAATCCTCTCTAGGGACCTTGGGAAAGCTCAGGTGTTGTTAAGGCTTTAGGTTCCAATCAAGAGTGAATTTTATGGAAAGGGGAGTATATCTCCTTATGGTAATCAAATGACAATGAGCTTGCCATTTTGATCCAATTGACTCTATGGAGGGTTGTTTGTTTAGATCAATGCACATGGTCGGTTTGCGAGGAGTGGAATGCTAACTCCCATGTGCATTGAGAGCTTTGGGGAGTTTGATTCAATTTTGCCAGGGGGTGGTCCATGGTCCAAAATGGGTTGACCCAAACCCATTGGGTTGGGTGCACCACTCATCACTAAGTCCCCTTGAGCTTTTAGGAAAGCCTCAAGTGAGTGATGAGTGTATGACCAAAATACCATGGGCCAGCCAAAATTTGTTCTATGGCCTAGGGGTAAAATGGTCATTTTGCTATTTTCACTTTGGGTATGTTTGGTATGTTGAGAAAATAAGTTTGGCCAAGTTTCAATGGTTTGGAATTCAGTTGATAGTGTTTGACTCATGTTGACCCATTTAGGTCAAAATGGGTCAAGTTGACCAATAGGTCAAATTGGGTCAAACCAAGGGTTGGGTCAAGTTCATATGACCATTTGAAATGTTTTGGTTTTTCAATTTGATTAGATTTGGTTTTGGCTCATATGACTCATTTAGGTCAAATGGGTCAAGTTGACTATTTGACCCATTTGACCTATTTGGGTTAGGTCAAGGGTAGGTTTAGGTTTGGTTAGTCATATGGAGTGGATTGGATCTTCTTTGTTTCCAATCAATTTGGGTTAAGTTCACTTTTGGCTCAACATGACCCTTTTACATGTTGGGTCTAAGGTCAATTGGGCTAGGTTGGGTCTAGTTGGCCAATTGAGGCTTTGGTCAAGTTCCACAAGTGATTTGGGATGGACTTGACCCATTGGTTTCAATCAATTTGGCTTAGATCAAGTTTTGACACATTTTGGCCCTTTAGGTCAAAATGGGTCAACTTGGGTCAAGTGGGCCAATTGGGCAAGGTTAGGCTCAAATGTTGGCTTGGTCAAGTTCAAACATAGGTCATGAGTGAACTTAGATCAATGGTTTCAATCAATTTGGCCTATGGTGGATTTGGCTATGTAGGTTTCATTTTAGGTTAAGTTGACTTGGTCAACCCTTAGGTTTGACTTGGTTTGATCCAATCTGATTGATTGATTGATCATCCCATGATGATTGTTGATCATGATGAGTGGCAGATATGAGTTTGGTTCAATCCAATTTGGTTAGGATCAAAAGTTGGCTCATAAGGGTACTTTAGGTCACTTTGGGTCAAGTGAGCCTAAGTGGGTCAAATGGCTTGGTCAAAGTTTGATTTGAAGTTGATTGATCTTGTATATGGACTTATGATTGAAATATAAATCCATTTACAAGTGGTTTGAAGTCAAATGGATTTTGATCCATTTGACATATCCAAAGGAAGAATATGAAGGGGTCTTGAGTTTGATTTTGATTTGATTGTTTGATTGAGGTTTGGATTTATATATGAGCTCATGATTGTAGATTGATTGAACCATGAGAGAAAATCAAGAGTTTGGCTTGATTTGAAAGTGATTTGGCTAAGTTCAAGATTTTGACTTGAAAGGCTTAGATTTGATTTTGAATTGATTTGAGTTTGATTTTTTGGAGTTGGTTTTGATTGTTTGAATTTATATTTCATTTATATATGTGAATATAAATGAGAATATAAATTGATCATGAGAAAATTTCAAGAATTTGAAAGAGTTTGGTAATGATTAAATCCATTAAAGAGAATTAAAAGGATTTAAATTAATTTTTAATTTGAAATTTAATTTTTGGATTGGATTTGATTGATTTATATTTATATTTCATTTATATATGAGAACATAAATGAGAATACAAATATGTTTTGAGAAAATCCCATGAGTTTGAAATGGTTTGATCAAAGTTTAGGTTAAATCCATTAATGAAAAATTAAGGGATTTAAGGGAATTTCAAGCATTTTAAATTTGGAATTTAATTTTTGTCATTGATTTGATTGATTTATATTTATATTTCATTTATATATGAGAATATAAATAAGTTTTACGAAAATCCCAAGGATTTGAATAAGTTTGAATCACAATTTAGAGTTGATTTTGGCTAAGTCCTTTAATGGAAAATTAAAGGGACTTAAGAAAACTTTCATGAATTATTTTGAAATTTTGAATTTGATTTGATGGGTTTCAATTTATATTTCATTTATAAATATGAATATAAAAAAATAATATAAATGGATCATGAGAAACTCTCAAAGATTTGAGTAGGTTTATATCACAATTTTGGTTAAGTCCTTAAGGGAGGCTTAGGGACTTTGGCAATTTGAACTTAGAAATTTTTTATGGATTTTGATCATGGCTTTCAATTATAGGTTTCAATCATGGATTTCAATCATGGAATTGATTTGAGTTTGAGAAAATCAAATAGAATTTATTTGGAGTTTCACTTGAAAGAAGGAAAGTGATGAATGGTTTAAGCTAAAGGATAGGAGATTTTCCTAACACCCCTAAGGCATGACCTATTCCTATGGCTAACTCTTCTAAGTCTTCTAGGGCTAGGTGAGAGTGTCCACCTAATCACTAGATGTGTCTTAAGACTAAGGAACTCTTAAAGTCTATGAGAAATCCTATGTCTAAGATGGAGGTGTTGAGAGCTCATTCTAAAAATGAGGTCAACAAATACATAATTAAATGTAGAAAAATTGAAAAAAATATAAATGACGGCTCATTTAAAGATAATTCAGTAAGGAATAATATAAAATTATTTCTAATTGATTTTGAAATAGTGAAATGTCCTTAAATATAGTTTATTTGAAATCTTAATAACCCTAATTACTCTTTAATCATTTCATTAATTAATTCCAAACTTCTCAGGCATATCTAGTGGGATGACCTTTGCTCCCGCCCCCCCTAATTTTCTTGAAATTTATTAATGAGTTAATTAAAAATTTTAATTAATGAACCTCTAATCACCCTCTTAATGTAATTAAGGGTAATTAAGCATGTGAATATGTTTAATCATTTACCAAGATTAAATATTTTAGCAATACGTAACCGAACGAAGTACAACAGGGGTTTGGGGTATTTTCCCTAAGTTATCCCCTAAACCCCCTTCCTTCCATAATCCAAACCAAATGAAGGGTTAATCCACTAATAATCTTCTTAATTAGCTTAATCAAATTTTTAAAATCAATTTGAACTTAATCAATCCTTTGTTGGGTAGATCCTTAGGTGTTCAAAAGCCTAAGGTAAATTTAAGGAAATCATTTACAACCCACATGTGTGGGAAGGTTATGAAAGTACTTAATTAAACTCTTCAACTTAATTAATCAATTATTATGCCAATTACATTAAGCCCCATTCTTTTCTACGTGCATTGCTGATTTAAATTCAATGTTGTTGCATATCATATGTTAGCTCACAATTGTTTGAATAATTATGTTAAGGAGGTGTAGGTAAGGGCTAATTAATGAATTTAATCACTAAAAATTAAACACATGCACATGAGGGAAATGGGTTAGGACCAACAAACACCCTTTTCATATTTCCTAAATCAAACTCAAAACAAAAATAAAAATCTCTTTAAGAAATGTTGATTCTCTTTAAATGATCTTATTTCATAGGATTATCTTTAGTAATTAATTAGGATGAATGAAATTACATGTTTATATCACTTTATCTCTTTTCAAGTATGTTAAATGTTGTTTTCCATGTGAGCTCATGCATTCATACCTTTTGAAAAATCAAAATAAATGAAATGTTTCCTTTATTCAAATTGCATGTTTTGGCTAAAGTAAGAATATGAATGGCTATTATCACTCTTAAATTCAAAATTATTTTCAAAACCTATAAATCAAATATTACAAATAAAAGGTATGCTACTTATAATTATTTATAAGCTTGCATGTGAGTATAACATAAGATGTCCATCGTGTGACTTTTCCTTCTCTTCACTTTTAACATAGTTTTGAATAGGATTTACAAAGTGTATAGTTCATTTGAAAAGAACACAACACTTGCTTGAATCTATTCCTATTCATTCCTATGTTATCATTTAAGAAGGACCTTCACATTTACACATGTAAATTTCATAACCAAATCAAACATAAAAATCTTTTGCATGACTCTTTTCCATTCATTTCTTTTTTTACATGCACATGCATTTAAGTAAAGTGGTATATTAGTCTAGACATCTCAGGATTGCGAGGCTTCAAGGAGCCCTAAGAAGGTCTTGTACCTTACACCCAGTGTAGAAAATAATGGCGTCGTACTCACTTATGTCTTTCATACATTGATATGTGCATTTGATTAATGGATAAAAGAATCCCTCTCTTTTCTACCTAAAAAAATCATGCATCATGAAATATCCAATTTTTTTTAAGCAACGTCTCTTAGCATTCATCATTAAGGTGTGCTAAATATTTATATTTGTATGTATAAATATGCTTAGGATTTATTCATATGCATGGTACACATGTTGGAAAGAAATAAAGTGTTGTGTATTTTGTGATAGTAATTCACTTTAATTAATCCTAAAATACCTTTCTTATTTGAATAGGTTTATTCAGAGCAAATCTAAACTTAGGATTAATCAAAACACATAATAAAATATTCACTAAACAAAAATCATTAATGAATCTACCTTAGAAATTACTTAAGGTAGGGAGGAAAGAAAAGTTCTCTTCTCTTTTCCTCTCTTTACAACACATAGTAATTAAGTGTAGGTTCATTCAATCAAACCAAATCAAATCATAAAATAAAATTAAAAAATAAACTAAATCACTTAAATGAAACCACCCTCTAAGTTGAACCCTTTCACACTTAGAAAATCTTAACCTTAAAGCCTAGCTAAGACATACCACACAAGCCTTAAATGACACACATATTAGGCTAAGTCACCATTTCTAGTCCTATGTTAGGGCGGTGCATGATTTGATGCCTAATTTTTTTTGTGATGTAATGTTTTAGTTTGAATGTTAGGGTGCATGTTTGTTGACTGAATAGTAAGGCGATCTTAGTCTAACCACATCTTTTGCAAGGGATTATGCTTAAGGGGTGCTGTAATAAAAATATAAATACTTTGTTGTGTAGGTTGTTTATACCCCTAAGCATAATCCAAAAATAGGCCATGTGGACTTAGTTACCCATGTGTGGGGTGCTAAGTCCAATTTATTCATATACATGCTTGGGATTGTGTGGTTTTTTTAGCTAATCTCTATTTTACAAGTTTTAGTTAGATTTACTTTTTCCATTTTCATGTAATTTTGCAATTAGGATTTGGAATGAATGTTATGGATTAGGATGATAATATCTTTTGCACCATGTGAGGCTTTTGGAGCAACCACATTCCAACCAAGCCAACAAAAAAAAGGAGAAGAAAGAAGAAAGAAGAAGAAGAAAGAAGAAGAAGAGAAGAAGAAGAAGAAGAAGACCCATAACATGAATTCCTCTTTGATTGTAATTAATTCATTTATAATCTTGGTTGTATAAGGGTAGAGCTCGGCTACCCAATTTCTTTTCGGGTTTGTATGGAGCTCGACCACAAAAGGCCTCTTATTATTTTGTGCTAGCTTTATAAATTGTTTGATGTTTGTTTACCTTGTACATTAAGATGGCATGTTTTCCTAGTTTCTTCCTTGCTTTAATGAATGGCTGATGATCAGCTCATAGGAAAAATAAATTTTCTATCCAATTAATCAACTCAAAACTAAAAATTAATAACTCATAACCTCACCTAAAGCCTAGGTTATAAATCAATATAAAATATTTAGCAACCCCTTAGCGGGATGTTGTATGTTTTCACATCATGCATAAAAAGCATCTTGCTTCACTCTTGCTTATGGAGGGCTTCCACCTTTTCCAGAAAACTTGGCTTGACCTTTGAAAGCCATGGTGCAAATACACCTCCTTCTTGCTGATTTTGGCCATAATCCAATTTCTCATGCATTAGGCATATAAATCCCATAGCTTGTGTCAAATCAATTTTCCAAAAATAAAAATAAAGCATAATAAAATTTATATTAGATTTAAGTCATTAATCGTGCTCTACATGATCTAGTCTCTTAGGGAGTGTGTTTAAAGACTTAGTCTCTTTCTAAATAAATAACAAACTAGCTATCTTGCAAAAGCATATGACTTTTCTACATGTATTTAAAATCACAGGAGGAGTTAGTTAGCGGCCACCCTCAGGCGATTGTAAGTCCAAGTAGCCTGGTGGTTTATCCTCTCTTGTGGAGGTAAACCAGATATTCATTTTTGCCTTAGATTTAGGTCATGCCTTGGCCCTCGCCAAAGCTCCCTAGATATTGGTTCAGAACTACTTCTCTTTGGGGGCTACAAGAATAAATTCTCACCTCTTAGGCATTTTCATGATCTTGTGTTGTAATTGTAAGCCCTAGATTTCTAATAAAAATTCAACTCAAACAAATAAATCACTTCAATTTCAAAATATAAAGCAACCATAGATAGTTTGGGATGCTTACTATGTTTCCTATCATAAGCATCCCTACTTATCTTCCTTTGGTTTTGATAATAACTCCCTCCTCTTGATCAATCCCACTTGATCTTCTAAAAATAAACCAATTGATTGATAGTCCTATCTCTGAAATCTTTCGAGACAACGATCATTTACCTTAATCAAGAGTATTCCTAAGGAATCCCATTCCTTAGGATGTAATTAACTATGAGGGCTTGCCTTCATAGAGAACTTAATGAACCCAGTTTAAAATAAACCCTGCTTTACTTTTCCATGTAAAGTAGGGGAAGAATCTCTCGTACATCTGAAGACCCATAGTCCTTAGGAGTCTTTATTAAGGTGATTAGGTCCATTGTATGATGCTGACTTTTGTTTCTCAAGATAGTACATCATTATTTAATGTCGTATCTGATCATCCTAATAAGAACATCTGCGAATCTACGTGGTGTCCAACACAAGAAAGCTATTATTTTTTGTTCTTCATTTATTTATTTCTCAAAAGATAGATGAAGAATGAAAATAATTCACCATAGATTTTTCTAGCGACTTTGCTTAGGATGGTTCCTCTCTCCATCTTTGGTAAATGATCATTGTCTCCAAGTATCGATAGTGGGTTTGTATTTTATATGAATCCAAGACTATCTTTCTTTTCCATTGGCACTTAGTTTATTTCATCTTAAGCTAAGCTAGACAACATCATTTAGGTTTTAGGACCTCACTCCATGTAGGTCTTAAAACCCATATTGTGTTTCCCAATAGGTGAAAACAAAAATTTAATAAAAAGAAATAACTAAAGACTTCCACCTTACCATTTTTATGATAAGGAATGGTTCATTCCAAAAATAAAGAAAAATAAATCCCTTATAAAAAACATCAATTTCCAAAAAGCACTTTTTTAAAATGCACATAATAAAATGTTTGCACAAAAATTTTTATAAATCAACCTCATTTAACAATCTTCATGATTGTTATATGTAGGACCTTTTCAAATAAAACCAAAATCCAAAATCACCTTTTCAAAAAGCACAAATGAATATCTCCATTCATATACTCAATTTATTGAATGAAGATTTCATTTTCAAATCAAAAGCAACAATCATCTTTTCAAAAATAAAATCCAAAATCATACTTTCAAAAAGCACAAATGAACATCCTCATTAAATTTTGTTGAATGAAGATTTCATTTTCAAAAATAAAATCAACAATCGTATTTTCAAAAATAAAACCAAAATCATATTTTCCAAAAGCACACATGAATATCCTCATTCAATTTATTTAATGAAGATTTCCTTTTCAAAAATAAAATCAACAATCATATTTTCAAAAATAAAAATCCAAAATAATATTTTAAAAAGCATAAATGAACATCCACATTCAATTTGTTGAATGAAGATTTCATTTTCTAAACAAAATCAACAATCATCTTTTCAAAAATAAAACCAACAATCTGTTTTCAAAAATAAAATCAAAAATCATATTTTCAAAAAACACAAGTGAACATCTTCATTCAATTTATTGAATGAAGATTTCATTTTCAAAATAAAATCAACAATCGTCTTTTCAAAAAATAAAACACCTTTGGATTTTTCATTTTGGCATGCCCAAATTTGATAAGTGAAAGTCCTCTTTCAAAATCAAAAATCAACAAAAATCAAAAGCACATTTGGTTCCTTTATTTAGCATACCTAAATTTGCTAAGTAAAGAATCCACTTTTCTAAAAATCAAAACAAAACACATTTGGATTTCTTTAGCATACTTAAATTTGCTAAGTAAAGAATCTTCTTTTCAAAAATCAAAACAAAACACATTTGGATCCTTTATTTAGCATACCTAAATTTGCTAAGTAAAGAATCCTCTTTTCTAAAAATCAAAGCAAAACATATTTGGATTTCTTTAGCATACCTAAATTTGCTGAGAATCCTCTTTTCAAAATCATCAATAATAAAACACATTTGGATCCTTTATTTAGCACACCTAAATTTGCTAAGTAAAGAATCTTCTTTTCTAAAAATCAAAACAAAACACATTTAGATTTCTTTAGCATACCAAAATTTGCTAAGAATCCTCATTTCAAAATCACCAAACACAAAACACATTGGGATTCTTTATTTAGCGTATCCAAATTTGCTAAGTAAAGATCCTCTTTTCAAAAACAACAAAGCACTTGGATTCTTCATAAGTAAAGATTCCATTTTCAAATTCACACATAATTCATAGATAAGCAAACAAAAGAAGAAAATTATTTTCAAACACCTCACTTAGCATACCCAAATTTGCTAAGTGAGTAAATTCCAAAATCAAAAATCAAAATAAAATCAATTGACCCTTTACTTTAACATACTCAAATTTGTTAAATAAAGAGTCCCCAAATAATCAAAAATCAAATTCAAATATGAACTTATGGAAGCATCAATCTATTCAAAAATATTTTTGAGCCCATTTTCAACATATGCAAATTTGTTGAAAATGGATTCTACATTCAAAAATCTTCTTTCCAATCAATTCAAAAATCTCTCCTAAAATCAAAAACTTAACATATTCAAATTATTGTGTGGGTTTAATTCTAAAAAAATTAAAGAAAAATTTGGGTTTGTTTTCAAATATTGCACCTTCGGTTTCAATTGATTCAGTTCAATCTAATGGCAACCTAGAAGTATATGTTCACATTTCCTTTTGGATTGGATTTGGCCTTTGGGCCTCCACCTCCATCCTTCGACTTCACCCACCTCATTCATTTTGGCGAGGTTTGAGGGGCTAGGATCACTTGTGAGGGACCACCCTCAGTCAAGAGTTTGGTGACCGGGCAAAAGCCAGTCATCCAAGTTGAGATGTCGTATGACTTAGAGTTTCCCTCACTGAAGAGGAAGGCTATGGTAGTTCCTATAGTAGTAGTAGTTCCAGTGTCAATGCGCTCAGTGGTTCCTCTTTATGCCCCAGTACGGGCAAACACCCACTCGTTGGCTCCTTCTAAGGGGAAGGCTACCCTATCTTCAGGGATAGTGTCCCCCACCTATGATGTTGGGTCTAGTTCTCGTGCTGCCCTTCCTAGTAGGACTCAGACGTAGCCAGTGCTGCAAGATCAAGCGACATCACGATTGCATGGCCAAGGAGCTAGAGGCAGTTTCTCAATCTACAGTAGATTACCTAGGATAGTGTCTCCTCTTATCACAGAGAACAAGTTTAATCCCCTCTCTAGTTTTGATGGAGAGGAAGATATTAGGAGGATCTCAATTTCACCTCATAGTTTGAGGCTCTAGGGTGGAGAAGGTGGTGCTAGATTAGTTCTTAGTAGTGTGAGCTTACGGGACGAGTCGGGGCTCAGTTTGATTTATGTTCTATCATCCCTCATAGTGTGGGTGGACACATCAAATAGAAGGGGTGGGGAGGCCCAATGTTACATAGGGAGAGAGAGACATGGTATGCTCGACAGCCTTGGCCTCGACCAGTGGACTTTCGATCGGCCTTGCGTGTCATCATTATTTCTGCGGATACTACCCACCAAGAGGAGCTCATACCAGAGATAGTGGTGCCTCCATCACCCTCTACTCCATGCCTACCATCTCTGCAGTTCCATCATCCACTATTTCCAAAAGCCATGAAGGATGCATGGGGAGAAGAGCTCACTAGTGATCTATGGCCAAGAGATCCCATTCCATCTCTACATGTGGTAGGCGGCTCTCTGCGACCTTCGCCCTGTTATGGTGAAGATGGAATGGCAACCTCAGAGTATAGTAGTCATTCCATCACCACCACCACAGTATGGAGATAGTATCAGTAGTGGAAGGAGGAGACAGTTCAATTGCTCCCATGGAGATAGATCCTCCTAGGAGTATTACTCCACCCAGATCCAATGACAGCCAGGAGCATCTTTCTTCTAGTGAGCATATCCCTCACAGGGTTAGCTCTCTAGCAATAAGGGAGGTTAGATGTCTTTCTATTCATGATAGTGATCCTACTACCGGTCACCCTCAATCTTTTATACCTGTTCAGTTAGACCGATCCATATATGACATTGTAGCACAGTATCAAGTAGAGAAGAAGGAAATTCTAGGATACACTTGGTCTAACTTGGAGAATGAGAAGATTAGTTTTGATCCTAATGACTTGGAGGATTCAGCAGTAGTGCACATGGTAGATATTAGGGGTTCCCTCCTTTGTGATCAGTAGGGTTTAGAAGGTGTTGCAGCTGAGCAGGATGACACAGCTCATTCGACCTAACACCTTCTACAATAATTAAAGTAAAAGGATAAACAAATAGATAGGATGGGAAAGAGGCTTGAAGACTTGCTAGCAACTATTTTGGCACTTTAGAACCAAGCCTCGGCAATGCATCCTACTATTTAAAAATAGGTTAGCCTGAGTTGTTGCATGTCCATGACCAATCCAAGACTTCATCTCTAGTAGAGCAGGGCATTGCCAGCTTGTATAGGAAGGTAGTGGATACCTCCATGCAAGAAAAGGACATTAAACTCATGGTTGAGCAACAGGTGAGAGAAGCATTGGTGTAAACCCTAGGAGGATCATTGGTTCCAAAGGATAGACCCTACCTAGAGAAATTTGATGTCATCCAAGATCCTAAGGGTTTTGTACCACCTTCTTTCAAGAGCTTCGATGGCAGTGATAACCCATGACAGCACAAAGTATACTTCAGAGCTAGCTGTTGCAATGCTGGTGGCAGTGATGCATTATTATTCCATCTTTTTTATCAGTAACTCAGCAGGCATAGCCTTCAATTGATACGTTGCACTCCCCAATAGTTCAGTGAAGAATTTTGCTGAGTTGGAGCACCTCTTCATTAAGAGGTTGGTTGGAGCTCAATAAAGGGCAACTATATAGATCTCATTGTGGCTCAATAACACCCTGTTGAGTCCCTCATTGATTATATTCTCATATGGCATAATTTGAGTATGAAATGCGAACCGCAGCTAGGTGGACTACACACTATTGAAATTCTACTAAAGAATATTCATGGCCTGATCGCCTTCATGCTCAAAGGTTTTACCATCAAGACATTTGAGAAGCTAATCAATAAGGCGGCTAGCTTATAAGGAGAAGCCAAATAGTTACCTTTTCTGGATCAATCAACAAAACCAAAGCCACAAAAAACTTATGAAAAGAAGCCAGGGGCAATGATGATACAATAAGGGCGGTCAGAGTGGTAGAGAGTGCTCCCACAATCACTCCCACCTCCTCTACCACCAGGCCATCCTATAGCCACCTGACCTCGCCTTCGCCTCTTCCTTAGCCATATCACAATGTACACATACCATCACTAGGTAGCTACCACCTACTCTTTTGGATAAACTAAAAAACCTTATTCATTTAAGAGGTAATCAGGAAAATCTTTAAGAATCTCTTAAATAAAGATTTTTTACCTGCCTAGAAGCCGAGAGGAAGTGGGCAAGAGCAATGATCCTAACATTTGCCCCTACCACCATATGTTAGACCATATTTTGGGAGGATTGCTTTTCATTCATGGATTGGCTTGAGCATAGCATCAAGACAGCTAGTTATCCCAAAGGAATACCTTGTAGAATAACCATCCAATTTTGTTAAGGTAATCCTTGGGGATACATGCGATCCTCTCAAAACCAAAGAAGGTTGGGATATCACTGTATCCCGAACCTCTAAAAAGATTGTGTCAAAAATCATGAAACTTTCCCTACAAGTGCCTGAGGCAGCTCGAACCTCCAACAAGGAAGGTTTGCAAGTTGCCAAAGACAACTTGGGGAAGGTAGAGCGCAGTAGCAGCCCATGCAAGCATGGGATGGCCAAGTAGCACAACCATCGACTGAGCCTACCCTCCAATCCAAATTACTACAACCTCATTTAGCTCTTCTTCTCTAGACATCTTGTATCAGTGGATGAAGGCATCAAATCCCTCACCCCACTTTCTTTACTAGATTTCTACTATGTACCCCCTTCAAAATCCAAAAAATTAGGGAATAAAGCTAGTTAGAATTATATCTATGTCACTCCTGATGGGTTGTCTAATTCTACTCTTATTGAAAACTCTCCAAGTCTAAATAATAATATAACAACTTTGATCTTCCTTTTGATTCAGAGTTAGACTTTCCTTCTCTGAATGCTATGGGTTCACCTCTTAAGATAGACTTGGAATCATATGATTCTGAGGGTCCTATAGGAGAAGCTATGAGCTGACAGGTAGAATCTTCTACTAACGCCATAGAGATCACCAAGTTAACCTCAGTAGTGGCAAGGTTCTACCTCCACAGCACCTCAAGATAAAAAGTCATTGGTTTAGTTGATTGAGAAGCCCCTCCATGGGATGCTCCACCCTTGGATATGCTTATGGAGGATCAACCCAAAGTGGATTACAATGTCCTCTCTCACCTAAGAAAGTTTCCATCTAAGTTAAGCATATATGATTCCCTTGTCTTATCTAAAGAGATGAGGGAATCATTAATCAAGGCTCTTCTTGATCTAGAGATATGCTTAGCTCAATTGACCATTGTTGGAGAGGTGGCACATTCTTCTAGAGAAGCCCAAGGAGTCACTTTCTTAAATGAAGACCTTCTACTGGGGGACATGGAGCAAAATTGTCCCCTCTACATTATAGTGGACATGGCCAAATTTAGACTTTCTAGGGTTCTTGTCGATCCAGGTGCATCGATGAACATTATGAGTCTAAAGACCCTTGCCTATTTGAGGATCAACATCTCCACACTCTGAGGAGATCATAGAATGTTGAGAGGATTCAATGAACAAGGCGTGGGTTTTAGGTTCCATAGTGTTGCCTTTGGAAATAGGTGACTAGAAGACTGAAGCCAAGTTCTATATAATTGATTTGAATACTTCATTCATCACTTTGCTCGGTAGACCTTGGATACATCAAAATAAGATGATTCCATTCTCCCTTCATCAGTGCATCAAGTTCAGGAAGGATGGGATTGAATACTGTGTCAAAGGATATGAAAAGCCATTTTCAGTCAAAGAGGTTGAGATATATGAAGATGCGACCTACCATCTTTTTCAAAACACCTTTTCTCATAAACTTGGGTAAAATTAAAATGCAAAAGAAAAGGAAAAAGAAGAAAAAGAAAAAAGAAAAAGAAAAGAAAAATGAAAGTTCAAGTGAACGAGAAAAGGACATCAAGGAAGAAGTAGAGCCGCATATCACATTCCACCCATAGTTCATTCCATCATATGGACATGTGGGTAGAATGACTCAACCTCCATCAGGCAAACATAGAGGTAGTTCCAGAGGTGGAAGACCCCCTGGTTGGCCACCAGCCAATAGGGGTTATGTTCTAGTTCACAAGAGTACCCCTACTATTCACATAGACTTGGAATCCAACTGGAGGATGAGTCTAATGTGATTAGCATACCAGCCAACCCCTCTCAGCGAGTTTCATTAGAGGTGACACTCGAGCCTAACAGTGATGAAGACCAGGCCTCCAAGAAAAGCACAAATATATTTGAATTAAGTTTATGTGAAATTATCAGGCAACAGTTAGGGAACCTTAGCTCTAACCTCACTTTCCTCTCAAAAAGTTGAAGGTTTAGTAGTTAAGGAAGCCCCTCAATCTTTTAGGGATGTCAAGCCAAAGAGATTCCTATTGGGATCACCATCCTCAAGTCCAAAAATTGATATAGGACTTGAGGATAATTCATATAAAGAATTAATGGAATTACCTTTTGATTGGTATTCACCTTGTGTTCTTAATCTTGCAAAGAAAGGTTTGATTCCTTATACATGGTCCAAGCACAGGTCAGAGTACTTTGAGATGTTATGGAATAACAGAGGCAGGGATGCACAATCAAGATCAAGATTCTTGATGCAGTGGTCATCGAACGATAATTACTTCTTAGTTGTCATCAATCATCGAGTCTGATAGTTTTCACACACTAACATGAAAATGTATTTAGAAACATGATCCAGATGATCTCCAAATCAAAGATGCACTACCAGAATTTAAAGAGGAGATCCATTCAATAATTGACAAGCTTAAAGAAATCAACCTTAGGAGAAAAAAAATCCATGCCTGACATACATCTGTTCATTGTTGAATGAAAAAGAAACTAGTGACTTAGTTAGGCTATTGATTGAGTTTAAGGACTGGTTTGCATGGAGCTATAAAAAAATGCTCAGATTTTCTTCTAACGTAGTAGTCCACAAACAATAGATATAACGTTAACCCTATCAAGCAAGCTCCTAGACACATTTGATTAGAAATCGGACAACAGGTCATTTTCAAAGTCAAGAAATTGATCAATGATGGTTTCATCAGGGAAGAAAAATACCCTACCTTGTTAGCCAGTGTCATACCAGTTAAGAAAAAGAATAGCAAAATTCACATACACGTCGATTTCAGGTACTTAAACAAGGCATGTCTAAGGATGAGTTTCCTCTTCCTATACCAAAATTAATGGTGAACATCGCCTCATCTCATGCAGTATTCTTTTTCATGGATGGGTCATCTGGCTACAATTAAATCAAGATGGCCCCCGAGGATGAAAGAAACACTACTTTTTGAACTCCGATTAGAATATATTGTTATAAGGTCATGTCTTTCGACCTTAAAAATGCTGGTGCTACATATCAACGGGCCATGACTCAGATCTTCAATAAACTCATCCATCAGTTGAATGCTATGTTGATAGTAGTCAGAGTCGAAAAGGAAGACTATCTCTTTAACTTGAGAATAGTTTTTGAACAGTTAAGATAATATAACATCAAAATGAATCTCCTGAGATGTGCATTCAGAGTAGCTTCAGGGAAGTTTGTTGAGTTTGATGTCCAACACCGGGGAATATAAATATATCCAGAAAAGATCAAAGCTATCTTAGAAATGCCACCATCTAAAAGTTTAACTCAACTCAGATCTTTCTAAGGGCGGTTAGCATATCTAAGATGCTTTATATCCAACTTATCAGGATGATGCAAGCCATTTTCAACACATATAAAAAAGGACACTAAGTTCAAGTGGGATGACAAGTGTCAGCATGCCTTTAAAGATATCAAGTAGTATTTGGTGAAGCCATTTCTAGCAGTCCCTATCCCAGGCATGCCACTCATCCTCTACACTCGCATTGGATGACTCCTCGGCACTTTGTTGGCAGCCAATGATGAAGGAAGGAGAGTGCTCTCTACCTCAACGTCATCGATCCTGTGAGAACTACCCACCTATTGAGAAATATTGTCTACTTTAATCTTTGTCCCAAAAGCTACACTATATGCATTATCGATTTCAGAACCAACACTTTGTATCTCATACGACCAAAGCTATATGGATGTTTGGCACGTTGGTCCTTAATTCTCTCATAGTTTGATATTAAATTCATACCCCTCCGTGTAGTGAAAGGACAAGCAATAGCGAATTTCTTAGTAGTACACCCACTTCCTGCTAATTCTTCGCTTAGTGATGATCTCCCTGACGAACAAATCATGAACTTAGGGGAGGTTGACAACCACCATTGGGAGATGTATTTTGATGGTGCGGCTTCCTTTCATAAAGGAGAAGAACCATGATATACTATTCTAGGAAAAGCAGGGGTAGGAATAGTTCTCTTAACACCACGTGATGAGATTCTCATACTATCTCTCCAATCCCCGTACCAACAATGAAGCTGAGTATGAGGCTTTGGTTGCCAGTATGGAGTTAGCCATTACAGTGTGTGTCAAAAGCATCAACATCTATGGGGATTCTCAGTTGGTCATCAACTAGATTGTTGGATCCTACAATGTTCTAAAACCTAAGCTTCATTATCATACCATGAAGTTTGTTAATCAAGGTCACCATCTACAAGGCCCTCGAGGAGAGAGATAAGATACTTTTGGCCAAACTTGCAAGGTGGCATGTTTGGAAGATGAGTCCATTCCAATAAGGGTCCAAAATAGATATGTCCTTTATTGATCTTTGAACTCATCGAGACTTTCTCTTAAAGGGGAGGTTGTCATTGCTAACAAAGATGAGGAGCTAGATTGGGGGCAACCGTTCATAGATTATTTGAACACCAGCAAACTAGCTCAAGAGAAATCATAAGCCCATAAGATGAAACAGAGAGCTCTCTCCTATGCTCTCTAGGATGGCACCTTGTACCGACGGTCCTTCGACCAAATGTGGTTACACTATTTGGATAAACATGAAGACCATAGGATCATGACTGAGGTACATTCAGGTCTATGCAGAGCACATCAATTTGGTCCAAAGATGAAAGCATAGATCAAGAGACTAGGATACTACTGGCCTTCAATGATCACAGATTGCATGGATGTATCTAGAAGATGCCATCAGGTACATGGTGTGGTCCTACATCAATATTCTACATCTACTTTTGGCCTCATGGATTTGAGTGTTAGGTACATATTCTAGATCTTATCGATCCTCCTTCTTCCAAGGGTCATCATTCACCTTAGCGCCACTGACTACTTTTCCAAGTGGGCGGAGGCAATCCCACTCAGAGAGGTCACAGCTCAATATGTGCTTCAATTTTTCCGAAACCATATCATATATAGGTTTGGGGTGCCTTGATGAATTATATTCGATAAGGGTACTGCATTCAAAAGCACCAAGATCAACAGCTTCGCTGGAAGATATAGTATATATTGGAGATACTCCACCATCTACTACCTCAAGATGAATGACCTAGCAGAAGCATTCAACAAAACTCTCATCTAGATACTAAAGAAGATGCTCGATGACAACAAGCAATAGTGGCATGAGCTAGTTGAAGCCATGTGGGCCCTACACATAAAACTCCAACACTCTTCTTAGTGTATGGATGCAGTCGTTCTACCAGTTCAACTCTCATCACTAAGGATAGCATTGGGTAGCAAAATCACTATCGAGCAGAATGCCAAGTTATGGTTAGAAGAGCTCGAAGGTTTGGAGGATAAACGCATATGGGCATACAAGAACCTCGAGTTGTACAAGGCCAAAATTATTCAAGCTCACAACAAGCTAGTCCTCCCTAGAGCTTTTCAAGTAGAGAGCTTGTTTTAGTTCTAAGGAGACCAATTGTTGACCGTCGAAAGATGGGAGGCAAGTTTGATCCTGCTTGGGAAGGCCCTTTTGTCATAGAGAAGGCCTACCAAGGAGGATCCTATCAACTTATTGAATGTAAAGGGGAATACCCGATGCTTTCAATTAATGAGCTCTATTTGAAAAAATATTACCCATAAATCATGTTTGAAAATAATTATCATCAAAAGAACAAAATTTCATTCCAATTCATCAAAATCTTCTCTTCTTTCGAAGCATTGTTTGCTTATCTTGCAAATCTGCCATGATGTGTTTAGGATAGGTGTAAGAGAACCTAAGAGGCATCCAATCCCACTTTCACAACACGAACAATCAAACACAATTCCCCAGTGCTACTAGAATAAGTGTGATAGAACCCAAGGGGCATCCTATTTCGATTACCAAAACTAAGTTAGGTGTGAGAGAATCCAAGTGGCATCCTTTCTTGGTGGGAATCATACATTCATGGCATTTCATTTATCAAATTCTGGCACTCCTTTCACATTCTTGCTTTATCAGGTTAACATGCTACCTTGCTAGTATGTCACCCTTGTGGTCAATTGTTTGGAAGATGTGAGTCCCCAAGCTTTCTTCCAGACTTGACCATTGCAAACCAACGAGCACCTTGTTGGATTGGTAAACTTTACATCAGAGCCAATAAGCTACCTCATGTTAATTTTGTTTAAGAAAATGTGAGTCCCCACACTTTCTTCTTGAACTAGTCATCATGTACTGACTAGGTCGAGTATATTTGAGGTTTAAGATAAGCCCCATAGAGGCTCCTTTCCTCTTGACTAATTTTGAGTTGATATAAGTCCCCAAGTGGCATTCACACAATAGTCACCCTAGGTCGGATAGCACCTGTCGAGCCAAAGACAGACTATCCCAACGATCAATTCTACTATAGGAAGATGTGAGTCCCCTATGCTTTCTTCCTAGGCTAATTGTTGCAAATCAATAGGCACCTTAGGTTGGTTGATGTTCACTATGATGATAGTGATTCACCCGGTGGACACACCACTCTTGGAAGATGAGAGTCCCTGCACTTTCTCCTTGAGTTGGCCACCGAATACCTATTGATATTATTTTCTCTAGGGTTTTGGATAAAGCCCTTAGTGCCCTCTCCTGTTGGCACTTTACTTGGATCATGTCCTTTGTGACCCCATTTAGACACTATTAGAGTTACTTTTGGATTGGACAGCCTCCCTTTCCTAGTAGTCATCCCTATGGTTGGAAAATTTATTCAGTAGATGCAGATTCTCCCTTGGTTTAGTAAATCTGAGATAGGTCTAGGCTGATATAAGCTCCTTCTCAGTATGATCCCTCACAAAATAATAAGGTCCATGATAAACAAACAAAAATATTCACTTGTGGATTAGAAATTCAAGCCCCCAGTGGCACCTTTTCCAAACACGCATCCTATCTTTAGGGCAGTGTTAGCAAAATTTCCTATAGGAATTTCTTGACTACGCTTGAGTTGAGATAAGTCCCTGGGTTGACACTTTCTTTGTACTCACCCTTAGGTTGGGTTCAATCTATTTTTTCCACAAGCAAGTTTCCCCGACAGTCATTTCTCTTTGGAAGATATAAGTCTACTATGCATTCTTTCTAGCATGACTATCGCAAACCGATGGGCAGCCCTAGGTTGGGTTGACATGTAACCTCGCTATTGTGTCACCCCAGTGGTTTTTTTATTCAGGAAAGATGCGAGTCTCCATGCTTTCTTCCCTGAATTAACCACTCGAAAGGCACTCCTTTAGTTAGATAGTTCTCCCCTTAGCCGGGAAGCTACTCTCTTAGGTTCAGTAAATCTGAGATAGGTCTAGGATAATATAAGCTCCTTCTCAGTGTGATCCCTCGCAAATGAATGGAATCCATCAAAAAAAATTAAAAAATGAAATAAATTTTGAATATCTTTGAGCTGATTTAAGTCACCCAGTAGCATTCACTCAATACTCAGCCCTAGGTCGAGTTCGATTTATTGCATAATCAACTGATCACCCCAGTGGTTCTTTATTTTGGAAGATGTGAGTCTCTGTGCTTTCTCCTTAACTTGATCTTTGCAAATCAAAAGGCAATCTCTTTGGTTGAATAGTCCTATTGTGTGGTTCGTAGACTACCCCTTCGGATTGGTAAATCTGAAGTAAACCAAGGCCTACATGGCCCCTACTCAGTGTAGTCCATCGCAAATCAATGGGATCCATCAAAAAATAATTAAAAAAGTAAAATTAATCTTTGACTATCTTTGAGCTGAATTAAGTCCTCCCCCTGCAGCGGCATTCACTCAATAGTCAGCTTAAGGTTGGGTTCAATCCGTTTCCTCACCGATGGATCACCCACAGCCCACTTTGGAAGATGTAAGTCTACACTCTTCTAGTACAATTCTTTGCATAAAAGCATTACTTTGGTTGGATAGTCCTGCCATGTGGTTGGTAGACTACCCCTTGGATTGGTAAATCTGAGTATACCAAAGCCTACATAGTCCCTACTTAGTGCGATCCATTGTATACCAATAGGGTACATGTCAAAATCCAAAAATTTAAGAATCTGAAACAAATTCAACACTCCTCTCTCAGTGGAGTCAAAATACACAAAATAAATCCAATCAATCTCCCCTAGTGGAGTCAAACAATCAAATCAATCTGCTTCTCCTCAGTGAGATGCAAATCTTTCTAATTCCCCCAGCAGATCTTGAATTTAAATCCCCTAATGGATTTCACATCCTCTTCTCCCTTGTGGATGACTTGAACTTGCTCCCCTAGTGGAGAGTTCACATTTTCATCCCTAGTAGAACACAAATCCTAAATCTCTATCAAATCAAATCAAATGGAACTTAGTGGAAGGTTTACATACTTAATCCATAGTGGATCCCTCCTTCACTCTCTTATGTTGTTGACATGAGAAGAGTCATATTGCACTAAGCTCTTGATTCCTTCTAGACCTTGGGTTGGGAGTAGAACATTTCTATTACTGCTTATCATCATTTGGTGTTCTTGATAATCTCGATCAACACCAATACATGTGGTATACCTTGTCAGTCACACACACCAATTGGGCACCCTTTGTTGACTACTTTTTTAGAATGAGCTCTCAAACTGGCCATCTTAGACATAGGACTCCTCTTAGACACTAAGAGTTCCTTAGTCTTAAGACACTTCTAGTGATTAGGTGAACACTCAACCTAACCTTAGAGACTTAGAAGAAGTTAGCCATAGGAATAGGTCATGCCTTAGAGGTGTTAGGAAAAACTTGCCTACCTTATTGCTTGAACCAACTCCTTGCTTCCTTCTTTCAAGTCACACTCCAAATTCAAATCAACTTCAAACTCATATCAATTCCAACTTAATTGATATTCTCAAATCCAAATCAACTTCAAGCTAAAATCAACTTCAATTCTAAATCAAATCTCAAATCAATTCCAACTTAATTGATTTTCTCAAATTCAAATTAATTCTAATAAATTTTCTCAAATCATGAATCAATTCCAAATGATTGACATCCATGATCACTTCAAATCCAAAATTCTTTCCTAAGTCACTTTGATTTAATCTTAGGGACTTAGCTCAAATCAAATTCAAATCACTTCAAACTTAAGAGATTTTCTCATAACCCCTTTATATTATAATTTTTTTTCTAAAGATAAATGAAATATAAAAACAAATAACCAAAACCAAATTCAAAACTCAAACCCAAATCTAACCTAAAACCAACCTATACCCTTTCAAGTCAAATTCTTATACTTAACCAAATCAAACTCAAATCAATCTAAACCCTTGGATTTTCTTCATGATTCAATCAATCCTTCAATCATGAAACCAAATATAAACATAAACTTCAATCATCAAACGAAAACCAAATTCAAAACTCAAACCCAAATCTAACCTAAAACCAACCTATACCATTTCAAGTCAAATTCTTGAACTTAGCCAAATCAAACTCAAATCAATCTAAACCCTTGGATTTTCTTCATGATTCAATCAATCCTTCAATCATGAAACCAAATATAAACATAACTTCAATCATCAAACCAAAACTAAATTCAAAACTCAAAACCAAATCAAACCCATGTTTACCCTTTGAACTTAAAATTGTCAAATGAATCAAAACCATTTGCCCCCAAATCACTTGCAAATGAATTTATATTTCAATCATAAGTCCATATGTGAGTTCAACCAAACTTGAATCAAGCCTTGATCAAATCAATTGACCCCTTTTAGCCTCACTTGACCCAAAGTCACCTAAAACACCTTTTTGAGCTAAATTCTAATCCTGCCCAAATTGGATTGAACTAAGCCCATCTAAGCCTCACATTGTGAGCAACAATCATCATAAGATGATTGGTCACTCAAATTGGGTCAAACTAAGTCAAACTTAGTCTTTGACCAATTCAACATTAAACTGAAATGAAACCTAAGCTAACCAAAATCCACCACAGGCCAAATTGATTGAAACCATTGATCAAAATCAATTCATGATCAATGATTGGACTTGACCAAGTCATCATTTGAGCCAAACCTAGCCCAATTGGCCACTTGACCCAAGTTGACATAAAAAGTCAAAATGTGTCAAATCTTGATCTAAGCCAAATTGATTGCAACTAATGGGTCAAATGCATTCTAAATCACTTATTGAACTTGACCAAAGCCTCAAATGGCCAACTAGACCCAACCTAGCCCAATTAACCATGAACCCAACTTGACCTAAAAGGTCAAATCAAGTAAAAATCAAATCAAACCAAAATAATTGAAATGAAAGCTTGCAACATATTTTAAATGACCAACAAAACCTAAAACAACCCATGACCTAACCCAATTGGGTCAAATGGTTCAAATTGGTCAACTTGACCCATTTTGACTTAAATGGGTCAACATGAGCCAAATGATATCAAATCAACTCCAAATTCATTGAACTTTGACCCAACCCAAGTTCAAACTAATCCAAATCTATCTAAATTGAAAGAAAATCCAAATGACCCTTACCCCTTAGGGTAACCAATAATTCCACTTAGAATTTGGTCAAATCCTTTTCATGGCCACTTTGCATCCTCTTAGTTGTCCATTTGGACACCAAGAGATGTGGTGCACATGACCCAATGGGTTTGATTTAGTAAAACTTGACCTAAAGACAAAATTGACCAACCCAAGGAAAATGAGCACATGGAATCACTCCCACACTCATTTTAGCACATGGGAAACTCCTCCACTATAATCACCTACCAAAATTTAACAATGTGAAGCTCCTAACAGCCTAACAAACCCATTCCATCTCATCAATTGATCCAAAATGGCAAAGGAGCTCACGTCTGATCCAAGTAGGGGGAGATATACTCCCCCTAGTTTCATTCTAATTCACATCACTTAATGTCAATTGAACCCTAGGAACTCAGAGGAAGCTCCTTAAGCTCTCTCAAGCATTCTTAAGCTCAATTGAATTCTCCATTTCTAGGTTTGGCTAAGCCAAAAATGGGAGGTGAGTGAGAACTCCGCTAGGCTCAACACTTCACCAAAGTCCAATTCCTCATACAAGCACCATCAAGGCACCAAGTCGAGCTCATCCAAAGCAAATCCCAAGAAACCAAGCCACAAAAGGAGGAGCTAGACCAAAGTCACAAACTATTAAAGCTCACTTTGGTCAATAGGAAGATCCACTCCATCTCAAGCCTTTAAACCTTTAACAGGGCTTTGTCTCTACAAGACAAAGCTACCTCAACTGTTGGGAGTGCCGGTGATAGCCTCCTGTGAGGTATGAGCTTAGGTATAAAATTCTTTAGTCCTTTGATGAAGGAAGTGCAATCCCAATAGGATTTCACCATTGGATGTCTTTCTCTTTACTCTTAGATGGTGTGTGTTCAATCCTAGCTTAATCCAAGCTCAAGTGAGCTCTATCAAACCATGGAGGATGGACGGTCTCCATCTCCCACATATGAGGGCAAGGATGAATCATGGATCATCCATCCTGTATGTTTTGAATAGATGGTCCTGATTAATCCAATTAGATCCAAGTTTAATCCTAACTGTCTGATCCTTGATCGGACGGTCCAAAGAGAAAATGCATACTTCCACTCGTTGACACGACATTTGATTTGACTACTTAAATAACCAATCCCTCCGTTAGCGGTCTACGTGGCGCCGACGTGATTAGTTATATAATTAGAAGATTTAATGACCTATTAATCACTAAAACTTCAAAAATACATAATTAAATGTAGAAAAATAAAAAAATATAAATAAGAGCTCATTTTAAAGATAATTCAATAAGGAACAATATAAATTTGTTTCTAATTAATTTTGAATAGTGAATTTTTTTAATAAGAGTTTATTTGAAATCTTAATAACCCTAATTACTCCTTAATCATTTCATTAATTAATTCCAAATTTCTCAGCACATCTAGTGGAAAGACCTCTACCTCCTCTAATTTTCTTGGAATTTATTAATGATTTAATTAAGAAAATCAATTAATGAATCCCTCATCACCACCTTAATGTAATTAAGGGTAATTAAGCATATGAATAGTGGTTTAATCATTTAATTAAGATAATTAAATATTATTTAAGTGAATAGGAGGTTTATGTAATGGTTTTGGGGTATTTTCCCTAAGTTATCCCCTAAACCCCCTTCCTTCCTTAATCCAAACCTAATTAAAGATTAATCCACTAATAATCTTCTTAATCAACTTAATCAAATTTTTAAAATCAATTTGAACTTAATCAATCCTTTGCTGGGTAGATCCTTAGGTGGTCAAAAACCTAAGGTAATTTTAAGGAAATCATTTCCAACCACATATGTGGGAAGGTTATGAAAGTACTTAATTAAATCCTTTAGCTTAATTAATCAATAATTGTGAGCCAATTACATTAGGTCCCTTTCTTTCCTAGGTGCATTGCTAATTTAAATTCAATGTGGTTCCATATCATATGTTGGCTCACAATTATTTGAATAATTATTTTAAGAAGGTGTAGGTAAGGGGTAATTAATGGATTTAATTTACACCTTAACCTAAACAAAATATAAAATCAATCAAATGATTCTAAAAATTAAACTAAAACAACATGCAAATGAGGGGAATGGGTTAGGACCAGCAAACACCCTTTTCATATTTCCTAAATCAAACTCAAAACAAAAATAAAAATCTCTTTAAGAAATGTTGATTCTCTTTAAATGATCTTATTTCATAGGATTATCTTTAGTAATTAATTAGGGTGAATGAAATTACATATTTACATCACTTTATCTCTTTCCAAGTATGTTAAATGTTATTTTCCATGTGAGCTCATGCATTCATACCTTTTGAAAAATCAAAATAAATGAAATATTTCCACTATGTCAAATTGCATGTTTTGGCTAAAGTAAGAATATGAATGGCTATTATCACTATTAAATCCAAAATTATTTTTAAAACCTATAAATTAAAGATTACAAATAAAAGGTAACTTATAATTACTTATATGCTTGCATGTGAGTATAACATAAGATGTGCATCGTGTGACTTTCTCTTCTCTTTTAACATAGTTTTGAATTGGATTTGCAAAGTGTATAGTTCATTTGAAAAGAACACAACAATTGGTTGAATCTATTTCTATTCATTAGTATGTTTACCATTTAAGAAGGATATTCACATTTACACATGTAAATTGCATAACCAAATCAAACATAAAAATCTTTTGCATGACTCTTTTTCTATTCATTTCTTTTTGTACATGCACATGTATTTAAAAATAGTGGTATATTAGTCTGGACATCCCTGAGTTGCAAGGCTTTAAGTAGTCCTAAGAAGTTCTTGTACCTTATACCCTTGGTGTAGAAAATAATGGTGTTGTACTCACTTATATCTTTCATACATGTAAATATGCATTTGATTAATGGATAAAAGAATCCCTCTCTTTCCTACTTAACAAAATCATGCATTATGAAACATCCAAATTTTCTTACAACATCTCTTAGCATTCATCAATAAGGTGTGCTAAATATTTACATTTGCATGTATAGATATGCTTATGAATTTTTCATATGCATGATACACATGTTCAAAAGAAATAAAGTGTTGTGTGTTTTGTGGTTCTAATTCACTTTAATTAATCCTAAAATGTCTTTCTTATTTGAATAGGTTTATTTAGAGTAAATCTGAACTTAGGATTAATCAAAACACATAATAAAACCTTCACTGAACAAAAATCATTAATGAATCTACCTTATAAATTACTTAAGGTAAAGTTATCTTCTCTTTTTCTCTCTTTATAACACTTAGTAATTAAGTGTAGGTTCATTCAATCAAACTAAATCAAATCATAAAATAAAATTAACAAATCAACTAAATCACTTAAATGAAACCACCCTCTAAGTTGAACCTTAACACTTAGAAAATCTTAACCTTAAAGCCTAGCTAAGACATACCACACAAACCCTAAATGGCACACACATTAGGCTAAGTCACCATTTCTAGTCCTATGTTAGGGCGGTGCATGGCTTGATGCCTGATTTTATTTTGTGATGTAATATTTTAGTCTAGATGTTAGGGTGCATGTGCGTAGACTGAATGGTAGGATCTTAGTCTAACCATGTCTTCTGCAGGGGATTGTACTTAAGAGGCATTGTAATAAAAATATAAATTCTTTTGTGTAGGTTATTTATACCCCTAAGCATAATCCAAAAATAGGCTAGGTGGACTTGGTTAACCATGTGGGGGGTGCTAAGTCAAATTTATTCATATACATGCTTGGGATTGTGTGGTTTGTTAAGCTAATCTCTATTTTGCAGGTTTTAGTTAGATTTACTTTTCTCATTTTTCATGTAATTTTCTAATTAGGATTTGGAATGAATGTTATGGAGATTAGGATGAACATTGGTCATAAGACTATATTATATGCACCATGTGAGGCATTTGGAGTGACCACATTCTAACCAAGACAATAAAAAAAAGAAGAAGAAAGAAGAAAGAAGAAAGAAGAAGAAAGCAGAAGAAGAAGAAGAAAGAATGAAGAATGAAGACCCCATAACATGAATTCCTTTTTTTATTGTAATTAATTCATTTGTAATCTGGGTTGTATAAGGATAGAGCTCGGCTACCCAATTTCTTTCAAGTTTGTGCAGTGGAGACTGACCACAAAGGCCTCTTATTCTTTTGCACTAGCTTTACAATTTGTTTGATGTTGTTTAGCTTATGCATTAAGATGGCATATTTTCTTAGTTTCATCCTTGCTTTGGTGAATGACTTGGATGCGATCAGGCACTTAGGAAAAAATAAATTTTCTATCCAATTAATCAACTCAAAACTAAAAATTAGCAACTCATAACCTCGCTTAAAGCTTAGGTTATAAATCAAAATAAAAGATTTAGCAACCCCTTAGTTGGATGTTGTATGTTTTCACATCATGCAAAAAAAATTATCATGCTTCACTCTTCCTTATGGAGGGCTTCCACCTTTGCCAGATAACTTGGCTTAATATTTGAGATCCATGGTGGAAATAAACCTCCTTCTTACTAATTTTGCCATATAATCTAATTTATCATGCATTGCAAATGAATCCCATAGCCTGTGTCAAATCAATTATTAAAAAATTTAAAAAAAACATAATAAAATTTGCATTAGATTTAAGTCATTAATCATGTCCTACATGATCTAGTCTCTTAGGGAGTGTGTTCAAGGACTTAGTCTCTTTTTAAATAAATAATAGCCTAGTTATCTTGCAAAAGTATATGACTTGCCTACATGTATTTAAAATCATAGGAGGAGTTAGTTGGTGGCCACCCCTAGGAGATTGTAAGTCCAAACAGTCAGGTGGTTTATCCTCTCTTGTGGTGGTAAACCAAATGCTCATTTTTACCTTAGATTTAAGTCATTCCTTAGCCATCGCCAAAGCTCCCTAGATTTAGGTTCAGAGGTTGATACTTCCCTTTGCGAGCTACAAGCATAAATCCTCTCCTCTTAGGCATTTCCATGATCTTGTGGTGTGGAATTGTAAGCCCTAGATTTCTAATAAAAATTCAACTCAAATAAATAAATCACTTCAATTTCAAAAATATAAAGCCCAATCATAGGATAGTTTGGGATGCTTACTAGAATTCTTAGTATCATAAGCATTCCTTACTTATCTTCCTTCGATTTCGATAATAAATCACTCCTCTTGATCAATCCCACTTGATCTTCTAAAAATAAACTAGTTGATTTATAGTCCTTTATTTGAAATCTTTGGATATAATGATCATTTACCTTAATCGAGAGTATTCCTAAGGAATCCATTCCTTATTAACTATGGGGCTTGCCTCCATTCCATAAGAAATAAAAGAATCTCTAGAAGACACATAGTCCTTAGGAGTCCTTATTAAGATGATTAGGTCCATTATAGGATGGTGACTTATGTCTCTCGAGATAGTACATCATTCCACAATGTCATACCCGATTATCCTAATAAGAACATCTACGGATCTACATGGTGTCCAACATAAGAAAGTTGTTGTTTTTGTTATGCATTTATTTTTTCTCAAAAGATAGATAAAGAATGAAAATAATTCACCACAACTCACTAAGAGACTAGATCATGAAGGGCATGAATAATGACTTAGTCTAATGCAAATTTTGTTAAGTTTTATTTTGATTTTTAGGAAATTTTTATTTTACACAAGCTATGGGATTTCATATGCCTAATGCATGAGAAGATTGATTATGGGCCAAAATCAGAAATAATGAGGTGTGTTTCCACCATGGCTCTTAAAGGTCAAGCCATTTTCTCTGCAAAGGTGGAAGCCCTCCATTAGCAAGAGTGAAATAATATGTTTTATACATGATGTGAGACATACATCAAATAAGGGTTATTATCTTTATTATCTTGATTTATGTCCTAGGATTTAGGTGAGGTTATGAGTTGTTTAATTTAATTTTGAGTAGATTAATTGGATAAAAAATTTATTTTTCTAAGAGCCGAATCGCATCCTGGCCAATCATCAAACAATGAAGAAACTAAAAAGATCATGTCATCCTAATTGCACAATCATAAATAAAATATCAATCATTTTATAAAATTAGTGCAAAAGAATAAGAGGCCAACGTGGTCAGGCTCCACCACACAAACCCAAAAAGTAAAATAGGTAGTTGAGCTCTACTCTTATACAACCCAGATTATAAATGAATCATTACAATTAAAAAGGAATTTATGTTATGGGGGTCTTCATTCTTCATTCTTTGTTCTTCATTTCTTCCTTTCTTCATTTCTTTCGTTCTCTTAGTTTGACTTGGGATGTAGTTTGCTCCAAGGCTTCACATGGTATATAAGACTTGGTCTTATAACCAATGTTCACCTTAAATCCCCCATAACATTCATTCCAAATTTCAATTGCAAAATTTACATCAAAAAGGAAAAAAAGTAAATTGAACTAAACCTATAAAATAGAGATTAGCTAAACATACCACATAATCCCAAGTAGTTATATGAATAATTTGGTTTTAGCACCCCACACATGGATAACCAAGTTTACCTATCATAGTTTGGATCATGTTTAGAGATATAAGCAACCTGTACAAAAGTATTTATATTTTTATTGTAGTGCCCCTTAAGCACAACCCCTGTAGAAGACATGATTAGGCTAAGATCATCCTAACATTCAGTCTACGCACATACACCCTAACAACTAGTCTAAAAGCATTACTTAAAAAAATAAAATCAAGCATCAAACCATGCACCATCCTAACCTGGAGCTAGAAATGGTGACTTAGCCTAATGTGTGTGTCATTTAAGGCTTGTGTTCCATGTCTTAGATAGGCTTTAAGGTTAAAATTTTTTAGTGTGAAGGATTCAATTTAGATGGTGATTTCATTTTAAGTAATTTAGTTGATTTGTCAATTTTTAGTTGGTGATTTGATTTAATTTGAATGAAGCTACACTTAGTTACTAAGTGTTATGAAGAGAAGAAAAGAGAAGAGAACTTCCCATTCATCCCTACCTTAAGTATTTCTAAGGTTGATTCATTAATGATTTTTTTTCTTTAGCAAATGTTTTATTATGTGTTTTAATTAACCCTAAGTTTAGATTTTTCTCTAAATAGTCTTATTCAATAAGAAAAGCGTCTTAGGATTAGTTAAGGTGAATTACTATCACATAACACACAACCATTTATTTATTTCCACCATGTATATCATGCATATGAATATTCTTAAGCATACCTATACATGCAATGCAAATTCTAGCACACTTTGATGATGAATGCTAAGAGATATGATTTATAATTTTGGATGTTCCATTGATGCATGTTTTTTGAAAGATGCATTTCTTGATAATAGAAAGCATTACAATGTAAAGCGCTAAAGAAAGCAAAAAAGTACTGGATATTTCCTATCCTCCTCCAAAGAGCAAAAAGCGTGAAGGAATAGTGTGATTATCTAGACTATGCCATACAAAATCAAAATTTAGTAAATATCTAAAGTCGCAAGAGTGTTGTTATCTATTGTGTATACAAAAAAAATGGAAGTTCTTAAAGATGTCTTCCTGATTCACCATATTTCATTGTTAAGAAAGTTTGAGGTGATCCACACCTTTATTATCTCCTTCAATGATAATGCCCTTGTATTCATCCACGGTTCAATAATTTTCTAGTGTACATAGCCTCAGTTCAAAATGTCTTGTCCCAATTTTGACCCATGGCTTTGAGGAAGTTGCCATTTGCATCCCTTAGCACCACATTAAACATTGGGAATGAAACATCCATGTTAGCTGATCCGAAGGAGGACCACAAATTTAGTTTGATATTATAATGGGTGATGTCCCATTGCTTACGGATAGGATAAGAGGAAGAATGTGATGAGCTTTAACAATAGTCTTACTTATTTTGATGAGAGTCTTGGCGGTCACTTATCCACACAGGTACAATTACAATACATTCTAGCCCAACAGTTGTCATTACCTTTAAGCTTGGAGTAAATCTTGCAAATTGCACAAAATTGGGATTGACAATGTTGCCAAAATGATAATGTTGTTTTGAGCATTGGATAGCAATGTCTCATCGATTACACCCCAAGGGCAATGGTGTGAGTTAAACCCCTAAGCAAGCTGTTGTTTGGCAAGAATTAAGTTGATGAGCCACGAGCTTTTCACAGTGGGAGTTTCAAATTCTGCATGGTGTAGGGACAATCAAATTTCAGCGATTTTGTATAAAATGGATGTGAGAGTTGTCAGGTGCCTTGATGAGCTATGTCATGTTGATGTTCCTCTTCAATAGAAATGTTGGAGATGAGTTAAAAGCTAATCAAAAGGATGTTTGATTTTCAGTTTTAGTTCTATTTTGTCACTCTTCCACCTTCCATTCCTCCATGCACTCCATGTTGAAAATTTGGACATGTGGGATATAAAATGGAGTTTAGAAAGTCCACCTCTTTGCCATTGCAAATTCTCCATTTTAAATTTTAAGGTGGAAGCACCATTAAATAATTTTCCAGATTGGAGTCTCCCTTATATGCCATGGGTCCAACTTCTCGATCAAGCACTTGTGGAGTATTGGTGGGTTTTAAGAATTTAAGCCATTCTAGCCCTTAAGTCCATTCAAATTGACCATGTGTAGTAAGGCCTCCTTTGTTGGTTGGCATGTAGATTTTGTTCCAAAACAACATTTATCTGATGGTTGTTGTTTGAAGGAAGTTCCTAACAACTTTTCAATCCCTGAATTCCCTTGGGAATTACTTATTATTTTTATAGAGATCATTGATGCATGTTTTGATTATGTATAAAATGGGGATTTCTCATCCATTAACAAAATGTACATCCATATGTATAAAATAAAATAGTGATTATTTTCAACACCAGTAAGAATAAGACCTACTTAGGGCTACTTAATGCCTCGCAGCCCTAGAATGTCTAAACTAATATACCACTTTTCTTAAATACATGTAAATGTACAAAAAGAAACAAATGGATGAAGAATCATGCAAAAGATTTTTGTTTGATTTGGCTTTATAATTTACATGTGCAAATGTGGGGATCCTTCTTAAGTCATAGTATTGACATGCATTGGAATAGATTTAAGCAAGTGTTGTGTTCTTTTCAAATGAACTATACACTTTGCAAATCCTATTCAAATCCATGTTAAGGGAAGAGAAGAAAACACCATAAAACACCTTTTATGCTATAACCACATGCAAGCTTATAAGTACTTATAAGTAGCATCACTTCATTCATAATCTTTGATTTATAAGTTTTAAAAATAATTTTTTTATTTACTAGTGATAATAGACACTCATATTCTTAACTTTAGCCAAAACATGCAATTTGGACAAAAAAGAGACATTTTATTTAATTAATTTTTTGGAAGATATGAATGCATGGTTTCATATGGAAAACAATATTTAGCATGTTTGGAAAGAAATAAAGTTATGTAAGCATATGACTGTATTCACCATAATTAATTCCAAAGGACAATCCTATGAAATAAGATCATTTAAAGTAACTCAAAATTCTTTAACAAGATTTTTTTATTTTTTGACTTGATTTGACTTAGGAAATGTGAAAAAGAGTTCGCTGGTCATAACCCATTTCCCCCATGTGTGAATTTATTTAGTTTAATTTTAGAACAATTATGTTGATTTTATGTTTTGTTTAGGTTAATGTATGAGTTAAATCCATTAATTACCCCTTACCTACACCACTTTAACATAATTAATTAAGTAATTATGAGCCAACATATGATATGCAACCATATAAAATTTAAATCAATAATGCACCTAAGAAATAAAGGGTCTTAATGCAATTGGCTCACAATTATTGATTAGTTAAGCTAAAGGGTTTAATTAAGTACTTTATAACCACCCTACACATGTAGTTTGATTATAATTTTCTTTGAAGTTTTCTTAAGTTATTGAACATCTAAGAATCTACCCAAGATTAAGTGATTAAGTTCTAGAATAATTTGGTTTTGAGTTTGGTTAATTAAGACATTTAATGAAGTGATTATGTCATTAATTAATTTATAAATTTATTAAGTGTTTATCCAAAAGGAATAAACTTAGGGGAAAAGATTAGAAAAGAAATCCTAATCTCATTCCCTAAGTCCATTCACTATTTTATGATGATTAATAAACTTAATTAATAAACTTATCATTATTTAATAGGTTAATTAATTATTTATTTAGTTAAGAGAGGGATTAAGGATGAACTAAGCAATTCCTAATTAATCCAACAATAAATTCCAAGAAAATCATGGGAGGTAAAGGTCATCCCACTAATTAACCCTAGGAAGTTTGGAATTAATTGTTGAAGCAATTAAGTAATTAGCCTAATTACATTTTAATAAAACCAAAATTGAGTGAAAGTCTCTATTCAAAACTAATTGATTTTAATTTTATATTATCCCTCACTGAATTATCTTTAAAATGAACTTGAGTTTATATTTTTTGGATTTTTCTATAATTAGTTATAAATTTTAGAAGTATCAACATCAAAATGAATTAATTAGAGCTAATTAACCCCCTAATCCTATCAGACCACACGGCGGCTGACGCGGCGCGCTTTCTATGTGGTGCGATAGGATATGTTATTTAAGTTGTGACATACATGGCTAAGTCAGCCAGCGAGGGACGCACTTTCTCCACAGATAGTCCGATCTAAGATTAGACGATCATGATTAATTTTATAATTTAGGTTAAATTAGAAAAGGATCTATCATGATTTAATCATAACCATCCATTCCAATCATGTGAAACGGATGGTGTGTAATCTATCTCCTCCTGAGCAGTAAGAGACGGATGCCATCCATCGATCATCGCTCGATCTGAGCTCACCCGAGCTTGGATGGAGTTCAAACTCACCCCACACCTTGGGGAAAGCACAAGCAAGGTATTCAATGGTCAAGATCTCAAGGGATTATAATTTTCTTCATAAAGGACCAAGCAATTTTTATCTTAAAATTAATTTTGAGTAATACCTCATCGGAGGATATCATCGGTGCTTCCAACAAAGGAGGTAGCTTTATTTAGTAAAGACAAAGCGTGTTGAAGGTATCAAGTCTTAATTTTGTGTGGATGGAGTTTACTAAGCTCCCCTTCAATGGAAATTGGCTTTGATCAAAGTCCTCCTTCTCGTGGTTTGGTGACTTGGGAAACAACTAGATTAAGCTCGATGAAGTCCCTTGATGGTGCTTGCAAGTTTAATTTGGTTTTGATGGAGAATTGGATGAGTTGGAAATTAGGATGGACCTCCCGTATTTCATCTTTGAGCAAAACCAAGAAGGAGAAATCAAGTGAGCTTGGAAATTACTTTGGGAAGCTTAGGAATGCTTGGTTTCGATTCCTAGAGCTCAATTGAATTCAGTACTTCTGATTTGAGTGGGAATGAGGGGGAGTATATCTCCCATTCCTTGGATCAGATGGAGAGGAGCAACTTTAACATTTTTGATCAATGGATGAGATTGGTTGATCGATTTGGGTTGTTTAGCATCCCATGTGATTCGCTTTAGGAAGTGGAGGGAAGGAGAGTGAGTGCCCATGTGCTAAGTGATGTATTGGGTGATCCAAGTGCTCAATTCCCATTGGAGGGGTCAATTTGGCATTGGATTTGGCCATGGCCAATCCAATCCCATTGGGTCATGTTCATCAGCTCCCTTGGTGTCCATATGGACCACTAGGAGGATGCCAAGTGGCTTTGAGAAAGTATTGGCCAAATTCCAAGTGAATATGGCCATAAGATACCCTTTGACCTAGGGGTAAAATGGTCATTTAGCCTTGATTTTGATTCATGCAGATTTGAAATGATTTAAAAATGGGTTGGACCAAATTTCAAGTGATTTGGAGTTCACTTGGTTTGAATTGGTTCAATTTGACCTGTTTAGGTCAAGTTGGGTCAATTTGGGTTAGGTTGACCAATTGGTCAAATTGGGTCAAACCATGGGTTAGGTCAAGTTCAAATGACCATTTGGAGCCTATGGGTGTCAGTGGTTTGGTTCAATTTAATTTATATTTGATTTTGGTTCATTTAGGTTCATTTAGGTCAAATGGGTCAAGTTGACCTAATTTGACCCAATTGGGTTAGGTCATGAGTTGGTTTAGGCTTGGTTGATAATTTGAAATGTATTTCAAGCTTTGGTTTCAATCAATTTTGGTTTGGTTTGATTTCAAATTTATTTGACCATTTAGGTCAAGTTGGGTTCATGATCAATTAGGCTAGGTTGAGTCTAGTTGGCCAATTGAAGCTTTGGTCAAGTTCAATAATCAATTTACAATGAATTTGACCTATTAGTTGCAATCAATTTGGCTTAGATCAAGATTTGACCCATTTTAACTTTTTAGGTCAACTTAGGTCAAGTGGCCAATTAGGCTTGGTTTGGCTAAGTTGATGGCTTGGTGGAGTTCGAACATTGATTTTGGATTGGTTTAGATCAATGATTTCAATCAATTTGGCATTTGGTGGATTTTGGCTAGTTTGGGTTTCATTTGGGTTAAGTGTTGACTTGGTCAAAGGCTACATTTGACTTGGTTTGACCCAATTTTAGTGATTGATCATCTTAGGATGATTGTTCCTCACAATGTGAGGCTTAGATGGGCTTAGTTCAATCCAATTTAGGTTGGATTAGAATTTGGCACAAAATGGTGCTTTAGGTCACTTTGGGTCAAGTGAGCCTAAATGGGTCAATTGGCTTGATCAAGGCCTGATTCAAGTTTGGTTGAACTCACATATGGACTTATGATGGAAATATTATTCTAATTGCAAGTGATTTGGAGTCAAATGGGTTTTGATTCATTTGATAATTTCAAGTTCAAAGGATGAACATGGGTTTGATTTGGGTTAGTTTGATTTTGGTTTGATGATTGAAGTTTATGTTTATGTTTGGGTATGTAATTGAATGAATGATTATTTAAAGAGAAAATCTAAAGATTTGGATTGATTTGAGAATGATTTGGCTAAGTTCAAGGATTTGACTTGAAATAGTATAAGTTGGATTTGAGTTGGATTTGGATTTGAGTTTTGAATTTAGTTTTGGTTGTTTGAATTTATATTTCATTTATATTTGTAAATATAAATAAAAATATAAAAGGGTTATGAAAAAATATTTTGAATTTGGAGTGATTTGGATTTGATTTGAGTTAAGTCCATAAGATGGAATCAAAAGGGCTTAGGAAAGATTTTTGATTTGGAATTGATCATGGGTTTCAATCATTTGGAATTTATTCATGATTTGGATTTTAGAATTGATTTAAGATTTGAGAAAATCAATTGAGTTGGAATTAATTTAAGATTTGAGTTTTTGAAATTTATTTTGAAAGAAGGAAGTAAGGATTGGATTCAAACTATAGGGTAGGCAAGTCCTCCTAATACCCCTAAGGCATAACCCATTCTTATGGCTAACTCTTTTAAGTCTCTAGGGTTAGGTTAAGTGTTTACCTAATTACTAGAATTTTCTCAAGACTAAGGAACTCTTAGTGTCTAGAGGAGTCCTATGTCTAAGATGGAGAAGTTGAGAGCTCACTCCAAAAGTGAGGTCAACAAAGGGCGCCCAATAGGTGTCGTGTGACTAACAAGGCACACTGCGTGTATTGGTGTTGACCAAGATGATCAACAATGTTCGAACAATCACAAGCACTAACAAAAATGATCTACTCCTGAACCCAAGGTGTAGAAGGAATCAAGAGCTTAGTGCAATGCAACTCTACTTATGTCAAAAATATAAGAGAGCTGAGGGGGAATCCACTAGGGATTGAGTATGTGAGCCTTCCACTAGGGGAAAAGGCTCAAGTCATCCACTGGGGAATGAGAGATTGTGAAATCCATTGGGGAATAAAATTTAGAATCCACCAGGGATAAATGATGTGAACCTTCCACTAAGAGAGCAAGTTTGGATTGGATTGAATTGATTTCGCTAGAGATTAGAAAAATTTACATCTCACTGAGGAGAAGTTGATTTATTTGATGGTTTAATTTGGCTCCACTAGGGGAGGTTGATTAATTTGTTTCAAATTTTTAAAATTTGAATTTTGAGATGACCCGTCGTGATGGATGTCGTGGTATGGGCCATGTCACCTTAGCGTGCATTTTACCAATAAAGGGGGTCTACCAACCACATGGTAGGACTATCCAACCAGGTTGCCTTTAGGTGTCTTTGCATCTATACTTGGAAGAAAGCGTAGTAGACATATTCTCCAAGTAGAGATGATCGGTGGGTGATCTTTGGCGACAACGAGTTGAACAACCTTAGGTATTGAGTGAATGCCACTGGGGGACTTAAATCAGCTCAAAGATAGTCAAAATTAATTTCATTTTTTAATTATATTTGATGGATCCCGTTGGTTTACAATAAACTACATTGAGTAGGGGCCATGTCAGCCTTGACCTACTTTAGATTTACCGATCCAAAGAGAGTAGCTTCCCGATCAAGGGGAGAACTATCCAACCAAAGGGGTGTCTTTCAATTTATAGTGACCAATTCAGGGAAGAAAGCACGGGGACACATCTTTCTTGAATAAAAGACCATTGGGGCGACACATTAGTAAGGTAACATGCCAACCCGACCTAGGGCTATCCGTCGGTTTGCAAAAGTCATGCTAGAAAGAATGCGTAGTAGCCTTACATCTTTTAAAGCAAAATGATTGTCAGCGAAACCAGTTTATGGCAAAGCAGATTGGACCCGACCTAAGGGCGACTATAGAGAGAGTGCTGACCCGGGGACTTATCTCAACTCAAGCATAGTCAGGAAATTCCTATAAGGAGTTTTGCTGACACTTCCCTAAAGATAGGATGTCTACTTGGGAAAGGGGTTATTGGGGGCTTTAATTCCTAATCCATAAGCGAATAGATTTGTTTGTTTGTTTTGTTTATTTGTTTATCATGGACCCTATTAGTTTGTGGGGGATCACACTAAGAAGGAGCTCATATCAGCCTAGACTTATCTCAGATTTACTAGTTCAAATGAGAATCTATGCATCTGCTGAACAAATTCTCCAACCACATGGGTGCCTACTAGGAAAGGGGAACTATCTAATCCAAGAGTAACTTAGGTAGTGTCTAAATGGAGTCACTAAGGATGTGATCCAAGTAGAGTACCCGCAGGGGAGGTGTCGTTAAGTGCTTTATCCAAAACCCTGAAGAAGATAATGTCTATAGGTATTTGGTGGCCCAACAGAGGAAAGTGTGGGGACTCACATCTGCCAAGAGTGGTGTATCCACCGGGTGAGTCACTATCAGCATAGCAAACATCAACCAACCTAAGGTGCCCATCGATTTGCAATAATCTGTCTAGGAAGAAAGCATCGGGGACTCACATCTTCCTACATGGAACGATTGTGGGATAGTCTAGTCTTTTTGATAGTGTAATCGACCTAGGCGACTAAGTGAATGGGACTTATATCAACTCAAGAGTAGTCAAGAGGAAATGGGCCGATGTGGGACTTATCCTAAATCTCCAATATACTCGACCTAGTCAGTGCATGATGGCTAGTTCAAGAAGAAAGTATGTAGACTTACATCCTCTTAAACAAAGTCAACTTAAAGTAGCTAACTAGCTGTGGAGCGAGGTCTACCAAACTAACAAGGTGCTCGTCAATTTGTAATGGTCAAGTCAGGAAGAAAGAATGTGGACTCACATCCACCAAACGAGTGACCACTAGGGTGACACACTAGCAAGGTAACATGTCGGCCCGACCTAGAGCATCTAATGAGTGAGTGCCACAGGGGGCTTGCTAGCACATCAAAATAGCCTGAGACAAAAGATATTTGTTTATTTTTGTGTTTGTTTTAAATGAGGATAGGATGCTTCTTGGGTTCTCTTACATCTATCCTAAAACACGCTTAAAAGTTGATGAAATAGTGCCATGAATGGCAGTTGTGATCCCACCAAGAAAGGATGCTGCTTGGGTTCTCTTACATCTAACTTAGCTGTGCTAGTCGAAATAGGATGCATCTCAGGTTCTCTTACACCTACTCTAGTAGCACTAGAGAATCATGTTTAATTTATGTTCGTGTTGTGAAAGAGGGATAGCATGCCTCTTGGGTTCTCTTATATTACCCTAAACACATCATGGCGGATTCACAAATAAGCAAACAATGCTTCGAATGAAGAGAATATTTTGATGAATTAAAATAGAATTTTGAAGATAATTATTTTCAAACATGATTTTATGGGTAATATTTTTTTAAATAGTGCCCATTAATTGAAAGCATTGGGTGTTCCCCTTTACAATCAATAAGTTGATAAGATCCTCTTTGATAGGCCTTCTCTATGACAAAAGGGCCTTCCCGAGTGAGTTCAAACTTGCCTCCCATCTTTCGATGGGCAACAATTGGTCTCCTCATAACTAAAATAACTTCTCCTACTTTAAAAGCTCTAGGGCGAACCAGCTTGTTGTGAGCTTGAATCATCTTATCTTTGTATAACTCGAGGTTATGGCATGCCCGTAGGCATCTCTCCTCAAACCTTTGAGCTCTTCTAATCAACTTTACATTCTTCTCTATAGTGATTTTACTACCCATTATCATCTTTAGTGATGGGAGCTAAACTTCTAATGGTAGAACGGCTTCGAATCTGTACACTAAGGAGAACAGGGTAGATTTAGTTGGAGTTCTGTATGTGGTACGGTATGCCCATAAGGCTTCAACTAACTGCTCATGCCACTATCACTTGTTGTCATCGAGTCTTCTTTAGTATCTGGATGAAAGTTTTGTTGAATGCTTCTGCTAGGCCATTTGCCTTGGGGTAGTAGATAGTGGAGTATCTCCAATCTATGTCATTTCTCTTGGTGAAGCTGTTGATCTTAGTGCTCTTGAATGCAATACCATTATCAGATATAATTTATCGAGGCACCCCGAACCTATATACAATATGATTTCTAAAAAACTGGAGCACATGCTGAGCTGTGATCTCTCTTAGTGGGATTACCTCTGCCCACTTGGAAAAGTAGTCGGTGGCAACTAGGAAGAACCAATGACCCTTGGAAGAAGGTGGATTGATAGGACCCACTATGTCAGTACCCCAACACTTAAATGGCTATGAGGCCAATGTAAGATGTATAATGTTGGGTGATTGAAGTAGGACCACCCCATGTACCTGATACTGATGGCATCTCCTAGCTATGTTCATGCAATCAATGATCATCGAAGGTTGTGATCATCGAAGGCCAGTAGTATCCTAGTCTCTTGATCTTTGCTTTCATCTTCAAACTAGATTGATGCGCTATGCATAGACCTGAATATACATCAGTCACGATCTTACGGGCTTCATGTTTGTCTAAATGGTATAACCACATTTGATTAAAAGATCATCGGTACAAGGTGTCATCCATGAGAGCATAGAAGAGAGCTCTCTACTTCACCTGATGGGCTTGCGATTTCTCTTGAGGTAGTTCACCTGTGTTCAAGTAATCTATGAATGATTGACTCTAATCCAGCTCCTCGTCTTTGTTAGCAATGGAAACCTCCCCTTCAAGAGAAATTCTCTCGACGAGTTCAACGTCAATAATGGATAGGACTTATCTATTTTGGAACCTTATTAGAATGGACTCATCTTCCAGACATGCCAATTCATTGGCGATTTTGGCCAAAGCATCTGCTACTGTGTTCTCTCCTCAAGGGACCTTATAGATGGTGACCTCGATTTGGGCCAACAACTTCATGGTGTACTCGTAGTAGTGAAGAAGCTTAGGTTTTAGAACCTTATAGGATCCAAAAATCTTGTTGATGACCAGCTGAGAATCCCCATAGATGTTGATGCTTTTGACACACATTGTAATAGCTAACTCCATACTGGCAATCAAAGCCTCATACTCGGCTTCATTATTGGTGCATGGATTTGAGAGATAGTATGAGAATCTCATCACATCATGGTTTAGAGTTAAGAGAATGATTCCTACCCCTGCCTTTCTTGGAAGAGTAGATCATTGTTCTTCACCTTTGTGATAGGAAGCCGCACCATCAAAATACATCTCCCAATGGAGATTGTCAACCTTCCCATAAGTTCATGATTTGTTCATCGGGGAGACCATCATTAAGCGGGGAATCAGCAGAAAGTGGGTGTGCTGCTAAAAAGCTGCTAGTGCCTATCCTTTCACCACATGGAGGAGTATGAATGAAATATCAAACTGTGAGAGAATCATGGACCATCAGTCCAATCATCCGAATAACATCGATTGTGTCATGAGATACTATTGTGGATTGATTCTTGAAATCAAGTTCACCTTATGAGAAAGCATATAGTGTCGTAGCTTTTGGGATGCAAAGATGAGAGCTAGGCAATGTTTCTTAATAGGTGGGTAGTTTGCTTTAGCAGGGATCAGATGATGGCTAAGGTAGTAGAGAGCATTCTCCTTCCCTTCATCATTGGTTTCAGCCAACAACATGCCCAGGGATTCATCCAATAGCAATGTAGAGGATAAGTGGCTTGCAGAGATAGATGCTAGAGCGACTTTCCAAATACTGATGTCTTCAAAAGCTTGTTGAAACTTATCATCCCACTTAAACTTGGCATCCTTTTTGACAAGTGTTAAAAATGGCTTGCATCTTCCTAATAGATTGGAGATAAAGAATCTTAGATATGCCAACCGCCTTTGGAATGATCTAAGTTGGGTTAAACTTTTAGGGGGTGGCATTTCTAAGATAGATTTGATCTTTTCTAGGTCTATCTCTATTTCTAGGCGTTGGAAAATAAACCTAAGGAACTTCCGTGAAGCTACTCTTAATGCACACTTCAGGGGGTTCATTTTGAGATTGAATTGCCTTAACCATTTGAAAACTACTCTCAAGTCAAAGAGATGGTCTTCATTTTCTTTGCTTTTGACTACTAGATCATCAATATAGCATTCAACTTGATGATGAATGAGTTTGTTGAAGATCTGAGTCATGGCCGGTTTGTGGCACTAGCATTTTTAAGGCCGAAAGGCATGACCTTATAACAATAGATTTTGATCGGGGTTTGAAAAGCAGTGTTTCTTTCATCCTCAGGGGCCATCTTAATTTTATTGTAGCTAGATGACTTATCCATAAAAGAGAATACTGCATGAGATGAGGCAATTCCCACCATTAATTCTGGTATAGGAAGTGGATATTCATCCTTAGGACATGTCTTGTTTAAGTCCCTAAAATTGACACATATGTGAATTTGGCCATTCTTTTTCTTAACTGACACACTAAACCGTAGGATATTTTTCTTCCTAATAAAAAACTAGTATTCATCAATTTAAATGACCTTATTTGATTTCTAATCATGCGTCTAGGAGCTTGCTTGATATGGTTAACATCACCGCGTGAGATAATCGGCATCTCTTCATAGTTCCATGCAAAGCGCCCCTTAAACTCAATCAACTAAGTCATTAGTTCTTTCTTCATTCAATAGAAAATTGATGTATGTGGGGCATGGATAGTTTTCTATCCTGAGGTTGATTTCTTTGAGCTTATCAATGGTTGAATGGATTTTCTCTTCAAATTCTGGAGGTGCATCTTTGATTTGAAGATCATGAGGATCATCAAAAGTTTCTAAACACACATCTTCATAAGAGTTAGTGTTGTTTAAGAAGAACCTATCAGATTCCACAAGATTGGTGATAACTAAGCAGTAATCATCATTGGGCCCTAGTCCTGGTCTTGATTATGCATCCGCCTTATTATTGCAGCCTTCTCAAAATACTCGACTGCTTGACCATGTTTAAGGAATCAAACCTTTCTTTGTAAGATTATGAACACAAGGCGGTAATTCCATTAAATCTTTATATGAATTATCCTCAAGTTCTACATCAGCTTCTGAACTTGAGGATGATGATCCCAATAGGAATCTCTTTGGCTTGACATTCATGGAAGACCTAGGGGCTTCCTTAACTACTAAACCTTCAACTTTTTGAGAAGAAAGTGAGATTAGAGCTAAAGTACCCAACTTCTACCTAATAGTTTTACATAAACCTGATTCGAATATATTTGTGCTTTGTTTGGAGGTTCAATCTTCATCACTGTCTGGCTCGAGTGTTACCTCTAATGAAACTCACTGAGAGGGGTTGGCTGGTGTGCTAATCACACGAGACTCATCCTCTGAGCTAGATTACAAGTCTATGTGAATAGTTGGAGTACTCCTGTGAATTGGAACATGGCCCTGTTGGCTAACTGCCAACCAAGGGATCTTCTACCTCTAGAACTGCCTCTGTCTCTGCCTCTACCTCTGCCTGGTGGAGGTCAAGTCATCCTACCCATATGTTCATATGGTGGAATGAGCTGTGGGTGGAATGTAACATGCACTCTACCTCTTCCTTGGTGTCCCTTTCTCACTCACTTGTACTTTCCTTTTATTTTATTTTTCTTTCTTTTTCTTTTTCTTCTTTTTCTTTTTCTTTTGCATTTAAATTTTAGCCAAGTTCACGAGAATAGACATTTTGATTTTTAGGAAGATAGTTGGTCGCATCTTCAGATATCTTGACCTCTCTAACTGAAATGACTTTTCATCTCCTTTGACATAGTATTCAATTTCATCTCTTGAAACTTGATGCATTGATGAAGGGAGGATGGAATCATCTTGTTCTTGTGTATCCAAGGCCTACCGTGCAAAGCAGTGAATGATGTATTCAAATCAATTATATAGAACTTGGTTTTAGTTTTCCAATCACCTATTTTCAAAGGTAACACTATGGAGCCTAAAGCCCTCTCACCCAGTTCATTGAATCCTCTCAACATCATCCGATCTCCTTGGAGTGCAGAGATGTCAATCTTCAAATAAGTAAGGGGTCTTTAAACTCATAATGTTCACCAATGCACCAAGATCAATCAAAACCCTAGAAAGTTTGAACCTTCCCATATCCACCATGATGTAGAGGGGACGGTGTGCTCTATGTCCCCCAGAAGAAGGTCTTCATTAGTGAATCTAACACCATAGGCTTCTCTTGAATAATGTGCCTCCTCTCCAACAGTGGTCAGCTGAGCTAAACATATCTCTAGATTAAGAAGAGGCTTGATTAATGATTCCCCCGTCACTTTGGATAAGACAAGGGCATCATATATGCCTAGTTTAGCTGGCAACTTTCTTAGGTGAGCGAGGATATTGTAATCAACTCTAGGCTGATCCTCCATAAGCATATCCATGGGTGGAGCATCCTGTGGAGGGACTTCTTGTTTGCTAGTACTAATGACTTATTTTTCCTTATTTTGAGGTCCTGCCCTAGGAGGTAAAACCTTACCACTGTAGAGGTTATCTTCGGTAACCTCTTGTGACTGGTTAGTGAAAGATTATACCTGCTCATTAAGCATGCCTACAGCTTCTCCTATAGACCCTCAATCAGATGATTCCAAGTCTATCTCAAGAGGTGAACTCGTAGTATTCAAAAAAGGAAAGTCCATTTTTGAATTAGAAAGAGGATGATCGAAGTTATTATAATTACTTAGACTTGAAGAGTTTCCCAAAAGAATAGAGTCAAACAACCCATCAAAAGTGACATAGATGTAATTCAAACTAGCTTTATTTCTTAATTTCTTAGATTTAGAAGGAGGTACATAGTAGAAATCTAGTAAAGTAAGTGGGTGAGGGATTTGATGCCATCATCTGCTTATACAAGATGTCTACTAGAAGATGAGCTAGTCAAGTAGTGTCAACCAAAGTAGTAGCAATAGTGGAATGGAGGTCGGACTCAATCGGTGGTTGCATTAGCTATCCTGCAAGAATGTCTGCGCCGAGCTACTTTTCCCAAGTTGCCTTTAGCAGCTTGCGAACCTACCTTGATGTTGTAGGTTTGAGCTACCTCACGCACCTGTAAGAAAAGTTTCTTGATTTTAGAAATAATCTTTTTAAAGATTCGATATAAAGATATATCCCAACCTTCTTTTATTTTGAGATGATCACATGTATCCCCAAGGATTACCCCAATAGAACTGGATGGTTATTTTGGTGAAAATTTTCATTTCAATTTTTTTTTAGAGAATAAGATATATACTTCCATATTTACTCTATTCGAGATAAAATGAGGATGGAGATATACATCTCTTCACTTTTTAAGCATTTGGACACCACGTAGATCCATAGATATTCTTATTGAGGGTGATGGGTATGACATTGAGGAGAAGGGTACTATCTTCAAAGATAGAAGTCACCTCAATAAGGACTCCTAAGGATAATGGGTCTACATATGTACCAAAGATTCTTCCCTACTTTACATGGGAAAGTAAAGTAAGGTTTATTTAAACCAAGTTCATTAAGTTCCATACAAGGGCAAGCCCTCATAATTAATTACATCATAAGGAATGAGATCCCTTAAGAATACTTTCGATTAAGATAAATGATTATTATCTCCAAAGATATCAATAGGTAGGACTATCAACTAATTAGCTTATTTTGGGAGATCAAATGGGATTGATCAAAGAGAGAGAGTTATTACCGAAGCCAAATGGAAGATAAGTAGGAGATGCCCATGATGCCAGAAAACCTAGCGAGCATCTCAAACTATCATATGGTTGGGCTTTATATTTTTGAAATTGATTTAACTTGTTTGAGTTGAATTTTTTATTAGAAATTTAGGGCTTATGATTCCATAACACAAGATTAAGGAAATGCCTAAGAGGTGAGGATTTAAGCTTATGGCCCACGAAGGAGAGAAGAAACCTCAGAACCTAAATCTAGAGAGATTTGGCGAGAGCCGAAAGCATAACCTAAATCTATAGAGAAAATGGGTATTTGGTTTGCCTCTAGAAGAGAGGACAAACCACCCGACTGCTTGGACTTACAACCACCTGGGGGTGGCCGCCAACTAACTCCTCCTACAATTTTAAATTCATGTAGGCAAGTCATATGCTTTATGCAAGATAGCTAGGTTGTTATGTATTTAAAAAGAGACTAAGTCCTTAAACTCACTCCATAAGAGACTAGATCATGTACAGGCATGAGTAATGACCTAAATCTAATGCAATTCATATTACATTTTATTTTCATTTTTGGACAATCATTTGACTCAGGCTTATAGGATTCATATGCCTAATGCATGAGAAGTAAGATTGTTGGCCAAAATCAACAAGAAGGGAGGAGGTGTGTTTTCACCATGGCTCTTAAAGGTCAACCAAGTTTCTTTGGCAAAGGTGGAAACCCTCCAATCATGAGTGAAAATAATATGCATTTATGCATGATGTTATAAAAGAAATACTCAACCAACTAAGGGGTTGCTAATTCTTTTATCTTGATTTATAGCCTAAGCTTTAGGTGAGGTTATGAGTTCTTTAATTTTAGTTTTAAATTATTATGTTTGGTGAAATATTTATTTTTCCTAAGAGCCTAATCCACATCCAGGCCATACATAAAGTAAGGAAGAAACTAGCAAAAAGGATGCCACTTACATAAGCTAAACAAATCATCAATCAATTTATAAAGCTAATCATAAAAGAATAAAAGGCCATTGTGGTTGGATACCACCGTACAAACCAAAAACAAATTGGGTAGCCAAGCTCTACCCTTATACAACCCATTACAAATGAATTAAATATAATTGAGGAAGGAATTCATTATTATGGGGGTCTTCAAACTTCATTTCTTCATTCTTCGTTTCTTCTTTCTTCTTCTTTTCTTCCTTCTTTGTTTCCCTCTTTTGGATGGTTAGAAGGTGGATGCTCCAAAGGCTTCACATGGTGCATAAGATGAGATCTTATGACCAATGTTCATCCTAGTCCCCATAACAATCATTCCAAAATCCTAATTTCAAAAAAATTACATGAAAAGGAAAAGTAAATCTAACTAACACCTGCAAGATAAGGATTAGCTAAATAAATCACAAATCCCAAGCATGTATATTGGACTTATCACCCCACACATGGATGACTAAGTCCACCTGGCCTATTGGATTATGCTTAGGGGTATAAGCACCTGCACAGCAAAAGCATTTTATATTTTAATTTATTACAGCGCCCCTTAAGCATAATCTCCTGTAAAATAATGGTTATACTAAGATTTCCTTACCATTCAGTCTACATACATTTATCCTAACATCCAGACTAAAATATATATCATAAAATAGAAGTAAGCATTAAACCATGCACCGTCCAAACCTAAAGCTAGAAGTGGTGAATTAGCCTAATGTGTATGCTTTAAAGGTTTGTGTGGTATGCTTAGCTATGGCTTTAATTTAGAATTTTCTTAGTATGAAGCATGTTCAACTTAGAAGAGGGTTTCATTTAAGTGATTTAATTATTTTAGGTTGATTTTATTTTATGTTTTGATTAGGTTTAAGTGAATCCTACAATTAATTACTAAGTTATAAAGAGAGAGAAAGAGAAGAGAACTTCTCTTTCCTTCCCTAACCTAAGTAATTTCCAAAGTGGATTCATGTTTTAGTTTTATTTAGTGAATATTTTATTATGTGTTTTAATTAATCCTAAGCTTAGATGAACTCTAAACAAACTTATTCAAAAGAAAGGCATTTTAAGATTAAGTAAAATGAACTAAATTCACAAAACATACATCACTTCATTTCTTTCCCAACATGTATAACATGCATATGAATGAATGCTAAGCATATCTATACATAAAAATGGGAATGTTTAACACACTTTATGATGCATGCTAAGTAGTTCATTTAATAAAATTTTAAAGTTTATGATGCATGATTTTCATTAAGTAGAAGAGGGGTTTCGTATCCAATTTTCACATGCACATATGAGTGTATGAAAGGCATAAGTGAGTACAGTTCATTGTTAGCACCAAGGGTGTAAGATACAAAACCTACTTAGGGCTACTTAAAGCCTCGTAACCCTGAGGTTGTCCAGACTAATATACCACTTTCCATAAATATAAGCACGTGTACAAAAGAAATGAATAGAAAAGAAAGAATGCAAAAGTTTGTGTTAGTTGATTTGATTTTGTTTATATAATTTATATATGCAAGCATAGGTATCCTTCTTAAGTGATAGTATAGGAATGAATAGGATATGAAATTAGCCAAGTGTTAGGTTTTTTTTAAATGTACCATACACCTTGCCAAATCCTATTCAAAACTATACTAAAAGAGAAGAGAAGGAATACCTACACTAAGCACATCCTTATATTTTACTCATAAGAAAACTTATAAGTAAGATATAAGTAGCACACTTTTAGTTTTGATAATTTATTTATATATTTTGAAAATAATTTTTAATTTAATAGTGATAATAGCCACTCATATTCTTTCTTTAGCAAACACATACAATTTGACATAAAGGAAACATTTTCATTTTTAAATTTGATTTTTGAAAAGTATAAATGTATTAAGTCATATGACACACATATTTAGCATGTTGGGAAAGAACTAAAGTAATGAAGGCATGTAAACACATTCACCTTAATTAACTCCTAAAGATAATCTTATGAAATAAGAAAGCTTAAAGAAAATCAAAGTTTATTTAATGTGATTTTTGTTTAGCTTTTAAGTTTAATTTAATTTGAAAAATGTGAGTTGAGTTTCATGTTTCTAACCCATTCTTACATGGGTTTGATATTTTTGTTCAATATTTAGATGATTAGATTAATTTTATATTTTTATTAGGTTAAGGTATGAATTAAACATGTTAATTATCCCTTACCTACACCACCTTAGCATAGTTAATCAAATAATTATGAGCCAATAAATGACATAAAACCTCACAAGGAATTAAAATTTGTAATTCACCTAGGAAGAAAATGGATTAATGCAATTTGGCTCATGATTAATGAATAATTAAGCTAAAGGGTTTAACTTAAGTAATTTCAAAACATGCCTCACACATATGAGTTGAATTGATTTTCTTAATTGAACTTAGGCTCTTGAACACATAAGCATCGAACCCAAGTAGATCAATTAAGTTCTGGAATGTTTTAGAATTTTAAAAATTAATTAAGAGGGTAATTAGTGAATTAGCCCTTAATTAAAAGAAGATTAAGAAAGAAAAGGGGGTTTAAGGAATAGCTTAGGGGAAATGTCCCAAAATTATTCCCTAAATCTCCTATTCACTTAAACAGACCTTAATCAACTTCAACAAAGGGTTAAACTAATAATCAAACCCTTAATTAACCTTAATTATATTAAGGGGTAATTAGAAAATAAATTAGTAATTTCCTTAATTTAGCCACTAATAAATCTCAAAAAAATTAGGGGAGGCAAAAGTCATCCCCCAAAATACACTCAAGAAGTTTGGGATTAATCAGTAAATTAATTATGTAGTAATTAGCAAATTAATATTTTTAATAAACCCAAAATCAGATAAAAATAATATTCAAAATCCATTAAAACCAATTTTAGAATATTCTAGATTGAATTATCTTTCAGTGGCAATTTACCTCATATTTTTTTGATTTTTCTTTAGAGAGATATGAATTTTAGAAGTTTAGAGGGTTATTTAGAATTATTTAAACCTTAATTAATTCCTAATCCCTACAGCGTGACATGCAAGTGCTGACTCGACTACGCTTTAAATGCAAGCTCTAAGTGGCTACTTAAATGTCACATTGTAGCGTCGGGTGATTACACATTTTTGCCTCCATCATTTGATCAAGGATCGAACAACTAGGATTTAATCTGTGGTTTTAAAAGGATAAAGAGAATTATAAAATGTGATTTAATCTCAGTCCATCCAAAATGTGTGGATGGATGGCCAGAGATCATCCCTATTCTTCCCTGAGGAACAATGGAGACCGTCGACTTTCAAAGGGAAGATCCGAGCTCGATTGAGCTCGGAATAGGATGAAAATTTGCACACACCATCTAACCCTAATGGAAAACATATCTAACGGTTGAAATCTCATGCCATTAAAACTTCTTTCACAAAACTCCACACCACATTGAGTTTAGTGATCGAAAAATGGCATACCTCACGGGAGGTGATCACCGGTGCTCGATTCCCTTGGAGGAGCTTTGTCTGGTTGAGACAAAACTTTGGTGAAAGTTTTAGCTCTTGAGATTGAGTGGATAGCTCTATGAACCAACCCCTCCTTAGCTTCCTTGTGGCTTTGATCAAACTAGCACTCATCTTGCCTTTGGAGCTTGGGAAAGGGTATAGGTGTGCTCGACTTAATCCCCTGAGGGAGTGTGGAAAGGGATTTGACTTGGTTTGGTGTGTGGAAAAAGTTGGCAAATCCTTGGAGCTCCCTATTTTGCTTAAGGGAAACCGAGAAATGGCAACTTCTAACTTTCTCTAAGAATCTTAACACTCAAGAATCACTCCTCTGGCTTCCTAATACTCAATTGAATTAGGCTCTCTTGAAATTAAAGTGAAGTAGGGGGAGTATATCTCCCCCTTAGTCAATCGGATGGTCGAGCATAGGCTTGCCATTTTTATCCAATTGACCTTAGGTAATGGGTTGTTTGATCTATTATAAGCTTGCACATGGTGGGTTAAATATCACAATTATAGAGTGGCTTTAGATCTGATCTTCTACACTGATAATATAGACAAATTTGCTAATTACAATTGGCCAGAAGCTACATAAAGCTTTTTGGTTTCACAATTTGATGTGATTACATTAAGATTTTTAATGCAGAAGGCACTGGGTACATGAGTGGCTTTGTCACTCTTTTGATGGTATGTGTTACAATTTTTTATTTATATTTTGGTATACATTCAAGCTAACATGTTTAGCTATTTAATGCAGATTTTGTTTTTGGAGCACACAAGATTGCTAAGCCCCATAATTCCTTCTGTAAATCCCCGTATGTTCTGGTTAAAAATAAAGCTTATAGAGGAATCCATTAGTGGTTTGAAAGGAGACTAGGTAATGTAACTTAGACTTATTTTATTTACATCAAAATTATTTTATTCCTATTGAAAACTCTCAAGCTTTCTTATTTGTGAAACATATGTCTTCCAATCATTTGAAGACATAACAGAGGAGGAGACCTGGCTCCTTCAAATAGTGCCCTTTATCCCGCAGCCATCTCACAGTGATCCCCATAAGATTCCCATTCCAGAGTCCAAGGAGTAAAGCCCTAAGTGGATCTTCTTACATCTTTCCTTGATATTCTCCTCCTTCATGTGCATCTAGCTCACCATCTAGTACTACCCCTCCAAAGAGTCTTGAGAAGGAGAAGACACTTTCATTAATCGAGGCCCTGGGGGATAGACTGTCAAATTTTGAAGCTACAATAAGTTAGAAAGTGGATGATATTGATGCGAGGCTTACTTTCATTAAAGCAGGGGTTGGTGGACAAAAATTCCAAACATCTTGGCTATAAAGAAAGCAACATCTAGAGGTGCCTCTGGATACTACCTTAATGAAGGATGAGCAATTGATTGAATACAAAGGCCCCACATCAAAAAAATGATGATCTTTAATAATCAACACATCTTGTGAAGGAGAGATGGGTTAGAAAGAAAAAAAATGGTCTATTCACATGTATAGAAGAAGCGAGCCATAGAGCTTGATGTTGTTGCCACACCAAATGTAGAAAGTGTATAGGAGATAGTTTATTGTCCATTATACTGTTTTAATCTAATAGCATTGATTTTAGTAATTTTTTGTAGGTGGAGGTAGAAGAAGTACCTGCAATAAAGGAAGAACTTATGACTGCTATAATGGTGGTTTAGGAACTTAAGGATATACTATTTCTCATTTTAGAAGCTTCTACTTGAAATCATATTGGGTACACCACCTAAAAGATGTGATTTCTTACAACCAACTGAGGCGCATAAGACCAATGTATTCTCATCCAAGAGATGTTATACCCAAGCCAATGCTGGAGTTCATTGACACATGTTGCGCCCAATTTAAGAACAAGTATGGCATTGTTTAATATATTTAATTTAGTTTCAATAAAATTTCCCTTTTAATTTAGATTTCTCACATGCCCATGCTATTTTTCATGCAAGAGTTATAATGTTTTCTTGTACAAAAATATTGTTATAAGTAAAGGCCAAATTGATGAATTAGTGACAGATCAGTATTTGTCCAATGCACATGTTGATGCCTTCGCCTATTTACTGGCCAAGAAGAATAAGATTTGTCCTGGATTATATGTCTCATATCTGTATATATCATGCATACACTGGTGAGTTTATGATTATTGGGTTATAAGATGCCTTCAAAATATTTGTTTATTATAAACTAGTTGATTTAACTTCTCTTTGTATTCTTTCAGAGTTATGCCAAATTTGGCTATGAAAAAGAAAGAAAAATATTTATGCAGCATATTAATGGAGATAATGTTTCAAGGGTTGATTTAATCTTAATTCTAATTATCAATAATCAATATTGGACACTACTAGTTGGGCATCTTAAAAAAGAGACATGAATCTTTTATGACTCACTACCGAACCTAGTCCATAAGGCTATAGTTCCTGGTATTGTAAGAATACTTGTCTTATTTAGTTTTCTTTAAATGCATAATTCGTAATTTTTATGCCTTTATTTTGGTACATATGTAAATAAAACTACTTGTGAAAGATGTTGGCAAGGCTTTTGAGACCAACCCTGAGGAATGGCCAGTCAAAGTGATCACAAGTATACCATTTCAAGAGAATAGTGTTGATTGCGGCATATTTGTATGCAAATATGGAGGCGTGGTGAAAACCTTTGAGCATAAGATTAAAAGAAGATGAATTTCTTTAGATTAGAGTTTATTTATGATATTTTCTATTTAAATATAAAATAGCTAAAATGTACAATATTGAATGTCTTAGGGTTGGTGTATATATGAAATGCTTGACCACAAATGTGTATGTAGATAATCTATTTATTTATCCTTCTTGTACATATCTTTATAGATGTTCATTGATTTTGTAAGCTGCTATTTTCAAGGAGTTCTTTCCAGTGATATTATATTTAAATTTAAATGATGGGGGGCTTCCATTCATGGATCTCTGTGATATTATATATTATATGAAGTGCCTTTCAACAAGATTTGAGTACTTTTTTTCAGTTTTCCATAGTGTACAATCTATACATTCTGGATTGTACCTTTCTTTTAAATTTTAGAGCAATGTAAGACTTCAATTATTGATCTAAATAGCATTATAAGCTATTTTGAGTTCTTTCTAGGAGGATTTTGGTAGTTTTGGTGTAGTTTTTCAAGTGTATAATCTATACACTCTAGAGTGTACACCCTTTTTTAATATTTAAATGATGGGGGACTTCCAATTATGGATCTTAGAAATATTATATGTTGTATGGAGTGCCTTTCAATAGGATTTGAGTATTTTTTTTTCAATTTTCCAGAGTGTACAATCTATACACTCTCGACTGTACACCCTTTTTTTAAAAATTTTAAAGCACTATGGGGCTTCCAATTATGGGTCTAAAAGGTATTATAAGTTGTTTAGAGTTCTTTACAGGAGGATTTGTAAATTTTAGTATAGTTTTCCAAGTGTACAATCTGTACACTCTAGAGTGTACACTCTTTTTTTTTAAATTTAAATGATGGGGTGGATTCAAATTATGGATCTTAGTGATTTTATATGTTGTATGAAGTGCCTTTCAATAGGACTTGAGTTTTTTTCAATTTTTTAGAGTGTACAATATGTACAGTCTAGAGTGTACACCCTTCTTTTTAATTTTAGAGCACTGTGGGACTTCCAATTATGGATCTAAATAGTATTATAAGCTATTTTGAGTTCTTTCCATTAGGATTTGGGTAATTTTGGTTCATTTTGCCAAGTGTGTAATCTGTACACTCTGGAGTGTACACTCTTTTTTAAAAAATTAAATGATTAAGGCTTCCAATTATGGATCTCAGTGATATTATATGTTGTATGGAGTGCCTCTCAATAGGATTTGAGTATTTTTTTTAATTTCCTAGAGTGTACAATCTGTACACTGTAATTTTAAAATTTAAATAATGTGGGAGTACTTAATTCTGGATCTAAATGGTATTATAAGTTATTTTGAGCTCTTTCTAGAGAATTTAGGTGTACAATCTGTACACACTCTATAGTGTGCACCCTTTTTTTAAATTTAAATGATGGGGGCTTATTATGGATCTTAATGATATTATATGCTGTATTGAGTGCCTTTCAATAGGATTTTAGTATTTTTTTAACAACTTTTTAGAGTGTACAATATGCTAAGTATGGAGTGTACAATATGTACACTATGGAGTGTACACCTTTTTTTTTAATTTAGAGCATTGTGGGACTACTTAATTATGGTTTTAAATGATAATTTTTTGTATGGAGTTTTTCAATAATGTTAGATTTGATTTGAGTTTGTAACTTTTTCATTTCTGCTTGCACATAGTTGTATAAACTGAGTACATTCAAAAATCAATAAGAAGCATAAATCAACGTACAAAAGTTGAGCTTCAAATTACAATAAAGTAACCATGGAGTAAAATACTTTCAATCAAATTGAACTAAAAAAGTAGACATTTATATGAACATATAAAAATTGGGCTTCAACTAAACATGAAAAGTAGTAATTAGGAAATATTTTTTTCTCTATTTCACGCATTATAATGTGTCCCTCTAATGATATCAATCATCAGCTTGGTGTAATATCACGGACTTCTATAAGCTAGAATAAAATTCTTGATATATAAGAACATCATATATGTTGCTAAAATCTAATAGAAAAAATGAAGTATTATACCTGCATACCTCTGAAAAGCACTATGGCATTATAAAAAAGAGTGTTGCAATGGGTGACTCTTTTTATTCTCTAGCTATTGCAACCTGCTCATTCCTCTCTATAATAGAAAGAGCATAATAGGCCAAAATTTCATAATAATATTTGAAGATTATATTTTCATAAACTATTAGAATAATACTCTTGGCTTTCTTATTTCTCTCCCAATATCCTTTCAATCTTGCATTGGAAACACCCTTCATGCATCTTACTTAGGTCCTTTAATAAGTTACAATTAGAATCTCTTATGATAGACTTCTTTTTCTTTTTAATATGACTTGAGGTGAATTTCTACAGAATATTGAATCAACATTGTTAGACAATTTCTTTAAAGAATTGAACATATACTATTGTGGTGTTTATTTTTATATGTGCATGGGGGGACACCATGTAAATTGAAGGGGGTACTTATTGAGGTGATCAAGTATGACATTGAGGTATGATGTACTATCTCAAAAATAGATGCCCTTCAATGGACTAACCACCTAATAAAGACTCCTAAAGAATGATGGGTCTTTGAATATACCAGAGATTTTTTCCCTATTTTACATGGATGAATAAAGAAAGGTTTATATTAAACTGGGTTCTAAAGTTTCCTATGGAGAAAACCTCCATAGTTAATTACATCCTAAGAAGGGTGAATTACTTAGAATATTCTCGATTAAAGTAGACAATTAGGGTCTCTAAAGATTTCAAGGTTAAACTATCAAATGATTGGCTATATTTGAAGAATCAATCATCATAGATCAAATGGAGAGACTTATTTTGGAAGCCAAAGGAGATGAGTAAGGATGCTCATGATACCAGGAAGCCTAGTGAGCATTCCAATCTATCTTATGATTTTGCTTTATATATTTGAAGTTGAAGAAATATATGTTAGAGTTAAATTTTATTTGATTATTAGGGCTTATAATCCACCAACATAAGGTTATGGAGATGCCAAAGAGGTGAGGATTTATGCTTGTAGCCCAAAGGAAACAACTACCTCGATCCTAAATCTAGTGAACTTCAGTATGAACTAAAGCACACTAAGTCTAAGCGATAGGTGGACATAATGGTTTACCTCCACAAGAGAAGATGAACTGTTCAAATTTTATACTTATAATCGCCTGGGGTGACCGCCAGCTAACTCCTCCTACATTTTTAGTCCATTTGGTCTGGTCATATGAAATTACAAGATAGTTAGACTGTTATTTATTTTGAAATGATACTAAAATCCTAAATCCACTCCTTAAGAGACTAGAGCATGAGTGGTATGAGTAATGACTTAATCCACAAATGCAAAATCTTTTCAAATTTTATTTCATATTAGAAAAGTCATTTTGATAAAGGCTTTTAAGATTTTTATATCACTACATGCATGATGAAATAGATTATTGGCCAAATCAGTGAGAAGAGGGTATTTTCCACCACAGAGGATGCCCTCACAGGTCAAGCATTCCCCTATCGTGCAAGGATGGAGATCCCCCAATTTCAAGGAAGAAGAAATATGCATGCATGGTGTGAGACATACAACATTTAGCTAAGGGGATGTTAAATCTTTTAGTTATCTTATTTAATTCCTAGGCTTTTTGGTGAGGTTATGAATTATTTAAAAATTAGTTATGAGTGATTAATTGGGGTAGAAAAATTAATTTTTCCTTAAGATCCTAATGCATCCAAGCCATACATCAAACACTAATCATAAAGAAACTAAGAAAAGGCATGCAATTCCTAGTGCACAATATAAACACAACATCAAACATTTTATGAACTATCATAAAGTAATAAGAGGTCGGTGCGGTCGGGTACTACCGTACAACCCAAAAAAGAAAAGATGGGTAGCTCTACCCTTATACAGCTCAGTATGAAAACATAATTACAAGTTACAAATAAATAAATGTTATTGGGGGTTTTCAAATTTGCATTACTTCATTTCTCCTTCATTTCTTCATTCCTTGCTTCATTTGATTTGGTAGACTTCAAAACATCATGGCACCTCAGGACTAAGTCTTTTGGCTAATGCTCATCCTAATCCCCCATTGCACTAATCCTAATTCTTGTTGTAAAATTATATTAAGAATAATAAGAAAATTAAATCTAACTACACCTACAAAATAGAGGTTAGCTAAACATACATACAATCCCAAGTTGTTATATGTATGATTTAGACTTAGCACCTTGCACATGTGTAACCAAGCCCACCTGTCCTAACTTGGATTATGCTTAAGAGTTTAAGCAACATGCAAAGAGAGCATTCATATTTATTATTAAGCATCCCTTAAGCAGAATCTCCTGCAGAAAACATAATTAGGCTAATATCGGTCTACCATCTAGTCTGCGAAGTATACACCCTAACATCCAATCTAAAATAATACATCACAAAATAAAATATACATCACATCATACACCATCCTAACATAGGACTAGAAGTGGTGGATTAATTCTAATGTGTGTATTAAGGATTGTGTGGTGAGTCTTAAAGTTATATTTTTCTAAGTGTAGAAGAATTTAATTTAAAATAAAGAGTTGGTTTCACTTTAAGTTGTTTAATTGATTTGAGAATTTTAATTTGTGTTTCCTTTTATTTCATATGATTTACACTTAGCATCTAAGTGTTATATAGAGAAGAAAGAGGAGTGGCTAGAAAAATATGTGGTGTTTATTTTTGGATACATATGAGAGGGACACCACATAGATCGTAGAGGGTACTTATTGAGGTGGTTGGGTACAACATTGAGGTATGATGAACTATCATGAAAGATAGAGGCATCACCCTTCAATGGACGTAATCATCTAATAAGGCTGCCAGCTAAATCCTACATTTTAAAACCATGTGGTCCAGTTATATGAAATTACAAGATAGTCAGGCTATTATTTATTTAGAAAAGAGACTAAAATCCTAAACTCACTCCCTAAGAAACTAGAGCATGAGTGTATTAGTAATGACTCAATCTACAAATGCAAAACCTTTTTCAAATTTTATTTCATTTTGGACAAGTTATTTTGACAAAGGCTTTAGGATTTTTATATGCCTACATGCATCATGAAATGGATTATTTGCTAAATTAGTGAGAAGAGGGTGTTCTCTCCCACAGAGGGTGCCCTCACAGGTCAAGAATTCCTCTATCATGCAATGATGGAGATTCCCCAATTTCAAGGAAGAAGAAATATGCATGCATGGTGAGACATACAACATTCAACTAAGGGATTGCTAAATTTTTAATTATCTTATTTAATGCCTAGGCTTTATGGTGAGGTTATAAATTATTTAAAAATTAGTTATGAGTGATTAATTGGGGTAGAAAAATTAATTTTTCCCTAAGAGCCTATCGCATTCAAGCCATACAATAAACACCAATCATAAAGAAACTATGAAAATGCATGCAGTTCCAAGTGCACACTATAAACACAACATCTAGTTAATTTGTATTTTATTTTTTTTCATATGATTTACACTTATAATCTAAGTATTATAAAGATAAGAAAGAGGATTTCCCTCTTTCATCCCTACCTTAAGCTACTTTCTAAAGCATGTTAATTTGGTTTTGTTCTCTTTAGTGAATGGCTTATTAAATAATTTAATTAATCCTAGTTTAGGTTCACTTTAAATACTCCTAAAGAATATGAAAGACATCTTAAGATAAACTTGATTGAACTACTACCACATGACTTATATTAAATCATTCCTTTCCATCATATATAATGCATATGATTTAATCCCAAGTGTATCTATACATGCAACATGTTTTAACATACTCAAATAATGAATGTATGTGTATGTGAGGTTTATATCATTTTGTGTGATTGAATTATTTAATCATATTAATTTAAATCTCTATCTAAATTCTTATACAAAAATACATAGGGATGAAATTAAATAGGTACATGTCATTGTTAACCAGGGAAGTGAGATAATCAGATGAACTCCTTGGGGCTAACTAAAGCCTCATATTTCGGGGATGTCCAAACAATATACCCATTTGCATTCAAACATATGTAAATTTGTATGCGTGAATGTAAGAAAGAAATCTCCAAATCTCATGACCAACTAATTCAATCACTTAGTCAATTATGAATGCATGTATCCTTGATAAAAGAAAAGGGGTTCTGATTCCACAATTAAATACACACACACACATGTATAAGAGACATAAGCTAGTACATGCCATTATTAACCAGGGAAGTCAAGTAATCAAATGACCTCCTTGGGCTACGTAAAGTCTCATATTCCTGGGATGTCCAGACTAAACACTTGCTTTTCTCAAATACATATGGATGTAAACATATATAAAAGAAGGAAAACCATGCAAAAGTTATATTTTTATTTGATTGAAATATTTATGCATATGGAGTAAAGTTCTATCCAAATTCTAATGTAGGAACAGATGTAAATGAAATCAAATAAGTACATTTCAATATTAACCAGGGAAGTGAGGTAATCAAATGACCTCCTTGGGGCTAACTAAAGCCTTGTGTTCCCTAGATGTCCAACTATATGCTTATTAACATTCAAATACATGTAAAACTACATATGAATTAAGGAAAAAAATGCTTTACATCATATGTCTAAGTTATAAGCACATGCCTATGTATATGTTCATAACTACTATCTCGCTAATCAAAGTAATTGATTCATAAACTTTGGAAAAATAATTTAAATTTATTAGTGATAATAGCCACACATATTGTAAAATAATCCAACACATGCAAGGTTACATAAAGGAAAACCATTAGATTCAATTAACTTTGAAAAGATGAATGCATGATTTCAAATGACATACAACATTTAACATGATTGGAAAGAGAAAAATCAAATATAAGCATGTGGTATCACTCAATCAAATCAATTTATAAGGACAATCATATTAAATAAAACCATTTAAGCAAACCAAAGCTTCTTTAATGTTATTTTTAGCTTCATATTTAATTTGAGTTGAGGGATGTGAAAAGAAATTTACTGATCCTAACCCATTCCATGTTTATAAATTAATTTGGTTTAATGAAATATGATTAAGTTGATTTTATGGATTAATTTGGTTATGATATGTATTAAATTCATTAATTAACCCTTTTTTGTGTTACCTTAACATAATTATCCAACTAATTATGAGCCAACATGATATGCAAATGAATTGAAAAGTAAAATTGCAATGCTCCTAAGAAATGAAAGGGCCTAATGCAATTAGCTTAGAATTAATGGTTAATTAAATTAACTCAATTAAGTACTCTTATGCTTTTCCCACACATGTGGATTAACCATAATTTCCTTGAATATCTTTAGGTTATTAAACATCTAAAGATCTATCCCTCAATTGATTAGGGTTAGATGTATTTTAGTGTTGAGCTTTAATTAGTTAATGAAATCATTAATTAATTAATTAGATTCTTACTTAATTACCAAATTGTTTAATTATCCTTCAAATGAAATGGACTTGGGGAAAAGATTATGAAAAAGGTCACAATCTAATTCCCCTTACCCATCCACTGTTAAATAATGATTAATGTCCCCAATTAATTAATTCTGTTCATGTTATTAATTAATCCTTAATTAAATTAAGAAAGTAATTAGGGATTAATTAATTGATTTCTCTAATTAATTAACCAATAAATCCAAAGAAAATTAGGGGAGGCAAAGGTCATCACCTTAAATAATCTCAAAATGTTTATGGTTAATTAATTAACTAGGGAGTACTTAAGCTAATTAATTATCCAATTAAATTCTAATTAAGCCTTAATTACTATTCTAAATTAATTGAGGATATTTTTAATAAATTTTTCTCTGAAATACCTTTAAAATTAGCATTTATTTTTATTTTTTAGATTTTTCTATAATTTGTCATAAATATTTGAAATTTTAGCCAATAATTCCATTTAATTAAGCCTAATTAAGCCAAATCTCATCGACATCGTGTGGTGTGCTAGCATGGCACACTTTCTACATGGCATTGTAGGATTGACTATTAAGCGTCCGAGTTAGTCGGCGTGGTTGGCGACGGCTTTCATCCGGCGTCAAACTCAGATGGAAAGGCATAGATTGATCCATGGTTAATAAAGGATTAAAATGGCTCGATCTAATCAATCTAATCACAACCATCCATTCTGATCATGCGAAAGGATGGTGCATGATCTATCATTCCACGGGCGATGAAGGACAGAAGCCATCCGCCATTACCTGGCCGATCTGAGCTCACCCGAGCTCAAATACACTCCACATGGATCCCACACGTTCACAATAATGATTGGAGGGAATCCAATAGTCAAGATCATGTGGCATTCAACTTTCCTTCGAAAAGCTCTAAAAAAATTTCTAGGAATCCGGTTTCAATGGCATACCTTACTAGAGCTAATGGCTGGCGGTTCGCATGCTTAAGGTAGCTTCGTCAGGTTAAGATGAAGCCTTGTTGAGCTACAATTGGATTGATTTCACCCTGTCCAGTTAGAAGGCCAAGTTTCATTCCTTGAAGGCTCAGTTTGATCGAACTCACTTGGTGGTTGGGAAGCTTGGGCAAAGGTTCATTCATGTTCGACAGTGCGGAGCGTGTGGGTAAGAGGTATTTGGTTTTGGGGAGGGGATATACCCTCTCCAATCAAGATTGATAGATGGGATTGGCTCCCATTTTTTGGCCTACCAACCACCACCAGAGTGTCGGAGTGGTCTCCATCACCTCCACGTGACACGATTGGGTTGGAGGAAGGCTTGGGAGGTGGCTTAAGGAAGCTTGTGGCCTCTTAGTGTCCAAAGGTTTCAAGTAATGAGGGAGGCAAGTTAACTCATCTCCCTTTGTTCTATGGCAAGCCTAGCTCACTTAGAGTGGGCTAGGTGGGCAAGTGAGATCCCATTTGGAGTGAGTGATGGCTGCCAAGGGGAGAGAGAAAAAAGACTTTGCCAATTTTGGTAAATATCCTATATGGGAGCCAAATCTAATGGGGATTGCCTTGGGTTTGACCCCATTTGGGTTTGGGCTGATTTTGGGTTGATCCCAAGTGGGTTTGGGTAGGGTTAGATCAGCTCCCAAGGTGTCATGGGTCAAGAGATTTGGCTCAATTTGGGCCAAATGGGTCACTTTGGGTCTTTTTGGGTTAGGTTGACCAATTGGTCAAATTGGGACAAACCAAGGCTTGGGTTAGGTTCAAATGATGATTTGAAGAGTTTTAATTCAAGTGGTTTAAATAAATTTATCTTAGGTTTGATTTTGGCTCATTTAGATTCAAATGGATCAAATTGATCAAGTTAACCAATTTGACCAAATTAGTCAAACTGGATTGAGTTAAGTGTTGGTTCAAGTTCAATTGATAAATTGGGATGGGATTGTAGGCTTTGGTTTAAATTAATTTGGATTTAATTTGGATTTAGGCCAAATTGACCCTTTAGGTCAATTTGGGCTAAGTTGGTCAATTAAGTTCAACTAGTAAAACTGGGCTCAATTAGGGCTTTGGTTAAGTTCAATAATCAATTTGGAATGAACTTGAGCCATTGGTTACAATCAATTTGGGTTTAATCATGATTTGACCCAATTTGGCCTTTTAGGCCAATTTGGGTCAACTTGGGTCAAAGGGCCAATTGGGTTAGGTTTGGCTCAATTGATGGTCAAGTCATGTTCAATCATTGATCATGGGTTGGGTGAAGTCATGGTTTCAATTGATTTGGTGTAAGATAGGTTTTGGCTAGTTTGGGTTCATATGGGTTAAGGGGTTGACTTGGTCAAATGACCAAGTTGACTTGGTTTGACCCAATTTGTGATAATTAATCATCCTAGGGTGGTCAACAATCATGGTAGGAGGTTTAGGTTAGCTTGGTTCAATCCAATTTTGGTTGGATTTGAACTTGCTTCAAATGGGTTCTTTAGGTCACTTTGGGTCAAGTAAGCCAAAGTGAGTCAATTGGCTTGATTTTGGCTTGATTTAAGTTTAGTTAAATTTATATATGAACTTAGGATTGAAATATAAATCCAACTACAATCAATTTGGATTCCAATAGGTTTTCATTCATTTGAAATTTTCAAGCCAAAAGGCTAAGTTGGGTTTGGCTTGGGTCTATCTTAGTTTGGTTTGGTTTTTATTGGTTTCATTTATATTTGGATAAGTGATTGAAGGAATGATTGATTTAAGAGAAAATCCCTTAGTTTTGGCTTGATTTAGATGGAATTTGGTTAAGTCCAAGGAAGTTACTTAAAGGGTCTTAGATTGTGGTTTTGGTTAGTTTTGGATTTGGTTTGGTCATTTGAATGTATATTTCATTTATATTTGGGAAGGTGATTGAAGGTGTAATTGATTTATAAGAAAATTAATTGAGTTTGAAGTGATTTGAAGGAAAATTTGGCTAAACTCATGAAGGTAGGTCCAAAGGGCTTAGGGAAAGGTTTGATTTAGTTTTATTTAGTTTTGATTATTTAAGTGTATATTTTCTTTATATTTGTGAAAAGATGATTGAATATATGATTAATTCATGAAGAAATTAGTTGAATTCGGATTGAATTGGATGGATATTTGGCTAAGTTTGTAGAATCAGATCATATGGCTTAAGAGGGATTTGGAGCTTGGATTTGATCTTGGGTTTCAATCATTTAGAGTTGAATTTCGATTTGATTTTGATAAAATGATTGAGGGATTGAATTGATCTTGGAGAAAATCAATTGAATTTGAATTGAATTGGATTTGTCTAAGGGCTAAGTCCATAAGATAAAATCATAGGGCTTAGGATGGATTTTGAGGTTGTGTTTCAATCATTTGATTTGGAATTTGAATTTGGATTTGGTATGATTGTAGGTTTTGGAAAATTGGATTTGGAATTGAGTTTGGTTATGAGTGATTAAAGGGTTGATTTGATATTGGGGAAATTAATTAAGTTTGGATTAATTTAAGTTTGACTAGGGCTAAATCCATGGGATTTAATCATAAGGCTTAGGAAGGATTTTGAGCTTGGATTTGGGGTTGGGTTTCAATCATTTTCTTGTAAATCTTGGAATTCATAATTTGAATTCATATTTGAATTGGGGTTTGATTTAAGAAGGTGAACATGGGTTGGGTTTAGGCTATAAGGAAGGTAAGTCTCCCTAAGTCCCTGAGAAATAGCCTACTCCTATTATTAATCCTTCAAGTCTCTAAGCTTAAGTTAATTGTTCACCTAATCATTAAAAGTGTCTTATGACTAAGGAGCTCTTGGCATCTGGAAGAGTCCTAGATCTATGATGAGGAGATTGAGAACTCACTCCAAAAGTGAGGTCAACAACTGTTTAGCTTCCTTATTGTATAGTGCTCTGGTGCTTATTTGATATGAATATCTATTGATGTGATTCAGAAAAATGATGCCAACAAGACTGTCATTCTTAACTTATAAATCTTTCAAGTCTTTATAAGCACTGTTAAAGTAAATGTCCTTCTTTGCTCTAGAAGGCCACCACATAAGTAGATACTTTTCCGTGACCCTCATAATATCTTCTTGACTCAAGACTTTAATGCAATGGGCACATCGTAATCCTATCATTTTAAATTTTTTACAACTGCAAGTTATATTCTGACATGTCTTCTCGAAATGAACAGTCCATATCTTCAAACTGCTCATTTTCTCCAGGTTTCTTATCAAATATTCCATGGGATTGTCATCGAAGACAATTACTGCTAGTCCACCTACTCCATACAAAAATTCTTCTTCAAAAAATGTGTAAAGCTTTCTAATGTAAAACATAGTAGCTTGCTTCAATATAGGACTAGTTCTAACAACTGGATATACTTGAAATCTTCATCATATTCATTTCGTTTCCATGTGTCGATAACCTTCTCCAATCCTAAAAAATAATCAGTGATAGAACTTGTTGGTTTAGAGATTTTATGACATACATTATTCGTGGACTCACTACGCTACATTGATAAAATACCCATGCAAAATGAATCTTTACTGAATGTAGTTGACAACTTGCATCTAATTCTATATAACTCAGCTAGTCAAGCATGATCATTCAATTCCCTTCTTCTAGCATCATAGACCAAGCTTGTTCAAACTCTTCTTCTGAATCACACTTACTCATGCATGTATAAAAGAGACTTTGTATAATTTTATTAGTATTAAAGCAATGTACTTTTGAAGGAGCTTTCTTAGAAATATGCAATTGGCACAACCTATGGTGAGTATGAGATAATGCAATTTTAATACCTCTCACCATTGCTTGATCTTGATCAATGAATATTGTTATAGGATGCCTCTCATTCATTATCCAGAGAAATTTTTTGAATATCCATGTGAATGATTCAATTGTTTCTTCAAAAAGAAATGCTACTCCAAATTAAATATTTTGCTGATGATGATTAACTCCAATAAAAGGTACACAAACTAGATTATATTTATTGAGTCGATAACTTGCATAAAAAATTATGACATCTCCAAAATAGTCATAGTCTATTCTTGACATGCCATCGCTCCAAAAAAATTCACCAAACTATCCGACTCATTAAATTGGACATCCCATGCAAATATTTAATCTTTTGATTACCTTTCCTTGAATAATTATATTAATGCATTAGTATCATCATTCATAATTCTTGCTCTTCTTTCTTTTTTTAATATAATTGAAAGCATCTCTTTTTATAAACCCAACATTCTTTACTCTACCAACTTCCTCAGTAAGATAACTTAATGCACTAGTTGCTCTAATTCCAGCCTCTGTCATTGACGTTAACACAATCGCCTTGTCTTCGTTGATGTCTCTGTGAGATCTTAGAAGATGTTAGACACCCGGCTCTATGAAGGAATGATTATGACTTCCTATAAATTTCTTAATCTTCTAATTCCCATCTAAATCAATAAAAAATCTAATCATGGATGGAAAATCAATCTTAATATCTATTTTATGAAATTTAACTAAGAAGTTTAGATTGACACTTTCTCTTAAAACCTGCTTTTGTAGATAAGAAATCCTTTGATTTCAAATTCTTTGAGTTCGGCAATAACTAGCATGATCCTTCCAAATGTTGAGTCCAGTTTGATGTGTACAATCACAATATAGTTCATATGCCTCCTTTTCATTATGAACAATAGTGCCAAGGAGTTTGCCTATAATTGGTTCATGAGACATAACAGCTTCATCATTGCACCGATATTTTGCCTCATTCACCGCACACACACGCACACACACACACACACACACACACACACACACACACACACACACACACACACATGTATTATGAAAATCTATATAACATGTATAACTATGTACCCAAATCTTCCTAGAAAGAACCAAAGCAAGATATAATACTATTTTTATCCATAATTGGAAGTCCCACAGAGCTTTAAAATTAAAAAAAAATGGTGTACACTCCAAAGTGTACAGATTATACACTTGAAAAATAGATAGAAAATAGCCTAAATCCTCTTAAAATGAAGTCAAAGCAGGTTATAATACCATTTAAATCCATAATTGGAAGTCTCGAGTGCTATAAAATTAAAAAAAGAGTGTACACTCTAGAGTGTATAGATTGTACACTTCCAAAATAGATAGAAAATAGCCTTAATCCTCCTGGGAAGAATCAAAATAGCATAACACCATTTAGATCCAAAATTAGAAGTCCCATAATGCTTTAAAATTTTAAAAAAAAATAGGTGTACACTCTAGAGTGTACAGATTGTATACTTCAAAAACAAATAGAAAATTACCCAAATCCTCTTAGAAAAAACTCAAATAGCTTATAACACTATTTAGATCCAAAATTGGAAGTCCCTTAGTGCTTTAAAAGTAGAAAAAAAAAGGTGTACAATCCAAAGTGTACATTGTACACCTAAAAAATAAATAGAAAAATAGCCCAAATCCTCCTGAAAATAACTCAAACAGGTTATAATACCATTTAGATCCATAATTGGAAGTCCCCCAATGCCTTAAAAAAATTTTAAAAAAAGGTGTACACTCCAAAGTGTATAAATTGTATACCTAAAAAACAGATAGAAAACTACCCAAATTCTCTTAGAAAGAACTCAAAACATCTTATAACACCATTTAGATCCAAAATTGGAAATCCTAGTGCTTTAAAATTCAAAAAAAAAAAAAGGTGTACACTCTAAAGTGTACAGAGTGTACACTTCAAAAATAGATAGAAAACTTCCCAAATCCTCCTGAAAAAACTCAAAATAGCTTATAATATCATTTAGATACATAATTAGAGTCTCACATTGCTTTAAAATTTTTAAAATAGGTGTACTCTCTAAAGTGTAGAGATTGTACAATTCAAAAATAGATAGAAATAGCCTAAATCCTCCTGAAAAGAACTCAAAATAATTTATAACACCATTTAGATCCAAAATTGGAAGTCCCATAGTGCTTCAAAATTAAAAAAAATGGGTGTGCACTTCTGGGTGTACAGATTGTACTCCTGAAAAATAGATAGAAAATAGCCCAAATCCTCTTAGAAAGAACTCAAAATAGCTTATAATACTATTTAGATCTAAAATTGGAAGTCCCTCAAGGCTTTAAAATTTAAAAAAAAGGTGTACACTCTAGAGTGTACAGATTGTACACCTTAAAAATAGATAAAAAATAGCCCAAATCCTCCTAAAAATAACTCAAAGCAGGTTATAATACCAATTAGATCTATAATTTGAAGTCCGAGTGCTTTAAAATTAAAAAAAAAGGTGTACACTCCATAGTGTATAGATTGTACACTTCAAACATAAATAGAAAACTTCCCAAATCCTCTTGAAAAGAGCTCAAAATATCTTATAACACTATTTAGATCCAAAATTGGAAGTCCTCCAGTGCTTTAAAATTAAAAAAAGTGTACACTCTAGAGTGTACAAATTATACACTTCAAAAATAGTTAGAAAATTGCCCAAATTCTTCTAGAAAGAACTCAAGATAACTTATAATACCATTTAGATCCATAATTGGATGTCCCACGGTGCTTTAAAATTAAAAAAGGGTGTACACTCTAGAGTGTACAGATTGTACACCTAAAAAATAGATAGAAAATAGCCCAAATTCTCTTGGAAAGAACTCAAAATAGCTTATAATACCATTTTGATCCGTAATTAGAAGTCTCACAGTGCTTTAAAATTAAAGAAATGGTGTACAATCTAGATTGTACACCTAAAAAATAGATAGAAAATAGGCCAAATCCTCTTGGAAAGAAGTAAAAAAAGCTTATAATATCATTTAAATCCAAAATTGGCAATCCCCAGTGCTATAAAATTAAAAAAAGGAGTGTAAACTCTAGAGTGTACAGATTCAAAAACAAATAGAAAATAGCTTAAACCCTCTTGGAAAGAACTCAAAACAATTTATAACACCATTTAGATCTAAAATTTGAAGTCCTACAGTGCTTTAAAATTTAAAAAAAAGGTCCACACTCTAGAGTGAACAAATTCCACACCTAAAAAATAGATAAAAAATAGCCCAAATCTTTTTGGAAAGAGCTCAAAATAGTGTAGGATATTTTTATTTCAAAAAAGAATTTTGAAGAAGATCACTAAGTAGTGTTTCAAAATAACTATATATATACAACTGTGTAGGAAATTTACTGATGCATTCATATTTATGACATCATCTATTAAATTTATCTCCGTTTGATGTCTACTAATTTATTACTTATTCTCCATCTTCATTGCTTTTTTTTAATTGAAATGCGAGATTTTTGTTTCTCTTCTCTCCAGTTCGTCTAAAAAAATTTTAAATATACTTATTCTTTATTTAAGTTACTGGTGTTTATTCTTGATTCAATTGTATGGGGGGACACCACGTAGATCTGAGGGTATACTTATTGAGTTGATCGGGTACAACATTGAGGAATAATATTATATCTCAAAGATAGAAGTCACAACCCTACAATAGACCTAATCACCTAATAAGGACTCCTAAGGCATGATAGGTCTTCGAATATACCAGAGATTTTTTCCCTACTTTACATGGATCAATAAAGTAGGATTTATTTAGATTAGGTTCTAAATTTCACTATGGGGGCAAGCCCCCATAGTTAATTACATATTAAGGAAAGTGAATTTTTTAAGAATACTCTCGATTAAAGTAGGCGATTGTTGTCTCCAAAGAATTCAAAGATAGGACTATCAATAAATTTGTTATGTTTTAGAAAATCAAGTGGGATGGATCAAAAGGGAAGTGTTATTATCAAAACCAAAGGAGATGAGTAGGGGATGCTCATGATACAAGGAAGCCTAGTGAGCATCTCAAACTATCCAATGGTTGGGCTTTATATATTTGAAATTAAGAAAAATTATATATTTAAGTTGAAATTTTATTAGAAATCTAGGACTTATAATTTAATAATACAAGATTATGGAAATTCCTAAGAGGTGAGGATTTATGCTTGTAGCTCCAAAGGGAAAAAGAAACCTCAGATCCTGAATCTAGGGAACTTTAGCGAGGGCCAAAGAATGACATACATCTAAGGTGAAAGTGGGTATATTTTTCTACCTCCATAAGAGAGGGTAAACTACTGGCGAACTTATAACTCGGCTTAACTCCTCCTACATTATAAAATAATGTGATCAAGTCATATATTTTGCAAGATGATTAGGATGTCATTATACAGAAAGAAACTAAAGTCCTTAAACTCACTCCCTAAGAGAATAGAGCATGAGTGGTATGAATAATGACTTAGTCTAATACAAATTTTATCAAATTTTATTTGATTTTGGATGCTTTATTTCAACACAGGCTATAGGATTTTATATGCCTAAATGCATGATGAAATGGGTTATGGGCTAAATCAAAAGTGAAAGAGGTGTTTCCCATCATAGGCTCTTAAAGGCCAAGCCCTTTTCCTATCTAGCAAAGATGGAAACCCTCTCTTAGCAAGAGTGAAATAAAATGACATGCATGATATTAAGCATACAACATCCAGCTAAGGGGTTGCTAAATGTTTTATTATCCTGATTAAATTCCTAGGCTTTTAGGTGAGATTATGAGTTATTTTTAGAAAATTTAATTATGAGTTGTAGTTAGGGTAGAAAATTTATTTTTCCCTAAGAACCTAAACAGATCCAAGCCACATATTAAATCATCATACATAAAAAAACTAGAAAAATACATGCCCTTTCAATTACACAATGTAAATAAATCATCAAATAATTTATAACCTCAATGTGAAAGAATAACATGTCAGTGCGATCGAGTACTACTATACAACTTGAAAAAGAAATGGGTAGCCGAGCTCTACCCTTATACAACCCGGTATATGAAAGATTAATTACAAGTTACAAAATGATATGTGTTATGGGGGATCTTCAACTCTTCATGCTCCCTCAATTTCTTTATTTGATTTGCTCCATTTGATTTGGTAGGCTTCTAGGCATCACAAGGCACCCCAGGATCAAACCCTCTGGCCAATGTTCATACTTAACCCCCATAACACTTAACCAAATTCCTAATGCAGAATTACATTAAAAGAATGGAAAAGTAAATCTAACTACACTTGAAAAACAAGTGTTAGCTAATCACACCATATAACCCAAGTAGTTATATGAATAAATCTAACTACACCTGCACATGGGTAACCAAGTCCACCTGTCCTAATATAAGTTATGCTTAGGAGTTAAGCAACCTAAAAAAGAGAGCATTTATATTTATTTTAAGCACCCCTTAAGTATAATCTCTTGCAAAAAATATGATTAGGCTAATCATGACCTAACATCCAGTCTATGAAATATAAACTCAAACATCTAGTCTACAACATTACATCACAAAATAAAATAGACATCAAACCATGCACCGCCCTAGCATAAAACTAGAAGTGGTGACATAATCTAATGTGTGTGTTAGTGCTTGTGTGGTATGTCCTAGCTAGGCATTAGAGTTAATATTTTCTAAGTATGAAGGACATTTAATTATGAAGGGTGGTTTCACTTTAAATGGTTTAATTGATTTTCAAATTTTACTAATATTTTCTTCTATTTCATTTGACCTACACTCAACAACTAAGTGTTATAAAGAGAAGAAAAGAGAGGATCACTCTCTTTATCCCTACCTTAAGTCACATCTAAAGTGAATTAGTTAATCAATTTCTTTTAGTGAATGACTTATTATATGTTTTAATTAGTGCTAAGTTTAGGTTCACTTTAAATAAACTCATTCAATTCTTATGCAAAAGCATAAGGAAAGAACCTTAAATCACATGACTAATCAACTCAACTAATTGAGCAAGGTATGAATGCATGTCTTTTTTAATAGAAGAAGAGGGGTTTTCATTCATTAGCTAAGTACACATTCATATGTATAAAAGTTTTAAGCAAGTATGTCACCATTATTCTAAACCATGAATACAAGTGGCATACAATATTTTTAGTATGAATGGAAGGAAATAAAATAACACAAGTATGTGATTTCATTCAATCTAACTAAATCCTAAGGACAATCATATTAAACAAATTCTTTAAGATGAACCAAAGTTCCTTAAATCCATTTTTTTATCTTTATGTTAGGTTTGAGTTAAAGAATGTGAAAGAGGTTTGTTAATCCTAATCCCATCCCCCATGTGTGAGTTAATTTGGTTTAATGAAGTGCAATTATATTGATTTTATATCTTAATTAGATTGAGGCATGAATTAGGTCCATTAATTAACCCTTAGCTACATCACCTTAAGCTAATTAACTAATGATGAGCCATGATGCAACCATGAAGTAAATTGACAATGCTCTAAGAAATGGAACTAATATTAGCTCATATATTAGTTAATTAAGCCTAAGATCTCATTTACTTTTATGGTTTCTCACACATGTGAGCTAACCATAATTTCATTAACTCTCTCTTAAGATATTGAACACCCAAAGAGCTACCCAAGATTGATTAAAGGTAATTATATGTGAATTGGATTTTAGATTGAGTTAATTAAGCTCATTAATCTATTTGGTCAAGCATTAAGCAAGTTCAATTAATGAAATGAAATTAACTTAAGGAAAGAGTTTAAGAAAGAGGCCTTAATCTCAATCCCGAAGTCCTATATTTGATCACATAAGCTCTGATTTTATCTTGAAGATTAATTATTTAATTAAGCAATTAATTAGCTCATTAATCATTAAATAATTTGATTCCAAAAAGTAAAGAGAACTTAAGAAAAATATTCCAATCACATTCCCTAAGCTCCCACATTATTCAGTAGAGGTAATTAGGCTTAAATAATTAATTAAGAAACTATTCATTCACTAATATCACTAATAAAGGTCGGAGGGTAATTAAGGCTTACTCCATTCATTTCTCTAATTAACTATCTAATAAATTCCAAGAAAAAATAGTCATCCCCTAAATATTTCTTTAAATTAATTGATAGTTATTTAGAGAGTTAATTAAGTTTTTAATTAAATCTTAATTAAGCAAAATTACTATTCCAAATTAATTAATTATAATTTTATTCTATAAAATATCTTCAAAATGAGCCTTCATTTGTATTTTTTGGATTTTCTAGGATTAGTTATGATTTTTAGAAGTTTTAGCCTTAAAAATAGATTAATTAAGCCTAATTAAAGCCTTAATCCATCAACCCATTACAAAGAAACATTAATGCTTTCCATGTAGATGGGATTGGCTATTTAAGTTGTCACATCCATCACGACTGATTTTGACCTATCCCTCTTCGGTAGATCGATGGCCTTGATTCAATCTATGATTTAGAGGATAAATCAGAGGATCTAACTTATGATTTGATCACGATCGTCCATTCCTATCATGCGGAACGGATGGCCCATGATCCTTTTCCTTCACGAGTAGTGCAAGTCAAACACTATCCGTCTTTCCCCCATTCGATTCGAGCTCAACTGCAGTTCAATCACCCACACCTTTGGGAAGGGAGATGACATATCCAAGCTGATTTTCAAATGCATTCACTTCACAAAGGAACAAATGATTTTCACTAGGGAATTTTGCAAAATTACCTCCTGAGCTAATGTGCATGTGATTGAGGTAAATTTAGTAACACTCTTGAAAGATTGGAGTTTGATTTGGTCTTATCAAGCCATGTAGGATCTCGACTGATTGAACTCAATCTTGGGTGTGAAGGCTGAGAAGGTTGGCATCGATGAAGTATAGGGATAGTGTGGGTGAGAGGAATTGGTATTTTATCAAGTGGAGGAGGAGTATTGCATGGGAGGGGGGTGCCCTATTTCAGCTTTGCTAGGGGAGGAGGAAAGGTTGATCGAGCTTAGACAAATGGAGTTTTAAAATCACAAGGAAATCTTCCATAATTGGGAGTATATCTCGAGATTGCATTTGATGGATGGACGGGATTATTTTCAAAAATTTAGTTGATTCACCATTTGACTGCTAAGTCATGCCATTGGTGCCAATTCTCATGAGTGGTCGATGATGTTACATAAGGAGGATTTGGGCAAATGGTGGTTGATTGCCTCCTCCTTGTGTCCATGGTGGTTCACATGAGAGAAAGGGAAGAAATGGTCCATGGCAAGTGCTAGGTGTAGAGTGGGCTAAGGATTCTTAAGAATGCCTCATTTCAAGAGGCTATTATGGGAAAGGCAAAGTGGACTTTGCCACTTATGGCAAGAATCCTATGCAAAGAGCTTTGCACATTGGTCAATTCCCTTGGATTGGGCCCTACTTAGATTTAAACTAGTTTGGGAGTGATTTATGCCTGATGTGGATTGGGTTTGATAAGCTTTTGGGGTCCCATAAGGTGGCTTTGAGTGGTTTGGCTCAATTTGGTCATATGGGTTCATTTTGAGTTAGGATGGGTTGGGTTGATCAATTGGTCAAATTTGTCAAACTAAGACTTGGGTTAGGTTCATATGATGATTTGGGATGTTTTGATTCAATTGATTTTGATTAATTTGACTTAGGTTTGAATTTGATTCATTTGGATTCAAAAGGGTCAAATGGGTCAAGTTGACCAATTTGACCCATTTGACAAAATTGGGTTGGATTAGGTGTTGAGTTGAGTTCAATTGGTTGATTAAAAGTAATTGTAAGCTTTAGTCTGGTTTAATTTGGATTTAATTTTGATTTTGGCCAATTTGACCCTTTAATTTGGGCTAGTGTCAAGTTGACCAATTGGTCATTGGGCTCAATCATGGCATTGGTCAAGTTCAATAAGTAATTTGAAATGAACTTGAGCCATTGGTTACAATCAAGGGATCAAATCATGATTTGACCCATTTTGGCTTTTTAAGGCCAATTTGGGTCAACTTAGGTCAAATGGCAAATTGGACTTGGTTTGGCTCAATTGATGGTTTGGTCATGTTCAATCATTGATCATGATTGGATTTGAGTTAATGGTTTCAATCAATCTGATATACGATGGGTTTTGGTTAGTTTGGGTTTGAAAGGGCTTAGTTCAATCTAATTTGGGTTGGATTAGAACTTGGCTCAAAAAGGTCTTTTAGGTCACTTTGGGTCAAGTGGACCTAAATGGGTCAATCAGTTTGGTCATGGCTTGATTCAAGTTTATTAGTATTGGTAAATTGGCTTGAGATGGAAATATAAATCCAATTGCCAATGGTTTGAAGCCAAATGGATTTTGGTTCATATGATAATTTCAAGTGAAAAAGGGCTAACTTGGGTTTGACTTGGGTTAGCTTGGATTTTGTTTGATAATTCTAGTTTGTGTTTCTATTTGGGTAATTGATTGAAGGGATGATTGAATCATGAAGAAATCCATGGGTTTTGAGTTAATTTGGGTATCATTTAGCCAAGTTCAAGAATTTGGCTAAAAAGATAAAAATTGAAAATTTAATTTGATTTGAGTTTTGTTGGGATATTTCATTTATATTTGTGAATATAAATGAAGATATAAATATTCATGAGAAAATCTTGGGTTTGGAGTGATTTAGAAGCAAATTTGACCAAGTTGAAGGATGTAGGTCAAAAGGGCTTTAGGTAGGGAATTGATTTGATTTGATTTATTTTTGGTCATTGAAGGGTAGGCTTCATTTATATTTGTGAATGTAAATGAAGGAATGATTGATTTATAAAGAAATCAATTGAGTTTGGGTTGATTTGGATTGTTATTTGGTTATGCTTATGGAAGTGGGACCATATGGCTTAGGAAAGGTCTTGATTTGGTTTGATTTAGTTAGATTATATTTGAATGGTTTGAATTTATATTTCATTTATATTTGTAAATATAAATGAAGGAATGATTGATTTATAAATAAATCAACCAAATTTGATTTGGTTTGAAGGAGGTTTTGGCTAAGCATATGAAGGTGGTTCCTTATGGCTTAGGGATTTTGAGTTTGAATTTAATCATGGGTTACATTTTGGAGTTGATTTGATTTGGAATTTGGGTTAGATTTGATTTAATGATATTTGAGAAAATCAATTGAATTGGGGTTTGAATTTGAGCATCCATAGGATAAAATCAACATATTAGGATTTGGAATTTTAATTTAATCATGAGTTTCAATCATTTAGGTTTGATTTGATTTGAATTTGAGGTTTAGTTTGGAAGAAAGAAGCAGGATTGGGTTTAAGGCTATAGCTCAAGCCTTCCTAAATCCTAAGGCATAACCTCTTCCTATGGCTAACCCTTCTAAGTCTCTGGGCTTAGGTTAAGTGTTCACCTAATCACTAGAAGTTTCTTAAGATTAAGGAGCTCTTAGTGTCTACAAGAGTCCTAGATTTATGATAATGAAGTTGAGAGCTTACTCCAAAAGTGAGGTCAATGAAGGGCACCCAATATGTGTGGTGTATAACTAGGCGCACCGCACGTATTGGTGTTGATCGAGATGATCAACAATGTTCAAAGGATTGTAACTACTAATAGATATGATCTACTCTTAAACCCAATATGTAGAATGAATCAAGATCTTAGTGCAATGCGACTCAACTCATGCCAAGGGCATAAGAGAGGAAGGAAGGATCCACTAAAGGATCAAGTGCAAGAACCTTCCACTAGGGAAGAAGGGTCAGATTGCCCATAGAGGATAAAAGTTTGATTTTAATATGATTTGGAAAGAAAAGATCCATTGGGGATGAGTGCATGAACCTTCTACTAGGGAAGCAGGTTTGGATCATCCACTAGGGATAGGGATTTAATTTGATTTGATTTCATGAGGGCTCCAGGGGCAAATATGATTCATGTTTTGAGGGCACATCTGCTATATAGCTCAATCAGGATAAGGCGGGTTCAATATATGGATTGAATCGGACTCCACTGGAGTGAGCTCTCAACTTTTCCACCTTAGCCATAGGACTCCTCTAGACACTAAGAGTTTCTTAGTCTTAAGACACTTTTAGTGATTAGGTGAACACTTAACCTAACCCTAGAGACTTAGAGGAGATAGCCATAGGAATAGCCTTAAGGGAATTAGGAGGACTTTTCTACCCTATAGCTTGAACCCAATCCTTGCTTCCCTCCTTCAAACCAATCTAAATCAAATCTTAAATCAATTCCAACTCTATTGATTTTCTCAAATCATAAATCATTTCCAAAACACAAATCTTAAATCAATTTCAACTCAATTGATTTTCTCAAATCTTAAATCAATTCCAACACTATTGATTTTCTCAAATCTTAAATCAATCTCAACTCAATTGATTTTCTCAAATCATAAATAAATTCCAAATCAAATGATTGAAACCCATAATTGAATTAAAATCCCAAATCTTTCCTAAGCCCTTTTGATTTCATCTTATGGACTTAGCTCAATTCACAATCAAATCACTCCAAACTCAAAAGATTTTCTTATTACCCATTTAGATTCTCAGTTATATTCACAAATATAAATGAAAATATAAATTCAAATAACCAAATCTAAATTCAAAACTCAAACCAAACTGAAATCCTTTAAGCTAATTTCTTGGATTTAGCCAAAACATTCTCAAATCAATCCAAACCCTTAGATTTTCTCTTCAAACAATCACTTCTTCAATCACATGCCCAAATATAAGCATAAACTATAATCACCAAGCCAAAATCAAACTAACCTAAGTCAAACCCATGTTCATCCTTTTGACTTGAAATTGTCAAATGAACCAAAACCCATTTTACTCCAAATCACTTGCAATTGGATATATGTTTTCATTATAAGTCCAAATGTGAGTTCAACCAAACTTGAATCAAGCCTTGATCAAGCCAATTGACCCATTTAGGCTCACTTGACCCAAAGGGACTTAAAGAATCTTTTTGAACCAAATTCTAATCCAACCCAAATTAGATTGAACTAAGCCCATCCAAACCTCATATTGTGATCAACAATCATCATAGAATGATCAATCACTCAAATTGGGTCAAACCAAGTCAAACCTTGCCTTTAACCAAGTAAACACTTAGCCTAAATGAAACCCAAACTAGCCAAAATTCACTATGAGTCAAATTGATTGAAACCATTGATCTAAACCAATCCATAATCAATGATTGAACATGACCAAGTCATCAATTAAGCCAAACCAAGCATAATTGGCCACTTGATCAAAGTTGACCTAATTTGACCTAAAAAGCTAAAATGGATCAAATCTTGATCTAAGCCAAATTGATTACAACCAAGGGGTCAAATTCATTCTAAATTGATTGTTGAACTTGAACAAAACTTCAATTGACCAATTAGACCTAACCTAGCCCAATTGACCATGAACCTTGATCAAAGGTTAAATCAACTTGAAATCAAACCAAATTAATTGAAACCAAAGCTTGCAATATATTTCAAATGATCAAGCCTAAACCAACCCATGAACTAACCCAATTAAGTCAAATGGATCAAAGTGGTCAACTTGACCCATTTGACCTAAATGAACCATAACAAAATCAAAACCAAATTAAACCAAACCAGTGATTCCCATAGGATCCAAATGATCATTTGAACTTGACCTAACCCATGATTTGACCTAATTTGATTAATTGGTCAACCTAGCCCAATTTGACCCAACTTGACCTAAATGGGTCAAATTGAACCAATTCAAACCAAACGAACTCCAAATCACTTGAAATTTGGCCCAACTCATTTCTGAATCATTTCAAATCTACCCAAATCAAACTCATGGCCAAATGACCACTTTTCCCTTAGGTCAAAGGGTATCTTATGACCAAATTCACTTGGAATTTGGTCATTTCTTTCTCAAGGCCACTTGGCATCCTTCTATTGGTCCACATGGGCACCAAGGAAGGTGGTGAACATGACTCAATGAGCTTGGGTCAGCCATGACCCAAACCAAGGCCAAACTAACCTCTCTAATGACATTTGAGCACTTGAAACTCTAAATGCACTAACCTAGCACATGGGCATCCACTCTCCTTCACTCCACTACCCAAAATGACCCATGTGGGGTGTTTTGTGGCTCAAACTATGCCTCTAATCCAAGCCATTGATCAAAAAAAAATTAATTCATCAGATCAGAGGAGGGAGATATACTCCCCTCCTTCCCTCAAAGAAGCAATCATTCCTCAAAGCTAGAGGTGAAGCCCCCCTTTTCCAAGCCATTCTGAGCTCCCCCATTTCTTCTTCTTGGTTTTACTCAAAGTCAAAATAGGGGAGCAGAGCTCAAACTCCAACTCATCCAATCCTCAACCAAAATCAAATTAAACTTGCACACACCATCAGTGGACTTCATCGAGCTCAATCAAGTCATTTCCCAAGTCTCCAAGCCATGGGAAGCATCACTTCAATCAAAGCCTATCACCATTGAAGGGAAGCTTGGTCAACTGAGCAATCTACATTAAATCAAGGCTGGATTCCTTCAACAAGGCTTTGTCTCTACTAGATGAAGCTACCTCCTCCATTAGAACCACCGGTGATAGCCTCCGGCGAGGTAATTTCTTAAAATCGTAGCCATAGGAAAATTTTGTTGGTCTTTTTGAAGGAAATTATCACCCCTTGAAATCTTGGCTGTTGGACATGCATCCCTCCTCCTTCCAAAGGTGTAGGATCATTTTGATCCCAATCCAAGCTCGGGTGAGATCGAATTGAACGAGGGGAGATGAACAGTTGGTCTCTCATCACTCACAAAGGAGAAGGATCATACACCATTCGTTCCACATGATTGGAATAGACAGCTATGATCAAATCATGTTAGATCCCTCGATTCATTCCTGGGATTGATCATCCGATCTTAGATCGGATGGCCATGGAGAAGATCGTCCACGGTGACTCACCGATGTGACAACTTAAATAACCTATCCCATCACACCACATGGAAAGTGCCCTGCGTTAGATGCCACGTGGCCCGACAAGATTAGGAGTTTAATTAAGCTTAATTAATTCAATTTTAATTATGAAACTTCCTAAAATCATAACTAATTATAGAAAATTCTAAAAAATGTAAACTTAGGCTCATTTTATAGATAATTCAGAGGAGAATAATATAAAATTAAAATTAATTAATTTTAAAAAGTAATTTTCACTAAATTTAAGTTTTATTAGAAATTTGATTAAGCTAATTACTCCTTAATTACTTCAGTAATTAATTCTAAACTTTGTGAGGTTGATTAGTGGAATGACCTCAGCCTCCCATGATTTTCTTGGAATTTATTGCTGGATTAGTTAGGGGAATTGCTTATTTCATCCTTAATCTCCCTCTTAATTAATTAAATGTTTAATTACCATGTTAAATAGTGATAAACTCACTAATTAAACTTGCTAATCACTGTGAAATAATGAATGAATATAGGGAATAAAATTAGGACTTCTTTTACAAACTTTCCCCCTAAGTTTATTTCATTTGAGTAACACTTAATCAATTTGTAATTAATTAATGACTTAATCATTTCATTAAATAATAATATTAATCAAACTCAAAACCAAATCATTTCATAACTTAATCATTCAATTCTTGGGTAGATTCTCAAGTGTTCAATAACCTAAGAGAACTCCAAAGGAAATTATAATCAAACTACATGTGTAGGATGATTATGAAAGTACTTAATTAAACCCTTTAGCTTAATTAATCAATAATTATGAGCCAATTGCATTAGACCCCTTCATTTCTTTGGTGCATTGCTGATTTAATTTCCATATGATTGCATATCATATGTTGGCTCATAATTACTTGGACAATTATGTTAATGTGGCATAGGTAAGGGATAATTAATGGACTTAATTCATACCTTAACCTAATAAAAATATAAAATTAGCCTAATTATTCTAAAATTAAGCTAAACCAATTCACACATGGAGGAAATGGGTTAAGACCAGCAAACCCTTTCCATATTTCCTAAGTCAAATCAAATTCAAATATTAAAAAAAATCTCTTTAAAGAATTTTGATTCATTTTAAATAATCTTATTTTATATGGTTGTCCTTAGGAATTAACTAGGGTGAATGAAGTCATGTGCTTACATCCCATTACTTCTTTCCAAGCATGCTAAATATTATTTGCCATATGAAATCATGCATTTAATTCTTTAAAAATTAATCAAATAAAATATTTCCTTTTATGTCAAATTGCATGTGTTGGCTAAAATTAAGAATATTTGTGGCTATTATCACTATTAAAACCAAAAATTATTTTCAAAACCTATAAATCAATGATTATGAATGAAGTGATGCTACTTATGAATATTTATAAGCTTGTATGTGATTAAAGCATAAGATGTGTATTATGAAGTTCTCTTTTCTTCTCTTAACATGGATTTACATAGGATTTACAAGTGTATAGTTCATTTGAAAAGAACACAACACTTGCTTAAATCTATTCCTATGCATTTCTATGTTATGACTTAAGAAGGATCTTTATATTACATATGTAAATTATACAACCAAATCAAATATGATCTTTTGCATGATTCTTTATCCATTTGGTTCCTTTTTTACATTTAGATATATTTAAGAAAAGTGGTATATTAGTCTAGACATCCCGGCACTGTAAGGCTTTAAGTAGCCCTAAGGAGGTCTTATATCGTATGCCCTTGGTGTAGAAAATAATGGTGTCATACTCACTTATGACTTTTATACATGTGGATGTGCATTTAGTTAATGGATGAGAAATCCCCTTTTCTACATAATAAAGGCATGCATCAATGGAATATCCAAATTTTCAAATCATTTCTCTTAGCATTCATCATCAAAGTGTGCCAAAGTTCGCATTGCATGTATAGATATGCTTAGGATCATTCATATGCATGGAATACATGGTGGAAAGAAATAAATGGGTGTGTGTCATGCGGTAGTAATCCACCTTAACTAATCCTAAGATGCATCTTATATTAAATAGGACTATTTAAATAGAACTCAAACTTAGGATCAATTAAAACACACAATAAAATATTCACTAAAGAAAACTCACTAATCAATCTACCTTAAAAATGCTATGAGGTAGGGATGAAAGAGAGCTCTCTTCTCATTTCTTCTCTTCATAACATTTATGCATTAAGTGTAGGTTCATTCAAACCAAATCAAATCACCAACTAAAATTGACAAATCAACTAAATCATTTAAAATGAAACTATCACCTAAATTGAATCTTTCACACTTAGAAAATTTTAACCATAAAGCCTAGCTAAGACATGCCACCCAAGCCTTAAATAGCACACACATTAGACTAAGTCACCATTTCTAGCTTTAGTTTAGGACAGTGCATGGTTTGATGAATGATTTTATTTTATGGTGTATTATTTTAGACTGGATGTTAGTGTGTATGTGCGTAGATTAGATGATAGGGCAATCTTAGCCTAATCATGTTTCCTGCAGGGGGTTATGCTTAAGGAGCACTGTAATAAAATATAAATACTTTTTGTTCTACAGGTTGCTTATATACCTAAACATAACCCAAATTAGGACAGGTGGACTTGGTTACCTATGTTTGGGATACTAAGGCCAAATTATTCATATAACTGTTCGGGTTGTGTGGTATATTTAGCTAACCTTTATTTTGCAGGTTTAGTTAGATTTACCTTTCCCATTTTGATGTAAATTTAGTAATTAAGATTTAGATTAAATGTTATGGGGGATTATGATGAACATTAGTTATTAGACCAAGTCTTATGAACCATGTGATGCTTTTGGAGCAAACTACATCCCAAGTCAAACCAAAAGAAAGAAAGAAATGAAGAAAGAAAGAAATGAAGATTGAAGAATGAAGACCCCCATAACATGAATTCCTTTTAATTGTAAGCATTCATTTATAATCTAGGTTGTATAAGGGTAGAGCTCGGCTACCAACATTCCTATTTGGGTTGTACGGTGGTACCCGAACACACCAGCCTCTTATTCTTTTGCGCTAATTTTATAAATTGATTGATGTTATCTTTATGATTGCGCAATTAGGATGACATGATTTTTCTAGTTTCTTAATTATTTTATGGTTGTTGAATGGCCTGGATGCGATTAGGCTCTTAGGAAAAAATAAATTTTCTATCCAATTAATAAACTCAAAATTAAATTAAATAACTTATAACCTCACCTAAAGCCTACGACATAAATTAAGATAATAAAAGATTTAGCAAGCCCTTAGTTGGATGTTGTATGCCTCATATCATGCATAAATCATATTATCACACTCTTGCTAATGGAGGGCTTCCACCTTTGCCAGAGAAAATGGCTTGACCTTTGAGATCCATGGAGGAAACACACCTCCTCTCTAATTTTGGCCCATAACCAATTTTCTCATGCTTTAGGCATATGAAAACCCATAGCTTGTGTCAAATAAAAATGTCTAAAAAATCAAAATAAAACTTGTCCAAATTTGCATTATATTAAGTCTTTTACTCATGCCCTTCATGATCTAGTCTCTTAGGGAGTGTGCTTAAGGACTTAGTCTCCTTTCTAAGCAAACAATAGCTTAGCCATTACAAAGCATAAGACTTGCCTACATGTATTTAAAAATCGTAGGAGGAGTTAGTTGGCAGCCACTCTAGCCAATTGTAAGTGCAATAGTCGGGTGGATTATTCTCTCCTATGGAGGTAAACCATATACCCATTCTTCACCTTAGATTTAGGTCGTGCTTCGACCCTTGCCAAAGCTCCCTAGATTTAGGATCTGAAGTTGTTGTTTCCCTTATGGGCTACATGCATAAATCCTCACCTCTTAGGAAATTCTATAATCTTGTATTGTAGAATTTTAAGCCCTAGATTTCTAATAAAAATTCAACTCAAACATATAATTCTCCTCAATTTCAAAAATATAAAGCCCAACCATAGGATAGTTTGGGATGCTCGCTAGGTTTCCTATCATCGTGAGCATCCCCTACTCATCTCTCTTTGGTTTCAATAATAATTCTCTCCTTTTGATGAAGCCCACTTGATTTTCTAAAAACAATAAATTTATTGATAGTCCTATCTTTTAAATCTTTGGAGACAATGATCATTTATCTTAATTGAGAGTATTCTTAAGGAATCTCATTCCTTAGGATGTAATTAACTATAGGGGCTTACCTCTACACAGAACTTAATGAACCTAGCTTAAATAAACCCTACTTTACTTTTTCATGTAAAGTAGGGGAAATATCTCTAGTACATTCGAAGACCCATCATGCCTTAGGAGTCCTCATTAGGTGATTAGGTCCATTATAGGGTAGTGCTTCTATCTATCGAGATAGTATACTATTTTTTAATATAGTACCTGATCACCCTAATGAGTACATCTGTGGATCTGTGTGGTATCCCTTTAACACACTTAATAATAACAACCTCAACACTAAAAAGTAAACACCACAACAAACTAACTTGTTATGAGCTTTAAATCATGTTGGCTTTATACAACTTGAGGTTCTAGCATGCCCGGAGGCATCTCTCCTCCAAAACTTTGAGTTCTTCTAACTATAATTTGGTGTTCTGCTCCATTATAATTTTACTACCCAAAACTATCCTTAATGATGGGAGTTAGATTTTTAACAATAGAATTACTTCAGACCCATACACTAAAGAGAATGGGGTAGATTGAGTTAGAGTTTTGTATGTGTTGCAGTAAGCCCACAAGGCTTCAACTAACTACTCATGCCACTGCCGCTTATTGATGTCAAGTATCTTCTTTAATATCTGGATGAGAGTTTTGTTGAACACTTCTACTAAGCCATTTTTCCTCGGATAATAGATGGTGGAACCAATAATGCTGTGCCTTTGGGCAAAGCTATTGATTTAAATGCTCTTGAATGTGGTACCATTACCAGATATAATTCATCGAGGTACCCCGAACCTATATACGATATGGTTCCTAAAAAATTGGAATACATGCTAAGTTGTGACCTCTCTGAGTGGGATCACCTCGGCTCACTTGGAAAAGTATTCGGTGGCAGCTAGAATGAACAGATGACCCTTGCAAAAAGGAGGATTAATCGGACCCACTATGTCAGTACCCTAACACTCAAATGGTGATGAGGCCAATGTAGGATATAGAATGTTGGATGGTTGGTGCAGGACCACATCGTGCACCTGACATTGGTTGTATCTCCTAGATACGTCCATGCAGTCTGTGATCATCGAAGGCCAATAGTATCCTAGTCTTTTGACCTTGGCTTTCATCTTTGGACCAGATTGTCATATAAACCTTAGTGTACCTTGATAATGATCTTATGGGCTTCATATTTGTCCAAATAATGTAACCACATATGATCGAAGGACCATCGATATAGGGTGCCATCCATGAGAGCGTGGGAAAGGGCTCTCTACTACAGCTGATGGGGTAATAACTTCTCTTGAGGTATTTTGCCTGTATTTAGATAATCCATGAATGGTTTCCTCCAATCTGACTTGTCAACTTTTTTGGCAACGGCAACCTCCCTTCAAGAGAGAGTCTCTCGATGAGCTCAAAGCCAATAAGGGATAGGACTTGTCTATTTTGGACCATTATTGGTATGGAATCATCTTCCTGACATGCCAGCTCTTTGGAAAGTTTGGCTAATGCAACTGCTACTGCATTTTCTCCTCGAGGAATCTTATAGATGGTAACCTCTGGGATTTGGACCAGCAACTCCATGGTATACTTGTGCTAATGATGGAGCTTAGGTTTCAAGACTTTATAGAACCTAGCAATTTGGTTGATAACTAATTGAGAATCTTCATAGATGTTGATGCTCTGAATGCATAGTGTAATGGCTAACTCCAGACCGATAATAAGAGCCACATATTCAGCTTTATTGTTGGTGCATGGATTGGACAAATGATATGAGAATCTCATCACATCACAGTCCAAAGTTAGAAAGATTATTCCTACTCCTACAATTTCTAGAAGAGTATATCGTGGTTCTTCTCCTTTCTAAAAGGAAGCTACACCATCAAAATAAATCTCCCAACAGTGAATGCTAGTGTTCCCTAAGTTCATTATTTGTTCATCGGGGAGGTCATCACTAAGCGAAGAGTCAGCAGGAAGTGGGTGTGCCACTAAGAAGTTAGCTAGTGCATGTCCTTTCACCGCACGGAGAGGTATGAGTGTGATATCAAACTATGACAAATCATGGACCAACGTGCCAACCATTCAAATAGCATCAACCGTGTCATGAGATATTGTAGTGGATTGATCCTAAAGATCAGATTCACCTTATGAAAAGCATGTAATGCTGTAGCTTTTGGGATAGAAAGATTAAAGCTAGGCAGTGCTTTTTTATAGGTGGGTAGTTTTTCTCAGTAGGGATTAGACGATGACTGAGATAGTAGAGTACATTCTCTTTCACATCATCATTGGTTTAAGCCAACAAAGCACCAAAGGAGTCATCTAATGTAGCAATATATAATATCAATAGCCTGCCTCGGATAGGGGTTGCTAGAACTAGTGACATCATTAGGTAATGCTTGAAGTCTTCAAAAGCATGCTGGCACTTATCATCCCACTTGAACTTAGCATCCTTTTTGACAAGCACAAAGAATGGTTGGCATCTTCCTGATAAGTTGGAAATGAAACGTCTTAGATACACCAACTGCCCTTTAAATGATTTAAGCTGAGTTAGACTTTTAGGAGGTGGCATTTCTAAGATAGACTTGATCCTCTCCAAGTCAATTTCTATTCCACGATGACAGACAATAAACCTAAGGAATTTTCCTGAAGCTACTTCGAATGCACAATTCAAGAGATTCATTTTAAGGTTAAATTATCTTAACCATTCAAAAACTACTCTCAAGTCAAAGAGATGGTCTTCCTTTTCTTTACTTTTGACTATAAGATCATTAACATAACATTCGAGTTGATGATGAATGATTTCATTGAAGATCCGAGTCATGGCCACTGGTATGTAGCACCGGCATTTTTAAGGCTAAAATGGCATGAATTTATAACAATAGATTTTGATCGGGGCTCAAAAAGTAGTATTTTTCTCATCCTCTAGGGCCATCTTAATTTGGTTGTAACAAGATGACTTATCCATGAAAGAGAATACTGCATGAGATGAGGCAATGTCCACCATCAATTGGTAATGGAAGTGGAAATTCATCCTTAGGACATGCCTTATTTAGATCCCTAAAATTGACGATATGAATTTGGCCATTCTTTTCTTAACTGGAATGACACCACCAACTAGTGGGATATTTTTCTTCCCGATAAAGCATCGATCAATTTCTTGATTTTAGAAATGACCTGCTTTCAATGTCTAATCAGCATGCGTCTAGGAGCTTGCTTGATAGGTTTAGCATTAGAATCTATTGCTAGTTTGTGGACTGTAATGTCAAGAGATAAACCAAGCATTTCTTCATAACTCCATGCAAAGTAGTCCTTAAACTCAATCAATAGCCTAACTAAGTCATTGGTTTCTTCTTCATTCAACAAAGAACTGATGTATGTCAGACGTCGATCTTCCTTTGTTCCTAAGTTGATTTCTTTGAGTTCATCGATGGTTGATCTAATTTCTTCTTCAAACTCTGGTGGTGCATCTTTGACTTCAAGCTCATTTGGGTCATCTGAAGTTTTTAAACACACCTCTTCTTAAGAGTTAGCATGATTTTAAAAGAACTTATCAGGCTCCAAATGATTGGTGATGACTAGGCAATGGTTGTCATTGTCGATTGGACCCACTCTGTCGAATCCTAGTCCTGTTCTTGATTAAGAATATCTACTTTGGTTGTCCCATAATCTTTCAAAGAAATTTGACCTATGTTTAGACCAAGTATGTGGGACTAATCTCTTCTTTGTTAAGTTAAGAACATAATGCGAATACAAATTAAAAGGCAATTTGCATTAAATCTTTATATGAATCATCCTCAAGTTCTACATCGGCTTCCTGACTTGAGGATGATGCTCCCAATAAAAACCTCTTTGGCTTGACATCTGTGGATGACTTGGGGCCTCCTTAACTACCAAACCCTCAACTTTCTGGGAAGAAAGTGGGATTAGAGCTAAAGTTCCCAACTACTGCCTGACTGTTCTACATAATACTGATTCAGATACATTCATGCTTTGCTTGGAGGCCTGGTCTTCATCGCTATCTGGCTCGAATGTCACCTCCAAAGGGACCCATTGAGAGGGGTTGATTGTGTGCTAACATGAGACTCATCCTCTGAACTAGACTCTAAGTCTATGTGGATAGCGGGTACTCTATGAGCCGGAACATAGCTCTATTGGCCACCAACAAGGAGGTCTTCCACCTCTAGAACCCGCTCGATCTCGCCTCTACCCGGGGGTCGAGTCATCCTACCCATGTGTTCATATGGAGGAACAAACTGTGGGTGGAATCTAACTTCAGGCTCTACTTCTTCCTCACTGTCTGATTCTCACTCACTTTCATTTTTATTTTTTTTTTCTTTTTCTTTTTCTTTTTCATTTTTCATTTTTTTTTCTTTTTCATCTTTATTTTCTTCTTTTTCTTTTGTTTTTGAACATTGACCAAGTTCATAGAATAGACTTTTGATTTGAGGAAGATAGTAGGTGCATCCTCATATCTCGACCTCTAACTGAAAATGGCTTCAAGTCTCCTTTGACATAATACTTGATTCCACCTCTTCAAAATTTGATGCACTAATGTAAAGAGGATGGAACCATGTTATTTTCATGTATCCAAGGCCTACCGAGCAAAGTAGTGAAAGATGTATTCAATCAATTATGTAGAACTTGGCTTCTATCTTCTAGTCATCTATCTCTAATGGCAACACTATGGAGCCTAAAGCCCTCTCACCTTGCTCATTGAATCCTCTCAACATCATCTGATCTCCCAGAGTTCGAGATGTCAATCCTCAAGTAGGCAAGGGTCTTTAGACTCATAATGTCACCGATGCACCTGATCAACTAACACCCCGGAGAGTCAATCCATATCCATTATGATGTAGAGGGGATGTCTCTTTGTCCCCAAAAGAAGGTCTTCCTGAATGTAACTAATGGGCTTTTCTTGAATAACATGCCTCCTCTCCAATAGTCAATTGAGCTAAGCATATTTTGGATCAAGAAGGGCTTTGATCAATGACTCCCTCATCTCTTTGGATAAGATAAAGGCATCATATATGCTTAGTTGGCAACTTTCTCGTGGGATATTAGTCAACTCGGTTGGTCCTCCACAAGCATATCCATAGTGGAGCATCCTGTGGAGGGGTTACTTGATCATTAAAACCAATGACTTGCTTACTCTTATCCTGAGGTCCTACCCTAGGAAGTAGAACTTTGCCACTGCAGAGGTTGACTTTAGTGACTTCATGAGATAGTTTAGTGGAAAGTTCTACCGCCATCGTTCACCTGCCTTCTCCTATAGATCATGAGTGATGACTCCAAATCAATCTCAATGGTGAACCAATGATGAATGGGTAATCCATTTCTAAATAAGAAGAAGAGTGATCAAACTAGAGTTATTATTAATTATACTTGGAGAGCTCTATAAAGAATAAACTCTGAAGATCATTAAAGTGACACAAAATGTAAGTGGAATCGCTTTCTTCATTGATTTCTTAGATTTGGATGGAGGTAAAATAGAAATCAAGTAAAGTAAGTGGAGTGAGGGATTTGGCACCCCTCCGATACAATGACTACTAAGAGTTATGGAGGAACTATAGGCAAATGGAAGGAGGTAGATGGTTGTGCTACTATACTATCAGCAAGTGGAGGTTGTCGCCGCTTAGCTCTACCTCCTCAAGTTGTCCTAACTTGCAAACCTTCCTTAGAGTTGGAGGTTTGAGCAACTGCACCTGCAAGGGTATTGATCTTAGAAATAATTTTCTGGAGGTTCTGGATGGGGAGATATCCCAACCTTCCTTATCTTAAGAGGATCATATGTATCCCCAAGGATTACCTAATAAACTAGAAGGTTGTAATAGTATTGGGGATGATGATGGCACCAACTTGAAGCTATGCGCCAATCCTTAAAGGTAATGCAATCTTCTAAGACATGGCCTAACATGCAGGTAGGGTAATAGTTTGATCATGACTCTTGCCCACTTCCTCCACCTAAGCTCGTAAGAAATCAGCTTCTTTAAGAGGTTCTTAAAGATCTTTATGACTACCTCCCTCTTGAATGAATAAGGTTTATTCAATCATCAAGACTAGTAAGTAATAGCTACCGTGGTGGGAAGAATATTACTACCGATGATCGATGAGGAGGTGTGTGAGGCCGGCAACCCAGGTGTCTAGTGGATGGGTGGTGGCAGGAGGTGGTAGAGGAGGCTACTCAACTCGAGGCCTATCTAACTGAACCCTAGTTGGTTGCTTTCCCTTGTAAACTGTTATGACTACCCCTGATTTCTTCTCAAATGCCCTCTAAGATTTGCTTACCGACCGGTCTGAAAGGCAATTGTGGCTTCTTCTTGTAGACTAGCCATTGTTAATTTCAAATATTTTTATTGTAAAACCCTTTAGCATGAAAGCAAGCCATGGATGTTCTTGAGAATCTCTATGGTGTGTTGTTTGATAATATTTGCATTTCATACTCAAGTTTTTCCACCTGAGAATGTAATCAATAAGGGGCTTATTGGGGACTTGTGTCATTACAACAAGATCACCTACAGTAATTCTTTGATGAGCTCCAGCAAATCTCTTGATGAAGAGGTGCTCCAACTCAGAAAATGCCTTTATTGAACCATTGGGAAATTTGACATACTTGTCAAACGCAACACCCACTAAACTACTAACAAATAATCTAAAAAAGGGGTGTCACTACCTCAAGCGTTGCAGCAGCCGGCCCTGAAATGTGCAATGTGTTGGCAAGAGTTCCCACTGCCATCAAAGATTTTGAAAGAAGGAAGCACAAAACTCTTAGGATATTGGACTGCATCAAATTCCTCTGGGTAAGGTCTATCCTTTGGAATAGATGAGCCACCTCAGGCTTGTGTCACCACTTCTCTCACCTATTGCTCCACCATGTGTTTCATATCCTTCTCATGCATGGAGGTACTATTCACCATCTTCTTATACAAGCTACCACTATCTTCCTCTACGGGAATGCACCTAGGATGATGAAGGTATGCCAACTCGCTCTCACTATGGGAGAAGGTTGAAAACCAAGATGAATTCAATGCTGAAATAACCGCCATCAACTCCTCAATTTTTCTTCCCATCTTGTATCAATATGATCATCTCTTCAAGCTGGAGGAGGTGTGAGTTGAATGGATGGCATCATCCTCTTCAACTACAATACCTTCCTACCTTGGTCTCTTTGGAGGGAGCTCCTAGCACCATGTGGACCTCACCAATCCTCAAGAAGTCATCCTCATCGATCAAATGCTACCATCTCATCCTCAAATGCGTCACTAAGAGTTCCTCTCTAAAAAGTACTACAATCTCATCCAAGGAACATCTACTGTGCACAAAATAAAGACTCACATGACCGAGTGACGGCTCATCACAAATACATCTAACACCGCCAGAGTTTTATCTGGGAGGACTATGCTCGCTAGAAGATACATGCTCATGATACTCCATTGGAGCTATCTCCTGGGATACTACCATGGGACTACAAACTATCTCCTCCCTCCCGCCATCATGCTGGTGGTGGTGGTGGTGACCAATGACGCCAGGTCTCCACCTTCTTCACCAAGACAAAGTAGGAGTCAAGTAGGGGAAGCTCACCTCATGGAGTAGATGGAGGGATCTTGGTCGTAGTGGATCACCAAAGTGCTTTCTCTCCCGCTAACTTCATGACCTGGAACTAAATGGTGACCTAAACCGGTGATGGTGGGTGAGGAGGATCCATGTTGTGGAGACACACCGGCACCACCCTCATCGAGGCTTTCCCCACGACTAGTGGTATGGTCACTATGTCGTCCCTATCGCCTCTGAAAGAAATCAACTAGAGAGGTTATCGATTGCTTGGAAAACCTCTATCGCTCCCTACTCCCTGACTGAACTTCCACTCTGGTCTTTAATGCTCTATCCCTGTGGATCTACCTAGCAACACTCCTGGGGATGATCGTCCTCAAATTAAATAGTGTGTTGAACTCTGGTATTTGCCAATACATAGATGTAGATCACATAGACTTCCTCCTATCCCTAGTCAACCTCATGTATGGGTGGAGGCAATGTAGTTATCCTCCCTAGTCTTCCTCTCCATCTGATGCCGAGAGGGGTGAAATCTACTGCCACTAAGAAGTGAGAGGTCTCATGGAGATCCTCTCAACATGACATCTATCTCTCTGCATGCATGCCATCTTATCTTATTGCGATATGCATATGTGCAAAGTAGGGCAAGAGGAGAACTAGATCCTACCTCGGTAGGGAGACTATCTTAAGTCAAGATAGCCTTCCCTTTAGAGGGGACCAACGAGGAGGTGCTAGAGCACCGAAAGTGGTCAGGGAGCAACCGACTAGGAACTGAACTAACTGGTGGAACCTCAACCACCTTCCTCTTTAAGCAAGGATACTCAGCATCAGAAGGTAGGTCAATGAGGATAACTAGCTTCTGCCCAGCCACCTCATCCTAACTGATAGTGGTGAGGGTCGCCCCTCATAAGTAATGCATGCTCCCTCAAATCCTCAGCCAAAGAAAACTAAGTGGGTGGAGTCAATCTCAGGGAGGCTAGCCCGATCCAAGGCCAAATCCATCCCGAATGAAAAGGCAAAGATGAACTTTGAGGCCATATATACTACAAAACAATAATTAACCGTCCGCATTATATCTCTGATGTTGAAATGTAACTGAGTCGACCGCTTAATACTTATCCCAACAGAGTAATGGAGATTTGAGTTTTAAACCCACACTCAATAATTCAAATATGTTAAGTGGGATTCATTGGAGAGATTTTGATATATGAGGAGAGTCTACTCAACTAATTTAAGTAGGTTGGGCAGGGTTCAGATATTTGAAGATGTTTGAGTTATTATCTTGTTTGAAAATTTTTGATTTTGAAAAGTTTTACTTAGTAAATTTAGGTATGCTAAGGAAAGGTTGTGATTGTATGTTTTGGAAATCTTGTGAAACATATTTTCTTATGGAGATTGATTATTTATGAATATATGTTGATTTGATTTGAAATAGGGCTTCTTACTTAACAAATTTAGTATGTTAAGTAAGAACCAAATGTGATATGATTTGAAAATATGATTCTCACTTAACAAATTTGGTATGTTAAGTGGAGCCAAATGTAATATGATTCTCACTTAACAAATTTGGTATGTTAAGTGGAACCAAATATGATATGATTTGAAAATGAGATTCTCACTTAACAAATTCAGTATGTTAAGTGAGAAATAAATATGGCATAATTATGTGATTCTCACATAACAAATTTGGTATGTTAAGTGGAACCAAATGTAATATGATTTGAGAATGGGATTCCCACTTAACAATTTTGGTATGTTAAGTGGGAACCAAATGTAATATAATTTGAAAATATGATTCTCGCTTAATAAATTTGGTATGTTAAGTAGAACTAATTGTGACATGATTTGATAATGAGATTCTCACCTAACAAATTTGGTATGTTAAGTGGGAATCAAATATGGCATGATTATGTGATTCCCACTTAATAAATTTGGTATGTTAAGTGGGAATCAAATATGGCATGATTTACTTTTGAAAAGAGGGAAGCTTCAATTCTAACATATGTGAAATATGTTAAGTGAAGTTTCAATTTTATGCTATGATTTTATTTAAAAATAGACTCCTAATTCAATGATTTTGAGTATGTTAAATGAATATGGTCACTTTCAAAAATGTGCTTTCGAAAAGATGGAAACCCCAACTCTAACATATGTGAAATATGTTAAGTGTATGCTTTAAAAAATTATTTTGATCTTGATTTTGAAAAGAACCTCCATGTAACAATCATGGGGATTTTTAGGTAAGGTTTGGTTATATGAGTTTTGTGCTCTTTTGAACATTTTGTGCAAGAAAATTATTTATTATGTGAATTTTGAAAAAGGTACTTTTGGAAAGTGGTACTTTGTAAAAGAGTTTATTTTCTTAATCATTAAGATGAACCTTGCCTCACCAAGCTACTAGTAAGAAGGTTTTAAATTTCTGTCATCTCCTTTCATGGGTTAATTTTATTTTCACCTATTGAGAAACCTAATAGGGGATCTAGGACCTACAAGGAGTGAGGTCCTAAAACCTAGAGGATGTTGACTAACTTTGCTTAAGAATGAAATAAGCTAAGTGCCAATGGAAGGAAAGATAGTCTTGGACTCATATGAAATACAAGTCCACTATCGATGCTTGGAGACAACAATTATCTACTAGAGATGGAGAGAGGAACCATCCCAGAGTCAAAAAAATTGTGGTGTTTATTTTTGGTTATGTGTTGTGTATGTGGGATGGGACACCATGCAGATCTGAGGGTGTACTTATGGTGATCGGTATGACATCAAGGAATAGTGCACTATCTCAAAGATAGAAATCACTACCCTATGATGACCTAATCACCTAATAAGGACTCTAAGGCATGATGGGTCTTTAATATACTAGATTTTTCTACTTTACATGGATGAATAAAGTAGGTTTATTTAAACTAGTTTTAAAGTTCTAAGCAAGCCCCATAGTTAATTACATATCCTAAGGAAGGTGAGTTCCTTAGAATACTCTCATTAAAGTAGGCAATTTGTCTCCAAAGAATTCAAAGATAGACTATCAATAAATTGGTTATATGGAAGATCAAATGGGATAGATCGAGAGAGATTTATTATCAAAAGGAGATGAGGGATGCTCATGATACTAGAAGCTAGTGAGCATCCCAAACTATCCTATGGTTGGGCTTTATATATTTTAAATTGAGGAAAATTATATATTTAAGTTGAAATTTTATTAGAAATCTGGACTTATAATTCCACAATACAAGATTATGGAAATGCCTAAGAGGTGGGGATTTATGCTTGTAGACCCGAAGGGAAACAGCAACCTCAAATCCTAAATCTTGGGAACTTTAGCAAGGGCCAAAGCACAACCTATATCTAAGATGAAAGTGGGTATATTGTCTACCTCCACGAGAGAGGATAAACTACACAACAGCTAAACTTATAAGCAGAGCCTAACTCCTCCTACATTTTAAAAGCATGTGGTCAAGTCATATATTTTGCAAGATGGTTAGCATGTTATTATTTAGAAAGAAAATAAAGTCCTTAAACCCACACCCTAAAAGCTAGAGCATGAGTGGTATGAATAATGACTTAGTCTAATAGCAAATCTTAACAAATTTTATTTGATTTTGTACTCTTTATTTTGACATAGGCTATAGGATTTTATATGCCTAAATGCATGATGAAATGGGTTATGGGCTAAATCAAAAGAGAAAGAGGTGTTCCCCATCATAGGCTCTCAAAGGTCAAGCCCTTTTCCTATCTAGAAAAGATGGAAACCCTCTCTTAACAAGACTAAAACAAAATGACATGCATGATATTAAGCATACAATATCCAGCTAAGGGGTTCCTAAATATTTTATTATCTTGATTTAATAAATAGGCTTTTAGGTGAGGTTATGCATTATTTTTAAAAAATTTAGTTATGAGTTATAGTTGGGATAGAAAATTTATTTTTTTCTAAGAGCCTAAACAAATCCAGCCACATTAAATCATCATACATGAAGAAACTAGAAAAATACATGCCATTTCTATTACACAATGTAAACAAATCATCAAATAATTTATAACTCAACGCGTGAAAGAATAAAGGTGCAATGCGGTATCACCATACAACCCAAAAAAAATGGTAGAGCTCTACCCTTATAGAACCCAGTATATGATAGAATAATTATAAGTTACAAAATGATAAGTGTTATGCGGGATCTTCAAGTCTTCATGCTCCCTCCATTTCTTCATTTAATTTGCTCCATTTGATTTGGTAGGCTTCTAGGCATCACATGACACCCTAGGATTTTAACCAATGTTCATCCAACCCCCATAACACTTAACCAAATTCCTAATGCATTATTACATTAAAAGAATTGAAAAGTAAATCTAACTACACCTGTAAAATAAGTGTTAGCTAAACACACCATACAACCCAAGCAGTTATATGAATAATTTGGACTTAGCACCATGCACATGGGTAACCAAGTCCACCTATCCTAATGAAATTTATGCTTAAGGATTAAGCAACTTGCAAAGGAGAGTATTTATATTTATTTTAAGCACCCCTTAAGCATAATCTCTTGTAGAAAACATGATTAGGCTAATCATGGCCTAACATCTAGCATACACCTAACATCAGTACAACATTACAATAAATACAAAATATATATCAAACCATGCACTCTAACATAAAGATAGAAGTGGTGACTTAATCTAATGTGTGTATTTTGTGGTATGTCCTAGCTAGGCTTTAGAGTTAAGATTTTCTAAGTATGAAGGACATTTAATTATGAAGGGTGGTTTCACTTTAAATGGTTTAATTGATTTGCAAATTTCACTTAATGTTTCCTTTTGTTTCATTTGACCTACACTAAACAACTAAGTGTTATAAAGAGAATAAAAGAGAGGATCACTCTCCTTTATCCCTACCTTAAGTCACATCTAAAGTGAATTAGTTAATTAATTCCCTTTAGTGGCTTATTACATGTTTTAGTTAGTCCTAAGTTTTGGTTCACTTTAGATAAACTCATTCAATAAGAAAGGCATCTTAAGATTAGTTGGAATAAATTACTATCACATATAACACATATTTATTCATTTCTTTTTATAATGTATATCATGCATATGTTTAAATTTATAGTATATCTACACATGCAATATGTATTAGCACACTTATATGATGAATATAAAATAAATGTATTGGAATTAATATTTCATCAATGATTTTGTCATATTAATATTATCTAAATTATGCAAAAGCATAAGGAAAGAACCTAAATCACATGACTAATCAACTCAACTAATATGAAATGCATGTTTTTTAATAAAAGAAGGGGGTTTTCATTCATTAGCTAAGTACACATTCATATGTATAAAAGTTTTAAGCAAGTATGTTGCCATTGTTCTACACCTAGGGAATAAGGTAGGAACCTCCTTAGGGCTACTTAAAGTTGTGTGTCCTTAGGATGTCCAGACTAATACACCCACTATCCTTAGATATATATGGATGTGTAAACAAATACAAGAATAGAAAGCCATGCAAAAAATTGTATTTTTGATTTGATTGATTTATTTTGTGTAAATGAATTAAAGCACTATCTAGATTATGATGTCCAAATGCATAAGAATGAAATCAAGTAGGTGCGTCGCCATTGTTTCGCACCAAGGGAATGAGGTAGGAACCTCCTTAGGGCTGCTTAAAGTTGTGCATCCCTGGGATGTCTAAACTAATATACCTAGTAATATTCTTACTTATACAAATCAACACATGAATGTAAGGAAGAGACTTTATTTCATACACTAAATTTATATTCACTTGCATTTTCTATGTATATATAACTAAAGTTATAATATATATGCATATTCATTCATTAATAAACTTTTGAAAATATATTTGAGATTTAACAGTGATACTAGCCACACATATTTTAAATTAAGCCAACACATGCAAATTAACAAAAAATAAATCATTTTTTATTTAATTTATTTGGAAGAGAAGGATGCATGAATACAAGTGGCATACAATATTTTTAGCATGAATGGAAGGAAATAAAACAACATAAGTATGTGATTTCATTCAATACAACTAAGTCCTAAGGACAATCATATTAAACAAATTCATTTAAGATGAACCAAAGTTCCTTAAAGCCATTTTTTTATCTTTATGTTTGGTTTGAGTTAAGAAATGTGAAAGAGGTTTGCTAATCCTAATCCCAACCCCCATGTGTGAGTTAATTTGGTTTAACGAAGAGCAATTATGTTGATTTTATAACTTAATTAGATTGAGGTATGAATTAAGTCCATTAATTAACCTTTACCTACATCACCTTAAGCTAATTAACTAAATAATGATGAGCCAAGATGAGGTGCAACCTCATGAAATGTAAATTGACAATGATCCTAAGAAATGGGCTAATGCAATTCATAATTAATTAATTGCTTAAGGAGCTCATTTAACTACTTTTATGATTTTCTACATGTAAGCTAACCATAATTTCATTAGCTCTCTTTAGGTTATTGAACACCCAAAGAGCTACCCAAGATTGATTAAAGGTAATTAAATGTGAATTGGATTTTAGATTTAGTTAATTAAGCTCATTAATTCATTTGGTTATGCTTTAAACATGTTCAATTAATGAAATGAAATTAACTTAAGGAAAGATATCAAGAAAGATGCCTTAATCTCAATCCCTAAGTCCTATATTTAATCACTTAAGCTCTAATTTTATCTTGAAGATTACTTAATTAATTGAGCAATTAATTAAATCATTAATTAATTAATTAAAAAGTGAAAACTTAGAAAATGAATTAGGAAAAATATCCCAATCACATTCCCTAAGCTCCTTATTATTCAACAAAGGTAATTAGGCTTTTAATTAGTCATTGTTCAATCACCATATCACATTAATTGAGAGTATTAAGGCTTAATCCATTGATTTCCTAATTAACTATCAATAAATTCCAAGAAAAATAGGGATGAGGTCATCCCCAAATATCTAAAATTTGAAATTAATTAAACAATTAATTAAAGAGTAATTAAGCTAATTAGGCTTTTATTTAAACCTTAATTAAGCAAAATTACTATTCAAAATTTATTAATCATAATTTTAATGGATTCTACTCTAAAATATCTTCAAAATGAGCCTTCATTTATTTTTTTGGATTTTTATAGGATTAATTATGATTTTTAGAAGTTTTTAACCTAATTAATTTTAATCCCATAACATAATGCTTTCCATGTGTGCATGGGATTGACTATTTAAGTATCCACCGAATTAATTACTTAATTTATGCATCCATGGACCTTCCCATCTAAGATCGATCCATGATCATCCAGATTTAGAGGAGAAATCATAGGATCTAATGTGATTGATCATGTCATCCATTCACAGAATGCGACCCATGATCTTCTCCTTAGCGAAAGATGGATGTCGCCCATCTTCTGATCCGAGCTCACCAGCTCGATTGCTCCAAAATCATCCCACACCTTCGGGAAGGGGAGCAACACATCCAATACCAAGATTCGCTCAAATGCACATTCACTTCACAAAGGACCAAATGATTTTCACTAGGAGCTCAATGCAAAAAATTACCTCACCGGAGCCAATGTCGGTGGGATCGAGGTAGCACTAGCAGAGATGAACTGTTGAGAAGATTCCTTGATTTAGTTGAGCTTGACCAAGCATTTAGTGAAGCTCGATCAAACTCATCTCGGTTGGAAGGCGATGATTCTTCGAAGTAGGGATGGTGTGGGTGTGAGGAATTAGTATTTTATCAAGTGGAGAGTATTGATGGGAGATTTTATTTTTTCGAGGAGGAGATCGCGAGAAAGCTCAGGGAGGACTTGGGACCACTCTAAGAAGTTTTTAAATCACTTAGGAAGTCTCACAATGAGAAATCTGCCATTTTTCACTCGAATTGAGAGTATACCCCGAGATTACCTTTGATGGATGGATGGGATTATTTTCAAAAATTAAGTTGATTCACCGTCATGGAGAGTCACCATCGCCAGGGTTGTGAGTGGTCAGCCATGTCTCAGTGGGAGATTTGGGGATGGTGGGTGATTGCCTCCTTGTGTCCATGGTTTGGCCATGAGAGGGAGGGAAGAGATTACCTTTTGTCCATGCAGGTGTGTGGATTGGGCTAGGTTTCTGAATGCCTCACAAGTGGAGGGTCGCTATGGGAGCAAAGTGGACTTTGCCACTTATGGAAGAATCCATGCAAAGAGCTTTGCATTGGTCAATCCTTGATTGGGTCCCACTTGGATTTAAGCTAGTTTGGGAGTGATTTAGGCTGATGGGATTGGGTTTGATCAGCTTTGGGTCCCCAAGGTGGCTTTGAGTGGTTTGGCTCAATTTGGTCATATGGGTTCATTTTGGTTAGTTGGGTTGACCAATTGAAAAATTGGGTCAAACCAAGGCTTGGTTAGGTTCATGATGATTTGGATGTTTTGGTTCAATTGGTTTTGATTAATTTGACTTAGGTTTGATTTGACTCATTTGATTCAAAAGGGTCAAATGGGTCAAGTTGACCAATTTGACCAATTTGACCAAATTTGGTTGTTAGTGTTGGTCAAGTTCAATTGATTGAAAATGATTGTAGTTTTGGTTTTTAATTTGGATTTAATTTGATTTTGGCCAATTTGACCCTTTAGGTCAATTTGGCTAGGTTGGGTCAAGTTGACCAATTGGTCAAATTCAATCATGGCTTTGGTCAAGTTCAATAAGTGATTTGGAATGAACTTGAGCCATTGCAATCAATTTGGATCAAATTATGATTTGACCCATTTTGGCTTTTTAGGCCAATTTGGGTCAACTTAGGTCAAATGGCCAATTAGACTTGGTTTGGCTCAATTGATGGTTTGGTCATGTTCAATCATTGATCATGAATGGGAGTCAATGATTTCAATCAATTTGGTATATGGTGGGTTTTGGCTACTTTGGGTTTTATTTGGGCTAAAGGTTGACTCAGTTGACCACCACCCAAGGTAGATCACCCTATGATAATTGATCATGATATGAGGTTTATGGGCTTAGTTCAATCCAATTTGGATTAGAACTTGGCTCAAAAGGTATTTTAGGTCACTTTGGGTCAAGTGGACCTAAATGGGTCAATTGGGCTTGATCATTTTGAGTTTAGTTGTTGGTAAATGGGTTTGAGATGGAAATATAAAATTGCAAATGGTTTGAAGCCATATGGATTTTGGTTCATATGATAATTTCAAGTCAAAAGGGCTAAATGGGTTTGACTTGGGTTACTTGGATTTGGTTTGATAATTATAGTTTGTGTTTATATTTGTAAGTGATTGAAGGATGATTGAATCATGAAGAAATCCATGGGTTTTGAGTTGATTTGGATTTAGCCAAGTTCAAGAATTTGACTAAAAAATAGAAAATTTGAATTGATTTGATTTTGGTTTGGCCACTTGATTTATATTTCATTTATATTTATGAAAATAAATGAAGATATATTCATGAGAAAATCACTTGGGTTTGATTATTTAAGCAAATTTGACCAAGTTGAGGATGTAGGTCAAAAAGGCTTAAGTAGGAATTGATTTGGTTTGATTTATTTTGGTCATTGAGGATTCATTTATATTTATGAATATAAATGAAGGAATGATTTATGAAATCAATTGAGTTTGGGTTGATTTGGATTGAGATTTGGTTAAGCTTATGGAGGTGGGTCCATATGGCTTAAGAAAGGTCTTGATTTGGTTTGATTTAATTTGATTTGATTTGAATGGTTTAAATTTAGATTTCATTTATATTTGTGAATATAAATGAAGGAATGATTGATTTATAAAGAAATCAACCAAATTTGATTTGGTTTGGATGAGGTTTTGGCCAAGCATAAGAACGTGGTTCATATGGCTTAGGAAGGGATTTTTGAGTTTGAATTTAATCATGGGTTTCAATCATTCAGAGTTGGCTTAGTATTTGATTTAAGATTGAATTTGAAATTTGAGAAAATCAATTTAATTGGGGTTGATTTCAATTTGGTTAAGGCTAAGTCCATAGGATAAAATCAATGGGCTTAGGAAGGATTTGGAATTTGAATTTAATCATGGGTTTTAATCATTTGGAGTTGGATTTGATTTGGATTTGAATTTGAGGTATAGTTTGGAAGAGGGAAGCAAGGATTGGGTTTAAGGCTATAGGGTAGAAAGTCTTCTTAAATTCCTAAGGCATAACTCTTCCTATGGCTAACCCTTCTAAGTCTCTAGGCTTAGGTTAAGTGTTCACCTAATCACTAGAAGTGTCTTAAGACTAAATAGCTCTTACTGTCTACAAGAGTCCTAGATTTATGATGATGAAGTTGAAAGATTACTCTAAAAGTGATGTCAACAATAATCTGTACACTCTAGAGTGTACACCCATTTTTTTAATTTTAGAGCATTGTGGGACTTCTAATTATAGATTTAAAAGCTATTATAAGCTGTTTTGAGTTCTTTCTAGGAGGATTTAGGCTATTTTTTATCTATTTTTGAGGTGTACACTCTGTACACTCTAGACTATACACCCTTTTTTTAAATTTTAAAGCATAGAGAGACCTCCAATTATGGATCTCAATGGTAGTATATGTTGTATGGAATGCCTTTCAATAAGATTTGAGTATTTTTTATTAGTTTTCCAAAGTGTACACCCTTTTTTAACTTTAAAGCAATGTGGAACTTCCAATTATGGATCTAAGTGTATTATAAGCTTTTTTGAGTTCTTTACAGAAGGAGTTGGGTTGCTTTCTATCTATTTTTTTAGATGTACAATCTGTACACTCTGGAGTGTACACCTCTTTTTTTAATTTTAATGCATTGGGGGCTTCCAATTATAGATCTCAATGATATTATAAGCTCTATGGATTGCCTTTCAACAAGATTTTAATATTTTTTTTATCAATTTTCCATAGTGTACAGCTTGCACACTCTAGAGTGTATAACATTTTTTAACTTTAAAGCACTGTGAGACTTCTAATTATGGATCTAAATGGTATTATAAGCTATTTTTAGTTCTTTCCAAGAGATTTTGGGATAATTTCTATCTATTTTTGAGATGTAAAATCTATACACTCTAGAGTGTACAACCATTTTTTTAAATTTTAAAGTTTAAGGGCTTCCAATTATGGATCTCAATGATATTATATGTTGTATGGAGTGCCTTTCAGCAGGATTTGAGTTATTTTTAATCAATTTTACATAGTGTATAGTCTATACACTCTGGAGTATACAACCTTTCTTTAACTTTAAAGCACTGTGGGACTTCCAATTATATATCTGAATGGTATTATAAGCTGTTTGAGTTTTTTCCAAGATGTTTTGGGTTGTTTCCTATCTATTTTTTGAGGTGTATAATATACACTTTGGAGTGTACACCCATTTTTTAAAATTTTAAAGCAATGGGGGACTTCCAATTAAGGATCTCACTCATATTATAAGCTATTTTGAATTCTTTCCAAGAAGATTTAGTTAATTTTGATGCAGCTTTCCAGGTGTACAATCTAGTTGTAATGTTCTCATTAGTTCACTTTTCATTGGAAGCTTAAAATGTCTGTGAAATGGATAACTTTTAGATGCATGCCATCCACCTTTAGAGCATTGCTTGATTCCATTTCAGAACACTTCACTAAGGAAGTAGTTGAAATTTTAAGGAGGCTACATATTCATCAATTCATTAGGTTGCATGCCTTCAACAAGATTCAACTGCTATCACTTCACTCATGTCCTACTGGAATATTCAAAGCAGGCTTTCTATGTTGGTGGCAACTACCTTCCTTTCACATCAGATGAAGTTGCTTTAATCATAAGATGCCAAATAGAGGGGAGAATGTCACATGGAAGAAATCCCCACTGTCAAAGTCCAATTCAATAGATTTTAAAAACAAAATTGAAAAGGTCAAATGTCTGTTGAGCTCAGCACAGTTTGTGCAGCTGTATATATAATTTTTTATTTCAAATCTATTTTTTATATATCACAATTATAGAGTGGATTTGATCTTCTACCCTGATGATGTGGACAAATTTGCTAATTACAATTGGCCAGATGCCATATGGAGCTTTTTGGTTTCACAATTTGATGTCATTGCATCAAAAATTTTGATGCAGAAGGCACCTCAGCACATGAGTGGCTTTGACACTCTTTTGATGGTATGTGATACATTTTTTAATTTGTATTGAGTTATACATTCAAGCTAACATATGTCTCTTTTTGCTGCAAATCTGGTTTTTAGAACACATAAGAGTGCTAAGCCCCATAATTCCTTCTACAAATCCCCGTATGTTATGGTGGCCAAAAATAAAGTTTATAGAGGGCATATTTCATTTACAAGGAGACTAGGTAATGCTAATTACACTTATTTCATTTACATCAAAATTGATTTATTCCTATTTAAAATTCTCAGGTTTCTTATTCATGTAACATAGGTCTTCCAATCATTTGAGGACATAAAGGGAGGAGACCTGGCTCCTTCAAACAGTGACATCTATCTCGCAGCCATCTCAAAGTGATCCCCATAGGAGTCCCACTCCAAGTCCAAGGTGTGAAGCCCCAAGTGGATGTCCTTACATCTTGCCTTGATATTCCCCTCATTCATGTGCATCTAGCCTATCATCTGCTACTAGCCCTCCGAGGCTGTTGAGAAGGAGACGACACTTTCTTTAATCAAAGCCATGGGGGATAGTCTGTCCTATTTTGAAGCTACAATATCTCAGAGAGTAGATGATATTGTTGCATGGCTTGCTACCATTGAAGCGAGGGTCAGTGGATAAAAGAGTCTAAGCATGGGCAAAGCTGATGAGTATGCTAGCATTGGGGCAGCCATTGAGGCCACACATCTAGAAGAGCCTTTGGAAACTACCTTAATAAAGGATGAGTAGTTGACTGAGTACAAAGGCCCCACATCAAAAGATGGCATTGCACATCCTTCCGTTGGTAGTATAGCACGTGTTGTCATGGCGTCTGTCAAAGTGGAAGATGGTATACTCCCCATTCACAAGGGTGTATAGAAAGAAGTAGGGTATAGCAAAGCTTGCTATTTTTATCACATCAGATGTAGGGAGTGCAGAGGAGGTTGTTTCTTGTACATTATACTACTTTAATCTAATATGGTTCATTTTAGTAATTTTTTTATAGGTGAAGCTAGAAGAAGATTTTACAATGATGGAGCAACCTGCAACTATTATAATAGTGGTTGAGGAACTGAAAGATATTGTATTCTTCATTTAGAAGCTTCTACTTGAAATCATATTCGGTACACCTCCTAAAAGATGTGATTTCTTGTAGCAAGCTGAGGCATAAAAACCATTAAATTTTCATCAAGAGATGTCATACCCAAGCCAATGATGGAGTTCATTGCCACATCTTGCACTCGATTTAAGGATAAGTATGATATTATTTAATATATTTAGTTTAGTTTCAATAAAATCACCCTTTTTATTTAGATTGCTCACATGCCCATGATGTTCACATGTAGGAGTGATAATGTTTTCTCAGCCGAAAATATCATTATAACAGAGGCCAGATTGATGAATTACTGATAGATCAGTATTTGTCTGATGCATATGTTGATGCCTTCGCTTATTTACTAGCCAGAAGAATAAGATTTGTCCTAAATTATATGTCTCATATCGGTACATATCATGCCCACACTAGGTGAGTTTATGCAAGGTTTATTCAGTTATATGATGCGTTCAAAATCTTTGTTAGTTATAAACTAGTTGATTTAACTTCTCTTTGTATTCTTTCAGAGTTATGCTAAATTTTGCTATGAAAAAGAAAGTAAAATGTTCATACAACATATTAATGGAGAAAGTGTTTCAAGGACTGATTTAATCTTAATTCCAATTATCAATATCAGCATTGGACACTACTAGTAGGGCATCTTAAAAAAGAGACATGGTTCTTTTATGACTCACTACCCAAGCCAGTCCATAAAGCTGTAGTACCGGATATTGTGAGCATTGATTACCTTATTCAGTTTTTCCTAAATGCATAACTTGATACTGCCTTATTGCATTCTATTTTGGCGCATTTGTAGATCAAACTACTGGTGAAAGATGTTGGTGAGGTTTTCGAGACCAACCCTGAGGAATGGCCAGTCGAAGTAATCACAAGTATACTAGTCCAAGAGAATAGCATTGATTGTGGTATGTTTGTATGTAGATGTATGGAGGCAGCGGTTAGCAAACCTCCAATGGACTGGGCCGAGCACCAAGATTGGCCAAAGAAGATGAATTTTTTTTTAGCAGAATTTGTTTACGCTATTTTTTGTTAAAATATGAAATAATTGAAATATAGAATATTCAATGCCTGAGGGTTGGTGTACATATGAAATGTTTGTCCATAAATGTGTATTTAGATAATCTCTTTATTTATTTGTCTTGTACATATCTTCATAGATGTTCATATGCTATATGGAGTGCCTTTCAACAGCATTTCAAACATTTTTTTTCAATTTTCTTGGAGTGTACAATCTGTACACTCTGGAGTGTACAATCTGTACACTCTGGAGTGTACAATCTATACACCCCTTTTTTTAATTCTAAAGCATGGGGGCTTCCAATTATGAATCTCAATGAATGTATATGTTGTATGGATTGCCTTTCAATAAGAATTGAGAATTTTTTTAGTTTTCCATAGTGTACAGCATGTACACTCTTGGGTGTATAATCTATACACTCTGGAGTGTACAATCTGTATAATCTAGAGTGCACACACTTATTTTTAAAAATTTAAATGATTGAGGCTTCTAATTATATATCTAGATCATTTTATATGTTGTACTGAGTGCCTTCCAACAGGATTTGAGTATTTTTTATCAGTTTTCCAAAGTGTACACTCTGTACACTCTAAAGTGTACACCCCTTTTTTTAAAATTTAAAGCATGGGGGGCTTCCAATTATGGACCTCAATGATATCATATGCTGTATGGAGTGCCTTCCAATAGGATTTGAGAACTTTTTATCAGTTTTTTGGAGTGTGCCCTCTACACTCTGGACTGTATAGCCTCTACACTCTGGAGTGTACACCTAATTTTTTTTATAATTTAAATGATGAGGGGGCTTCCAATCATGGATCTAAATGGTATTATAGGCTATTTTGAGTTCTTTCTAGGAAAAATTGGGTTGTTTTGGTCTAGTTTTCCATATGTACAATTGTGGTGTTTATTTCTATTTCTACAACTCTTTGGGAGAATTTGAAAAATAAAAATTTAGTATATTATTGGACACCACGTAGACTCGCAGATGTTCTCATTAGGGTGATCGGGTGCAACATTGAGGAATGATGTACTATCTCGAGAGATAAAAGTCACCATCCTATAATGGACCTAATCACCTAATGAGGACTCATAAGGACAATGAGTCTTTGAATATACCAGAGATTCTTCCCCTACTTTACATGGAAAAATAAAGAAGGGTTTATTTTAAATTAGGTTCGTTAAGTTCCTATAGAGCCAAGCTCCCATAGTTAATTACATTTTAAGGAATGAGATTCCTTAAGAATACTCATTAAGGTAAATGATTGTTTCCTCCAAAGATTTCAAAGATAGGACTATCAACAAATTGGTTATTTTTACAAGATCAAGTGGGATTGATCAAAAGGAGCGAGTTATTATCGAAACCAAATGGAGATGAGTAAGGGATGCTCACGATGCAAGGAAACCTAACAAGCATCCTAAACTATCTTATGGTTGGGCTTTATATTTTTAAAATTTGAAGAGAATTATATGTTTAAGTTGAATTTTTATTAGAAATCTAGGGCTTATAATTCCACAAAATAAGAACATGGAGATGCCTAAGAGGTGAGGATTTATGCTTGTACCTCACAAAGGGAAACAACAATCTCAAATCCCAAATCTAGGGAGCTTTATCGAGGGCCAAGGAACGACCTAAATCTAAGGCAAAAAAAATGGGTATATGGTTTATCTCCACAAAAGAGAGTAAATCACCCAACAGTTGGACTTACAACCGCCTAAGGGTGGATGTCAATTAACTCCTCCTACAATTTTAAATACATATAGTCAAGTCTTATGCTTTACAAGATAGTGTTGCTTAATAAATTGCTTATAGGCATCACCTTTCAAATCTGTGGAGAAAAGAAAGAGGAGACCTATAGAAATTCATCTTTTTAGGATGCCATGTAGATCCACAAATGTGCTTATTCAGGTGATCGGGTACGTCATCAAGGAAATAGTGTACTATCTCAAAAGATAAAAGTCACTACCCTTTAATGGACCTAATCACCTCAATAAGGACTCCTAAGGATGATGGGTCTGCATATGTACTAGAGATTCTTCCCCTACTTTACATGGAAAAGTAAAGCAAGGTTTATTTTAAACTAAGTTCATTAAGTTCTACATGGGCAAGCCCCATAGTTAGATCCTAAGGGATGGGATCCCTTAGGAAAACTCTCGATTAAGGTAAATGATCATGTCTTTGAAGATTTCAATAGGAAAGGACTATCAATTGGTTGGTTTGTATTTTTAAGATCAAATTAGATTGATCAAAAGAGGGAGTTATTATCGAAGCCAAAAAGAAAGATAAGTAGGAGATGCCCACGATTCTAGGAAACCTAGTGAGAATCTCAAACTATCTTATAATTGGGCTTTACATTTTAGAAATTGATTTAGTTTGTTTGAGTTAGATTTTTCATTAGAAATTTAGGACTTAAGATTTCTTAACACAAGGTTAAGGAAATGCTTAAGAGGTGAGGAATTATGCTTATGGCTGACAAAGGGGTGAAGCAACCTCAGAACCTAAATCTAGGGAGCTTCAATGAGGGCCGAAAGCACAACCTAAATCTAAGGCAAAATGGGTATTTGGTTTGCCTCTACAAGAGAGGACAAACCACCTCACATCTTGGACTTACAACTGCCTAGGGGTGGTCGCCAACTAACTCCTCCTATGATTTTAAATACATGTAGGCAAGTCTTTATGCTTATGCAAGATAGTTAGGTTATTATTTATTTAGAAAGAGACTAAGTCCTTAAACTTACTCCCTAAAGAGACTAGATCATGTAAAGAAATATGCTTCAAATGACCTAAATCTAATGCAGTACAAATTTCATTTTATGGTTATTTTGGGCAATTATTTTTTACTCAGGCTAATATGATTTTTATGACTAATGCATGAGAAATAAGATTATTGGCCAAAATCAATGAGAAGGGAAGAGGTGAGTTTCTCCCATTACTCTCAGAGGTCAAACCAAGATTCTCTGGCAAAGATGAAAGCCCTTCAATCAAGAGTGAAATAAGATGCATTGGTGCATGATATTACCAAAGAAATGCTCGCCCAGCTAAGGGGTTGATAATTCTTTTATCTTGATTTTAAACCTAAAGCTTTAGGTGAGGTTATGAGTTATTTAATTTTAATTTGAGTTGTTAAGTTGGGTAAAAGATTTATTTTTTCCTAAAGAGCCTAATCATCATCCAGCCATGCATAAAGCAAAGAAGTAACTAGGAAAAGCATGCCATTAATTCAAAAGCTAAACATATTATCAATCAATTTATAAAGCTAATCACAAAAAGAATAAAAGGTCATTGTGGTCGGGCACCACCGGACAAACCTGAAAATATCAAATATGGGTAGCCGAGCTATACCCTTATACAACTCGGATTACAAATGAATTAAATTATAATTAAGCAAGGAATTCATTGTTATGGGGGTCTTCAATCTTTATTTCTTCTTTCTTATTTTTCTTCTTTCTTCTTTCTTTCTTCTTCTTTTCTTCTTTGGATACTCCTTTTGGATGGTTGGAAGGTGGATGCTTCAAGGCTTCACATGCTGCATAAGATAGGATCTTATGACCAATCTTCATCCTAATCCCCATAACAAATCATTCCAAAATCCTAATTGCACAAATTTACATGAAAAGGAAAAGTGGAAATCTAACTAACACCTGCAAAATAAAGGTTAGCTAAATAAACCACACAAAATCCCAAGCATGTATATTGGACTTATCACCCCACACATGGGTGACTAAGTCCACCTAGCCTATGGATTATGCTTAGGGGTATAAATCACCTGCAAGCAAATGCATTTATATTTTTATTTATGATAGTGCCCCTTAATCACAATCCCCTGTAGGAAAGGATCGTTAGACTAAGAACATCCTACCATTCATTCTATGAGCATACACCCTAACATCCAGTCTAAAATATATGTCATAAAATAAAACAAACATCAAACCATATGCCGGCCAAACCTAAGGCTAGAAGTGGTGACTTAGGCTAATGTGTGTGCTTTGAAGGCTTGTGTGGTATGCTTAGTTATGGCTTTAGGTTTAAATTCTCTAAGTGTGAAGAACATGTTCAACTTAGAGGAGGGTTTCATTTAAGTTGTTTAGTTATTTTGGGTTGATTTTATTTTATGTTTTGATTTGGTTTAAGTGGATCCTACAATTAATTACTAAGTTATGAAGAGAGGGAAAGAGAAGAGAACTTCTCTTTCCTTCCCTAACCTAAGTAATTTCTAAAGTAGATTCACATTTTAGTTTCATTTAGGTGAATGTTTTGATTAAATATTTTAATTAATCATAAGTTTAGATGAACTCTAAACAAGCCTATTCAAAAGAAAGTAATTTTAAGATTAAATAAAATGAATCAAAATACACATAGCACACATCACTTCATTTCTTTTCCCAACATATATAACATGCATATGATGGACCTTTAGCATATTGTATACATGCAAATGAGAGTATTTAATGCACTTTATGGTGCATGCTAAATAATACATTTAAGAAAATTTAGAAGTTGAGTATGCATGATTTTTCTTAAGTAGAAAGAGTTTTTCATATCCAAATTTTCACATACACACATGAAAGTAAGAAAGGCTTAAGTGAGTATAGCACCATTGTTAACCAGAGGTGCAAGGTACAAAACCTACTTAGGGCTACTTAATTCCTCACAACCTCAGGGTTGTCCAGACTAATATACCACTTTCCTTAAATATAAACATGTGTATAAAAGAAATGAAATGGAAAAACAAGATGCAAAAGTTGTTTAATAGATTTATTTTGTTTAAGCAATTTATGTATGCAAGTGTAGGTAACCCTTCTTAGATGGTAGCATAGGGATGAATAGGATATGAAATTATTTGAGCATTAGGTCCTTTTCAAATGAACCATATACCTCACCAAATTCCTATTCAAAACTATTCCAACATAAAAAAGGAACCCTATACTAAGCGTACCTTTATAATATTTCACAAGCAAGCTTATAATTAAAGCATAAGTAGCACACTTTCATATTTGGTATTTCATTTATGAGTTTTAAAATAATTTGGATTTAATAGTGATTATAGCCACTCATATTTCTACTTTAACCAACACATGCAAATTTACATAAAGTAAATCATTTCATTTTAAAATTTGAAAAATGAAATTATGAATGCATGAAATCACATGGCATACAACTTAACATGTTGGAGAAAGATCCAAAGCATTGAAAGCATGTAAAAAAACTCACTTCACTTAAATCTTAAAGACATTCTTATAGAATAAGGAAATTTAGAATAAATCAAAGTGAATTTAAAGTGATTTTTTTTGTTTAGTTTGAAGGTTGATTTAATTTTGAAAATGTGAGATGAGTTTGATGTTCCTAACCCATTCCCACATGTGATTGATATTTTTGTTTAATTTTGAAATAATTAGATCCATTTTTATGCATTGATTAGGTTAAGGTATGAATTAAGTGACTTAATTAACCCTTAAATACACCACCTTAGAAGAATTAACTAACTAATTATGAGCCAATGAGATGTCATAAAACCCATAAGAAATTTAAATTTGCAATGCAGCTAAGAATGAAAGGCCTAATGCAATTTGGCTCACAATTAAAAGTTAATTAGGCTAAGAGGTTTAGCTTAAGTAATTTCAAAACACCCTTTCACACATATGAACTGGGTTTTGATTTCCTTAATTGAACCTAGGTAATTAAACACCTAAGCATCTACCCAAGGTAGATTAATTAAGTTCTGGAACTTTTTTAGAATTTTTAGAAATTGATTAAGGGCATAATTAATGAATTAATCCTTAATTAAGAGGAGATTAAGAAGAGAAGAGGGGGTTTAGGGAATAGCTTAGGGGAAATGCCCCAAAAATATTCCATAAACCTCCTACTTATTGGATCTCACTTTAATCAACCCTAATCATAAGTTAGAATCACTAATCATACCCTAACTATGCTTAATTATATAAGAAGGATAATTAAGTAAACCATGTGCAATTATTCTAATCAAGATTTTAATAAATCCAAGAAAATTAGGGGAGGTAGAATTCATCCCTTAAAACTTACCCAAGAAATTTGGGATTAATCAAAGCCTAATTAAAAAGTAATTAGCAAAATACACTTTTCAATAAAACCCAAATTCAGAGAAAAGCATAATCTAAAACTCATTAAAATTAATTTTAAAATGTTCTAGGTTTAATTATCTATCCATAAATTTTATTTCATATTTTTCTAAGCTTTATAGAAGAGTTATGCATTTTAAAAGATCTTTGGATTAATTAAAAAATAATTAAGCATTTTTAACTAATCCAAAGTAATCCCTCGCTCAGGGCGTGACGCGTGGTAGCGACGGTAAGTGCAATTTACACACATCGCACTGTGAGTGGGTAACTTAAGTTGTCACATCCCAAATGGCGGTGGCGGCGCATGTGCTTTAATCCTCTATTGTATAATCAAAGATAGGACGGCTAAGGATCCCCTGGTATTTTAAAATGGATAAACTAATTTGTAAACATGCTAAATAATCTAAGCCATCCATCTAAAATGTGCAGATGGATGGTTGAGATCATCCAAGTTCTTTCCCTTGATCAACAAAGACCGTCCATGATCAGGGGGAAGATCCAAGCTAGATCTAGCATAGAATCAAACCAAATTCAACCCACACCATCTAAAGACAGAGAGCAAAAAATCCAACGGTCAAAAATCGATGGGGTGAAGATTTCCTTCACAAAGCTCCACACCATATTGAGTTTAATGATAAAAAAATCTCATACTTTATCGGAGGTGATCACCAGCGCTTGATTCCTTTGGAGGAGCTTCATTTGGTTGAGATGAAGCCTTGCTAAGAGTATGAGCACTTGAGGTTGAGTGGATCAATGTATGGACAAACTCCTCCTTCCTTGGCTTCAACTTTGATTGAATTGGATCCTTCCTTGTTGTGGGAACTCCAATAGAAGCTTAGGTGCACTCGACTTAGTGTGCAAGAGAAATTGGAAGCAAATCATGTGTGGAAGAAGTTGGAAATTCACTCTACCTCCCCTATTTTTCCCTATTCAAAAGCCCAAAAAAGGAAAATGGGAAGAGCTCTAGGAGGCTTAGGATCAATCTCCAATGGCTCCTTTGGCTTCCTATCCTTCAATCGACCTTGAGTGAATGAAAATAGAAGTGAATTAGGGGGAGTATATCTCCCCTTGGAGGATCGGGCGGGCATTGGACATGTCATTTTGATCCAATTGATCATATGATGGATCGATTAGGGGGTGCACATGGTCGGTTTGAGCCAAGGAGTGGATGGCCAACCTCCCATTTGCTTGAATTTGAGCTTGAGAGGGAGTTTGAAATTTCAATTTTGAGCTAAGGGGTCAGGTTTAGTCTACGGGCCAAATGGGCTGACCTAAACCCATTAGGTTGGGTGCACCACTCATCACTAAGTCCCCTTGAGCTTTTAGGAAAGCATCAAGTGATTGTGAAGAGGGTATGATCAAATTACCATAGCCAAAATTTATTTTATGGCCTAAGGGTAGGATGGTCATTTTGTTATTTTTCCACTTTGGACATGTTAAGTATGTGGAGAAATTAGGTTTGGCCAAGTTTCATTGGATTTGAAATTTATTTGATAGGGTTTGGCTCATGTTGACCCATTTAGGTCAAAATGGGTCAACTTGGGTCAAGTTGACATTAGGTCAAATTGGGACAAGCCAAGGGTTGGGTCAAGTTCATATGACCATTTGAAATATTTTGGTGGCTTTCATTTGATTCAATTTGGTATATATTTGGTTTTGGCTCATATGACTTCACTTAGGTCAAATGGGTCAAGTTGACCTATTTGACCCATTTGACCTATTTGAGGTAAGTCAAGGGTAAGTTTAGGTTAGGTTAGTCATATGGAGTGGAATGGTATCTTTGTTTCCAATCAATTTGGGTTAAGTTCAATTTTGGCTCAACATGACCCTTTAGGTCATGTTGGGTCTAAGGTCAATTGGGCTAGGTTATGTCTAGTTGGCCAATTGAGGCTTTGGTCAAGTTCCACAAGTGATTTGGAATGGACTTGACCCATTGGTTCTAATCAATTTGGCATAGATCAAGTTTTGACTCATTTTGACCCTTTAGGTCAAAATGGGCCAACTTGGGTCAAGTTGACCAATTGGGCTAGGTTAGGCTCAAATGTTGGCTTGGTCAAGTTCAAACAATAGTCATGAGTGAACTTAGATCAATGGTTTCAATCAATTTGTCCTATGGTGGAATTTGGTTATGTTAGGTTTCATTTTGGGTTAAGTGTTGACTTGGTCAACCCTTAGGATTGACTTCGTTTGACCCAATTTGATTGATTAATCATCCCATGATGATTGTTGATCATGATGAGAGGGATATATGAGTTTTGTTCAATCTAATTTAGTTAGGATTAGAATTTGGCTCATAAGGGTACTTTAGGTCACTTTGGGTCAAGTGAGCCTAAGTGGGCTAAGTTAGGCTCAAATGCTGGTTTGAAGTTGGTTGATCTTGTATATGGACTCATGATTAAAATATAAATCCATTTACAAGTAGTTTGAAGTCAAATGGATTTTGATCCACTTGAAAATTTCATATTCAAAGGAAGAATATGAAAGGCTTTGGGTTTGATTTTTGACTTAGGTTTTGATTGAGTGATTGAAGTTTGGATTTATATATGGGCTCATGATTGTAGGTTGAATCATGAGAAAATCAAGAGCTTGGCTTGATTTGAAATTGATTTGGCTAAGTTCAAGATTTTGACTTGAGAGGCTTAGATTAGATTTTCAGTGGATTTGAGTTTGATTTTTTGAATTGGTTTTGATTGTTTGAATTTATATTTCACTTATATATGTGAATATAAATGAGAATATAAATGTATCATGAGAAAATTTCAAGGATTTGAAATGGTTTAATCATGATTTAGGTTAAATCCATTAATGCGAATTTAAAGGATTTAAAGAAATTTTTAGATTTAAATTTAATTTTTGCATTGGATTTGATTGATTTATATTTATATTTCATTTATATATGAGAAAATAAATGAGGATATAAAAAATTTTGAGAAAATCTCATCAGTTTGAATAGGTTTGATCATGATTTAGGTTAAATCCATTAAAGGAATTCAAAGGATTTAAGGGAATTTTAAATTGGAATTTAATTTTTGGATTGGATTTGATTGATTCATATTCATATTTCATTTATATATGAGAATATAAATGAGGATATAAATAAGTTTTGAGAAAATACCATGAGTTTGAATAGGTTTGAATCATGATTTTGGTTAAGTCCATTAAAGGGAATTTAATGGATTTAAGGAAAATTTTTATGAATTGATTTGGAATTTTGAGTTTAGTTGGATTGATTTGAATTTATATTTCATTTATATATGTGAATATAAATGAGAATATAAATGGATTATAAAAAATCTCAAAGGTTTGAATAGGTTTGAACCATGATTTTGGTTAAGTCCTTAAGGGAAGATTAAGGACTTAGCTAAAATCTGGACTTAGGAATTTTTCATGGATTTTTATCATGGGTTTCAATCATAGATTTCAATCATATAGAGTTGATTTGAGTTTAGAGGAAATCAAATTGAATTGATTTGGAGTTTGACTTGAAAGAAGGAAAGTGAGGAATGGTTTAGGCTAAGGGTAGGCAAATTTTCTAACACCCCTAAGGCATGACCTATTCCTATGCTAACTCTTCTAAGTCTTCTAGGGCTATGTAGAGTGTCCACCTAATCACTAGATGTGTCTTAAGACTAAGGAACTCTTAAAGTCTAAGAGGAGTCCTATGTCTATGATGGAGGGATTGAGAGCTCATTCTAAAAATGAGGTCAACAGATAGCTAGGCTATTGTTTATTTAGAAAGAAGACTAAGTCCTTAAACACACTCCCTAAGAGACTAGATCATGTAGGGCATGAATAATGACTTAATCTAATGCAAATTTTGTTATATTTTATTTTAACTTTTGGATAATTTGTTTGACACAAGCTATGGGATTTCATATGCCTAAAACATGAGAAGATTGATTATGGGCCAAAATCAAAAAGAAAGAGGTGTGTTTCCACCATGGCTCTCAAAGGTCAAGCCATTTTCTCTGGAAAAGGTGGAAGCCTTCCATTAGCAAGAGTGAAACAATATGTTTTTATGCATGATGTGAGACATACAACATCCAGCTAACGGGTTGCTAAATCTTTTATTATCTTGATTTATGTTCTAGGCTTTAGGTAAGGTTATGAGTTATTTAATTTAATTTTGAGTTGATTAATTGGATAGAAAATTTTTTTTTCCTAAGAGCCTAGTCGCATTCAGGCAATTCATCAATCAATGAAGAAATTGGAAAAATGCCATTTCTAATGCATAAGCTAAATGTTGGTATTTTCTCTGGAAGGAATGATTTTGAGAAATTCAATTGGGATAGGTCCAAATTGGAGAGAGTTATTTTCAAGAATCAAATGAAAAAGAGTAGGAAATGTTTACTAATACTCGGATGCCCAGTAGACATTTCATCTATCCTATGATTGGGCTCCAAATTTATGATTTAATTTTAGAATTCAAGTTATCATTTTCTTAGAAATCCAGGGCTTAGATTCTAGCAGCACAAGACTAGAGAAATGTCTAAGGTTGAAGACTTATTCCTAAAAGGATGCTTTAGAACCTAGTCTACAGGTGCTTCTAACACATGTCAGATGCTCGACCTAGTTCTATCCTTAGGAATCACTGATCATTATCCTCACTTGAGGGAACTAGCATATCCCTGACTCTTCTGGACTTACAACTGGCCTGGAGAAGGTTGCTAGCTAACACCACATAAGTGCATTTTAAAATAATGAGGCTAAGTCATATGAATGCAAGATGGTTAGGTTGTTGCAATTTTAGGAAAGAAATATATGAACCAAGACTTACTCCCTAATCCCTAAAATTATGTAGGGTATGAAGATGTATCTAACTAATGCATATTTTTCAAATTTTTATAATTTTTGACTCGGGAATCATTTTAGGTCATAGGAATACAATTTATGCCTAATGCGTGCAATTAGAAAAAGATTATGGGCCAAATCAGAGTAGAAAAAGGTGTACTTTCATCATAGGCTCTCAAAGGTCAAGCCCAGGTTCTCTGTCAAAGATGGAAGTCCTTCATTAATCAAGAGTGAAACAATATGATTATGTATGATGTTAAAACATCCAGCTAAGGGGTTGCTACATATTTTATCTTGCTTTAATGGCCTAGACTTTTATATCAAGATTACAAGTTGTATTTATTTTTATATTTTGATTGATTTAGTTGGGTAGAAAATTTAGTTTATTCTATGAACCTACATTCAGGCATTCATCATAGCACAAACATAGCACAGAAAGAAACCTAAGAAAAGCATGTTATTTCTATTGTGCAACTAAAATAAATCAAGCCAAATTAAATTATATAAGAAAAAGGCCAATGCAGCCCGTATTGCTGAACACCCCGGAAGAAAGAAAAATGGGCAGCTGAATTCTGCCCTTATACAACCCGACCTAAAACTACAAGTTTATATCTATGGGTCTTCTTTTCAAGAAAGTCTCCTTGTTCAGGGACATCGATCAGCTCCATAGGGGACCACCGCACATCTTCTGGTTGGGTCAACTCCTACTAATCCTAGACCCCATAGATCTTAACCTAATTCTAAGCTCAAATTTACATTTAAAATTCAAAAGAAATCCAAGCCACAAAATATATGTTAAGAAATACACACAACACACAAGCGGTTTATATTTCAAACATATGGGCTTAGCATTAGTTCTTGCCAAAGTCTATGGACTATGTTAAGATATTTTCAGCACCTGCAAGCAAACAGCAATTTTATGATTTATTTATTACATCGATCCCTTTAACACAGTCCCCTACAGAAAATAGTGTTAAATCTCGAAAGAACACCTAACATCCAATCTAATGAATAAACAAGCTTAGGCATACAGTCTAAAGCAATACACTACACAGACATGTAAAACATAGCACAACATATCACAAGAGATTAAAAAAAAATTACATAATGATCTAACCTAGATCTAGGGTCCATGACCTAAGTAATCTAGTGTGTGTAGAAGAGGGGTTTTATAGACCAATTGGGTTTGAGATAATTATGGCAAGTGGGGTTACATTCTAATTTTATGTTTCTAAAGTTTCAGCTTGATTAGATATGTAATTAGGATATAATTAAAGTTTTAATTATTACATGAAAACCTAAATTAAACCTAGTTTATTAGGATTCATTAAGGAATTTTATTTTTCACTTATTCTTCACAAAAATACCTTTCTAATGAGGGTTTATTCATAATTTTTGGTTAAGTGGTTGATTTATTAAGATTTAATTAAGTTTAGGTCATTTAATTGAATTATTTAATTCTTTTAATTACCTAATTAGGTTAATTAGTGATCTATTAGGTTCATATAGGTTTGATTAGGTTTAATAAGTATTCTGATGTTCATTAATATTCATTATGTTAATTTAAGGTTATTAGATTAAAGTTTTCTCATTATTTCATTAAAGGGTAATTAATTTAATTAATTTAAAGGTCAAACACATGAAATCACAATTTCCTTGAATTGAAATTAAATCCCCAAAAATTTTTCTAAGTATGTTTTAAGATTAATTTC